>JANAVB010004398.1:590007-747507 GCA_029216955.1 Iris pallida | reverse complement strand
TACTAGCCAGATAGTAATTTTTTGACAAAGAACATGCTTCGAAAAGATGTTCGGTGCTGAAGGAATATTCGAACTTCTGCTGATGACGATGAAGTTACTTCATTGAGTGGACTGAGAGTTGTTCTATGACAGAAGCAGACTCAAGCTGTCCTATCGGAACCTTATCTTCGGAATATGAGGGTAAGGAGGTGGAGGAGTTTAAGGTCTGTGCAGATACAAGACTGTTGGGAAGCTACTCAAACGATTGAACTAAAGTACTGATCATCTAGAGTTAGTACACTCAGATATCTGTGACTTTTATCAATTCTCCACAGAGGCCGATTCAAAGTATTTTTCGAAGTGCACGTTCGTATGACTTCTCAAGTAGAAGGATGTAGCATTCGAGTAGTTCAGAGATTTCAGGGATGAAGCTGAACGTTAAATCGATCTACAACTACTCAAAAGTGATCGAGATGTAGAGTATAGGTCTTTTCGCACCGTTCTGTAAAGAATATGGAATCATCAATGAGACTACTGCTCTGTATTCTCCTCAATCTAACGGGATAGCGGAGAGAAAGAACAGAACATTGACAGAAATGATGAATTCAATGCTGCTAACTACGGGTCTTCCTCAATGCTAATGGGGAGAAGCTGCATTGACGACCACTTTTATTTTAAATAGAGTGCCGTATGCAACTTCGGACGCAACTCCTCATGAATACTGGTTCAAAGTCAGACCTAACTTGAATGTCATTCGAGTGTGAGGGTCTCTGGCTTATGTGAAGCTCCCAGATCTGAAGATTCAGAAGCTGGGGACTAGGACTACGAAGATGATCTTCTTGGGGGTATGCCGAGAAGAGTGATGCTCGAAGATTTCTTGATATTGAGTCAAATCATATCATCGAATCTCGTAAAGACAATTTGCAAGGCACAAGAATATTGTTCTTACGGATAAACCGGAGAACAATAAGGGTGCGCAAGAAACTGAAGTTTTCAATAAAGAAGTAGTCCAAGAAGATGTTGTTGTTGAAACAACGGTGAACCAGAACTCGCTGAGCTGTCGTCGAAGCGAGCGAGGAGGCCGAAGAACTTCGAAGATTACTTCATCACCTATCATGTGGAAGCAGATCCGCTTACCTATGATGAGACGATGAAGACGGAAGATAATATTTTCTGGAAGGAGACGATTGATAATGAAATTGATTCCATCACCTCAAAATAACAATTGGGTGTTGGTTGATCTTCCTGAAGGTGCAAAATCCATCGGATGTAAATGGATCTTCAAGAAGAAGATAAAAGCAGATGGAACTATTGACAAGTTCAAGGCCAGGTTGGTGGCTAAGGGGTTTTCTCAGAAGCAGGAGATCGACTACTTTGATACGTATGCTTCAGTAACCTGGATGACCACCATCAGAATGTTGATTGCTCTCACAGCGATACATAAGATGGTGATACATCAGATGGATATGAAAACGGCATTCCTGAATGACGAGCTAACCGAAGAGATCTACATACAATAACTAGAAGGGTTTTTCATTAAAGGTCTTGAAGACAAAGTTTGTAAGTTGGTGAAATCTCTGTACGGTTTAAAGCAAGCTCCAAAAATGTGGCATGAGAAGTTTGACAAAGTCATAAGGTCAAATGGCTACAGGGTCAGTGAAACAGACAAGTGTGTCTATACGAAGTTTGCTGACGGAAGAGGAGTCATCGTTTGTCTATACTTGGACGACATGCTAATCCTAGGTACGGATATAAGCTATGTCACGGAGACAAAGAAGTTCCTCTTGACGAAGTTCAGTATGAAGGACTTGGGGAATACTGATGTTATCTTGGGACTCAAGATCATCCGGACAGACACTGGACTACTGCTGTCATAGTCTCATTATGTTGAGAAGATGATCACTCGTTACGGGTATCAGGATCTTCCAGGGATCGATACGTCGTACAAGTGTGATCTGAAACTGAAGCCTAATTCGAAGGAAAGCGTCAGGCAGCTGGAGTATACAAGCGTAATCGGGAGTTTGATGTATGTTACTACTGCCACAAGGCCTAACATAGCTTTCGCTGTGGGAATGCTGAGTTGTTTCACGAGCAACCCAGGCATTGAGTACTATAAAGCTGTGAAAAGGGTTATGAGATATCTCAAGAAGACTCAGACATATGCACTGCACTACAGCAGAAATCTGCCGGTAGTGGAAGGCTTCAGTGATGCTAGTTGGTGCTCAGAATTAGAGAACGAGAGGTCCACAGGTGGATTCATATTCACAACGGGTGGAGCTGCTATATCGTAGAAGTCAAAGAAGCAGACTATGCTCTCGCGATCATCTATGGAATATGAGTTCTTTACACTTGATACCACAGCAGATGAAACAGAGTGGCTTCGGGAGCTCATGTATGATCTTCCAGTGGTTAGGGCGCAGATACCGATAATTTCGATATACTGCGACAACCAGGCTACTGCAGCAGTGGCATCGAATGATCTCTTCAACGGAAAGAAGAGAACTGTGCGGTTGAAGCACAGGACAATGAACGATCTCATCAAGAGAGGTGTCATTGCAGTGATTGATGTTCGGAGTCAGGAGAACCTGACGGATCCGTTCACTAAGGGCCTCATGCGCCAGCTGGTCGATGACACAGCTTGTAAAATGGGCTTGAAGGCATTCTGATATTGTGTTATTACATTCCTACCATAAAGTTTTATGCTATTAGTTCAAAGAAAAATCTACTAGGCATCTAGCTTTTGGTTCAAGGGAGGACTATTAACCAGAAGAATATCAGGAACGGTGGGTACTTATCCTATGTGACATGGAGAGGTTACGGACCTACAACCACTGTTGTCTACTGTTGTTTTCTGCGGAAAACGGATCCTGTGGAAAGGTTGGCTTAAATGCCTTAATGAGTTCTCAGGCAGAGTGAATGCCTGGAGTGCTTTACAGGAAGCACGGTAGCGCAGCACTACAAGGAGTGTAACTCCATGCTACAGTGGGGTGACTCCACCATGAGGTTTCCAGGTAGGGGTAATGCCTCGGCTTTGCAAGCCAAGTCACAGCGGAGTAGCACCGCAAATAGGCAGGTAGCCTAATGCTGTATGATAATCGTAATAAAGAGAGGTAGACAGCACTACAAAGAGAATGATGTCCTCATGTTACAGTGGCATGACACCACAAAGAGGTACCAGGTAGGGTAAAGCCTCGGCTTTGCGAGCCATGTCATAGCGGCGTAACACCGTACGGAAGCACAAGGCTTCATGCTGGATAGTTTGGCACTACAAAGAGGCCTGTGATCTCATGCTACAGTAGTATGACACTACGATGAGGTACCCAGGTGGGGTAAAGCCTCGGCTTTAAGCCATGTCATAGCGGCGTAGCACCGCAAAGAAGCGCAATGCTTCATGCCATGACTCTTTATAAAGAGCTCACCTATAGTGTATGGACAGAGATATCAGGCCGTCTCTTGAGGGTAAACTTGTAGACGCCCAAAAATTATACACTGAAACCAGGCTGGCACAAGGCCTTCAATGTACAGCCAGAAGCACAGTTGATGTCATTATGTGAGTAGGAAGAATTGCAGTTATAGTGCAGAATTCAAGGCTTAGTCCATTCTTGTATCATGCTGTTATTTAACCTATGCGGGAAGATTCAAGTCGTAGCGACATCTCTCCTAATGCATGATGGGCAGTCACTGTGGGGAACGCTCAACCCATATATTGAGATATGTAGGGAATTGTTGGTGTTTTTGCCTTTGGACTAGAAAAGATAGTCCCACATCGGCTACACCAAATGGTGAGTATCTCAATATAATGCATTGCTTGTGTTGAGGTGTGCACATGAGGTGTAGTGGGGCACAAGTTTGTGCCATGTGGGAGTATTTTCCAAGAAGGAAAAAGGATTAAATCCAACAAGGATGCAAGTTAATTTTTGTTGTACGGACTCGGACACGGACTCCAGGATGTTTCATGCATGCACGGGAGTGTTCGGGGGATAGGCGTAGACTGGCACACTTCTATGCTGATTGTGGGATGATCTAAAATATCAAACTCTATTTTTGAGTATTGGTATTTTAGTCCCACATCGGATAGGAGAAGAGGTGAAGTCTCAACTCCACTCTATAAATAGAGCCCCTTGGCCACCTTTGAAAGATGCACCAAGAAGAGAATTAAGGGAGTCTGTAAAGTCCAGGAAGTCCGTTCAAGTCTCAAATATTGACTTACGAGCGTTCCAGAAGTTCTTCGTGAACTTGCTGGTTCCTGGAAGCAGATCGTGTTGGGGCGAATCTTGCTTTGAGCAACGGTGATCTT
Source organism: Iris pallida (assembly GCA_029216955.1). Classification (NCBI taxonomy): domain Eukaryota; kingdom Viridiplantae; phylum Streptophyta; class Magnoliopsida; order Asparagales; family Iridaceae; genus Iris; species Iris pallida. Next base: position 743,231 of record JANAVB010004398.1, on the reverse strand, counting down.
AATCACCCCAGCAAGAATCTTTCCTCTTCTTCTTTCTTCTTTCTTCTCCTTTATCTAAGTTGTAACTCAGTTCTGTCCGTCTGCAACTGCGATTGTAAGGAAGAATGTGAGATTTATTTTCTGAACTCAGTTTTGTCCGTCAGCAACTGTGATTGCGAAGAAGAATGTGAGATTTACTTTCTGATTATTGTTGTTTTTGTAATCAGATTTATATTATAGTGTTCCTCTTGGATCTCGAGAATAATCAGAAGGTGAACGTTTGTTGAACCTCTGATCTCGACATCGAGTCTACCATCTTTGATCAAGCCCCGGGACTATATATATATAAAATATATATATATATATATATATATATATATATATATATATATATATATATATATATATATATATATATATATATATATATATATATATTCTCCAACCCGGGCCGTGGCCAAAGCCATCCAGCTGCCTAGCGAAGGATTCGACCCCCCCTCCCCCCGCACACTACCACTAGTCTAGTACCTTAGGTATATATATATATATATTTATTTATTTATATATATATATTTTTTTTGGAATAAGGGTGAATTTATTCCTCGCATATAGCGAAAAAGGTATTAAAGTACAACATCACAACTCTCCAAGCCCCAAATAATACTATTATGGGGTCATTACAGATACATCGAATTCTATATATATATATATATATATATATATATATATATATATATATATATATATATATTTGAGGGTATATCGCTTAGAATTTTTGTTGTACAAAGAAATAAAGATACTGACATAGATATCCTTAACACCAGATGACCTATTTTGTAATCTAGGTTGGGTCATATTTATAAATCATCGTTTAATCTATAATATTTACCTTCTTCAAAAAAAATATAGGTAATCGATCTTGTGCTTGGGCCTCCGCCATCCTTTTAGCTGGAAGTGACTCAACAAGGAGAAGAGTTATTTGTAAGTTGGACCATGGTCTCTCATCGTCGTGGTCAGATGAAGACTATATCGGGCGTAGAGAGAGGTAGACCTTCCGATTAGATATGTCGAAACCTGCGACAGACAATGAAGGGATCCTCAATGGTTACACCTCAAGGAAAGATCACAGCCTCACGAACCCCTCCTTGAGTTGGAACCCGTGCACCAGGTTCTATAAAACTCTGACATGATGACTCGAGCTCATGCATGTCTCAAGACTACGACTCGAGTTGTCCCGAGTCAACAAGAAGTAATGAATACAGAGACAGAGGAATCCTTTGCGAGGAGAGGCTAATAAAGGGGGTGATCCAGTATTCACCACATTATGCCCTAGAAGTTTTAGTGCTTGACGGCAGGCGCCTCGCGGATATAGCTTGCGAGGAGAGGCTAATAAAGGGGGTGATCCAGTATTCCTCTTCTCTCTCAAGACTTCTATTTATTTGTGTTAAGAAACACTTGTAAACTTTTGTAACTCTCTGTATATGCCTCTGTGTCTATGCCTGTGAGAGAGAAGAGACCTTTTATAGGCCCGAGTAACAACTACCCGATTAGCACAACATTCGGGACGTGGTAATAACCATCCCGAACGTGCAGTAACCGCTCAGATCATGCACAGGCACGATCTGAAGCAAGTTGCGCACCTCACGCAACCCGTGTGCCTTGTACACCATGAGCTGAACGTGCACTGAGCCACTTGCGTCACCTGTACTCCCTGCGTACCCTGTACCACCCGCGCAACTGAGCGCACACCTGTGAGCGCAACTGGGCACGCCACTGGACGCGCACCTGGTCGCTCAACCTGGGCCGCACAACCTGACAATGCACCTGGCCGTGCAACCTGGCAGCGCGCCTGGCCGCGTAACCTGGCCTGCGTAACCTGGCAGCACAAGTGGCTCCCGCAATGAGCGCAACTTAAGCACAATATGTGTCTAGCGACGATGTTGACGTGCTAAGTGCAAAGTGTGCCAACAAAATGTCACATTATGCCACATGAGCCCGAGTTCGAGTCTGAGTCCGAGTCGCTAAACCCCTACGGGGCTTAGCTCCCATGGAAATAAATTTCCCAAGAGCAAAAAAGCATGAATGCTTTTAATTGTTTATTTAGCCTTTTTTCTATTAGAAAAATAACCCCACGTGGCACACCCACGTGCACCTCCACACCATATATGCATCTCTAAAATAGCATAGCTAATATATAGAGATACAACTCCTTTGGTCTAGCCGATGTAGGACTAAAATTCTAAACGAAAAAGGCCAAAACCCAACAATCCCCCCACATATCTCTATATATGGGTATAAGTGTTCCCCACAGTAACTGTCCATCATACATTAGGAGAGATGTCGCTGACGACTTGAATCTTCCCGTATGGGTCAAACAACAGACTATAATACGAGAATGGACTAAGCCTTGAATTCTGTATCATAGCTGAAATTCTTCCCACTCACATAATGTAGTTACATGTGCTTCTGGCTTGCACACTAAAGGCCCTGTGCCAGCCTGGTTTCAGTATATAATTTTGGACGTCTACAAGTTTATCCTCAAGAGACGGCCTGATATCTCTTTGTCCATACACTATAGGTGAGTTCATTATAAAGAGACATGGCATGAAGCGCTTTACGCTTCCCTTGCGGTGCTACGCCGCTATGACATGGCTTAAAGCCGAGACCTTACCCCGTAACGGAAATCTCATTGTAGTGTCATACTATTGTAACATGAGGCCACCGTCTCTTTATAGTGCCAAATTACCGAGCATGAAGCCTTAGGCTCCCTTACGGTGTTACGCCGCAACGACATGGCTTGCTAGGCCGAGACTTTATCCCTAACCGGGTACCTCATCGTGGTATCGTGCCATTGTAACATAAGAAACTCCTCCTCTTTGTAATGCTGACTACACCCCTCTTTATTTTAATATACAGCATTAGGCTATCTGCCTATTTGTGATACTACGTCGCTGTGACTTGGCTAGCAAAGCCGAGGCATTATCCCATGCCTGGAAACCTCATGGTGGAGTCACCCCACAGTAGCATGGAGTTTCACTTCTTATAGTGCTGTTCTACCATGCTTCCTGTAAAGCACACCAGGCATTCACTCTGCCTGAGAACTCATTAAGGCATTTAAGCCAACCTTCCCGCAGGATCCGTTTTTCGTAGAAAATAATAGTAGAAAACAGTGGTTGTAGGTCCGTAACCTCTCCATGCCCAATAGAACATGTACCCACTGTTCCTGATATTTTTTTGATTAGTGGTCCTCCATTGAACCAAAAACTAGATGCCTAGTAGATTTCTCTTTGAACTATTAGCATAAAATATTATGGTAGGAATACAATAATACAATATCAGAATGCCTTCAAGTCCATTTTACAAGCTGTGTCTTCAACCAGCTGGCGCTTGAAGCCCTTGGTGAACGGATCCGCCAGGTTCTCCTGACTCCGAACATCAATCACTGTAATAACACCTCTCTTGATAAGATCGTGTACTGCCTTGTGCTTCAATCGTACAGTTCTCTTCTTTCCGTTGAAGAGGTCATTTGATGCTACCACCGCAGTAGCATGGTTGTCACAGTATATCAGTATCGCCGGTATTTGTGCCCCAACCACTGGAAGATCATACATGAGCTCTCGAAGCCATTCTGCTTCTCAGCTGTGGTATCAAGTGCAAAGAACTCAGATTCCATAGATGACCGCGAGAGCATAGTCTTCTTCTTCGACTTTCACGATATAGCAGCTTCACCTATTGTGAAAATGAATCCACCTGTGGACCTCTCGCTCTCCACCTCTGAGCACCAGCTGGCATCACTGAAGCCTTCTACTACCGGCAGATCTCTGCTGTAGTACAGTACATATGTCTGAGCCTTCATGAGATATCTTATAACTAGTTTTACAGCTTTCCAGTATTCAACACCTGGGTTGCTCATGAAACGACTCAGCATTCCCACGACGAAAGCTATGTCAGGCCTTGTGGCAGTAATAGCATACATCAAACTTCCGATTACGCTTGCATACTCCAGCTGTCTGACACTTTTTCCCTGAATTAGGCTTTAGCTTCAGATTACACTTGTACGGCGTATCGATCCCTGGAAGATCCCGATACCCATAACGAGTGATCATTTTCTCAATATAATGAGACTGTGACAACGCTAGTCCAGTGTTTGTTCGGATGATCTTGATCCCTAAGATCACATTAGCTTCCCCCAAGTCCTTCATACTGAACTTGCTCGAGATGAATTTCTTTGTCTCCGTGACACAACCCATATCCGTACCTAGGATAAGCTTGTCGTCCAAGTACAGACAAACGATCACATCTCTTCTATCAACGAACTTCATGTAAACACACTTGTCCGTCTCGTTGACCATGTAGCCATTTGACCTTATAACTTTATCAAATTTCTTATGCCACATCTTGGGAGCCTGTTTAAGACCGTACAAAGATTTTACCAACTTGTAAACTTTATCTTCAAGACTCTTGACGACAAATTCCTCTGGCTGTTGTATATAAATCTCTTCGGTCATCTCGCCATTTAGGAAAGCCATTTTCACATCCATCTGATATATCACCATCTTATGTATTGCTGCGAGAGCAATCAACATTCTGATAGTGGTCATCCGGACTACTGGAACATACGTGTCAAAGTAGTCAATCCCCTGCTTCTGAGAAAACCCCTTGGCTACCAACCTAGCCTTGAACTTGTCAATAGTTTCGTCTACTTTCATCTTCTTCTTGAAGATACATTTATATCTGATGGATTTTGCTCCTTCAGGAAGATCAACCAACACCCAAGTGTTATTTGAGGTGATGGAATCAATTTTATTGTCAATCACCTCCTTTCAGAAAACCACGTCTCTGGTCTTCATCGCCTCATCATAGGTAAACGGATCTGCTTCCATATGATAGGTGACAAAGTCACTTTCGAAGTCCTTCGGCCTCCTCACACGCTTAGCTGATGGCAGCTAGTTCTGGTTCAATCGTTGTTTCAACAACAACATCTTCTTGGACCCCATCTTCATTGAAGACTTCGGTTTCCTGTGACCCTCATTGTTCTCTGGTACATCCGTAAGAACAATATTCTTGTGCCTTGTAAATTTGTCTTCAAAATATTCTGCGTCGGGAGATTCAATGATATGATTTGACTCAATATATCAAGAAATCTTTGAGCATCATTCTTCTCGGCATATCCCAAGAAGATCGTCTTAGCAGTCCTTGTCCCAAGCTTATGAATCTTCAGATTTGGAAGCTTGACATATGCCAGACACCCCCACACTCGAATGACATTCAAGTTAGGTCTGACCTTGAACCAGAGTTCATAAGGAGTAACGTCTGAAGTTGCATGATGCACTCTATTTAAAATAAAAGTGGCCGTCAATACAGCTTCTCCCCAGTAGCACTTAGGAAGACCCGCAGTCAACAGCATTGAGTTAATCATTTATGTTAACGTTATGTTCTTTCGCTCTGCTACTCCGTTTGATTGAGAAAAGTATGAAGACGTAGTCTCATTGACAATTCCATGTTCTTTGCAGAATAATACAAATTCATGAGACCTGTACTCCCCACCTTGATCATGTTTGCCATTGATTATCAAAGAACAGAACAATTTTATGGGAGGACTGAACTTTAATTCACAATTACAAACTCGCCCGCACAAAGAGATCCTAGGAACAAAATCTAGGAAAAGCAATCTAAGTACAATTGTTTAATCTGGATTCTGGAGGGTGACGGTAGAGGCTTGGGAAAGTGTTATCAACTTTGTCTTACTCCTTGGATGATCGAACGCAACCTCGGCTTCGGCGAAGAAATGCTCTCTATATCTCTCTACTGCTCTGTGTGTGTGCACAAGGGAATAGCACCTTGTTATTTATAGGATTTTATGATGATTGGGGTGTACAGCTACGTGACCACATTCTTGTAACTGTGCCTTGAGAAGTGGGCAGTTGGGGATTGGTTAAGATTAACCTTGATCTGTTTGTCTCAATAAATCTGGGCTGTTATGTTGGTTGAAATAAATTTGAACTGCTATGATCTCTTGGTTGCAATAAATCTGAGTTGTTAAGACTTAGTCAACTTCTGCCACGTGCCCCAACTGCCACTAGGTCGCGAGTCGCATGAAGGTCTGTCCCCCTTCTGAGCCGCATGAGGGTGGCCTTATAACCGAGCCATATGAGGGTGGCCTCACAACTGAGCCGCATGAGGGTGGCCTCACAACTGAGCCGCATGAGGGTGGCCTCATAACCGAGCCACATGAGGGTGGCCTCACAACCGAGCCTCATGAGGGTGGCCTCACATCCGAGCCGCATGAGGGTGGCCTCATGATCGAGCCGCATGAAGTTCACTCAGGCGATCCGCATAAAGAACTTTATTGGGATTTGTGAACTGTATCAGCTAAAAGATTTTCTCTTCTTTCTATGTTGCACCTCTCCTTTATGTCAGAGCCATCATGTCAAAGCCATGTCAGAGCTGTCACTTTGTGTCAGAGCATTAATGGCCTGCTGCACAGAGTAATGATGGCCAACTGTATTAGGCCTATTTTGAACCGCATAAGGCCACATGGCCGTTTTTGAGCCACATAAAACTGTCTGAGCCGCATGAAGCTCTGAGGGATTTTTGAGCCGCATGGGACCCCGCCAGTTTTAAGCCGCATGGAGTTTCTGGGCCACATAGGGTTTTACTATTCTTTTCCATGCTTCTACAAGACTCCCTTCAAAGTTTTCAATTTGCAAAAGTAAAATACTTTGAATAAGAAGCATGGGTAGGTCCGTATAAGCTCTTCATGTCGCATAGACTTCTCTGGCCGCATATACTTCTCTGGCCGTATAGACTTCTCTGGCCGCATAGTCTTCTCTGGCCGCATAGACTTCTCTGGCCGTATAGACTGGTCTTTGTGCCACGTAGGCGTCTCATTATTTGCTCTTGATTTGTTTATGACTTAAAGCCATCTTTTGGATAGGATCCCAAGAGTCGGCATTAAATGTTTAGATTTGCCTTAATGATTCTGAGCATTCTTTTTTGCATAAAAGGGGATAGAATCCCAAGGGTCGGCTTTATCTTCTAGGCAGCACGCAACCCGAAGCGTCTATCGGTTCACACGCCCTTGCCAGCCTATAAATATAAGTGATTTTTGGGGAGAGAAATTCTTTACTCTCTTTACTTTCTTCTTTCTTCAAACTTTTGCGCATCCTAGTCGCCGTCTCTTCTTCTCATTCGATCATCAATGGCTCCTAAGGCATCCTCCAGTACGACGGCGAAGGGCAAAGGAGTTGCCTCCTCGTCAGCAATCCCAGTTCACCCCGACGTTCATCCTGCCATTAACGGTGAGAATGTTGGAAGACAACTGCATGGACTTAAACCCTAGCCATAACGGCTACGTTGCATGTTTTATGCACAAGCCATTCTCTTTGGCATATTCTTCGTCTTTATTGAACTGTTTAAGTTCGATGTGATGAATCGGCATGAAAGTCTCATGTCCGAGCTGCATGGGGTATGCCTCATGTCCGAGCCGCATGAGAGTCATCATGTTGTCTCATAAGCACTTTATGAACCGGGCCGCATGAAGACCCACCAAACAGAGCCGCATAAGCTCTTCATAAACTGTGCCGCATAAGGCGCACCTAATCAAAGCCGCATAAACTCCTTTAAATTGTGCCGCATAAGGCCCACCTAATCAGAGCCGCATGAACTCCTTTAAACTGTGCCACATAAGGCCCACCTAATCAGAGCCGCATGAACTCCTTTAAATTGTGCCGCATAAGGCCCACCTAATCAGAGCCGCATGAACTCCTTTAAACTATGCCGCATAAGGCCCACCTAATGAGAGCCGCATGAACTCCTTTAAACTGTGCCGCATAAGGCCCACCTAATCATAGCCGCATGAACTCAAAATACACTAAGTGGTTTTCTCTGGCCATCTTCTAACTTGTTTCTTTTGTCCTTTTTTTAGTAAATTGCCAGTTAATCCTGCGGAAGAACTCTTGGTAGGTCGCGCCCAATCTGCTGTCGGTATGAGGTTCGATCATATAGTTGAGTATGTGTCAAACCAACTCCCCAAAGATGAATCTGAGAAAAGGCTGAGAGATATCAAAAACTAGTCCTTCTTCTTTCTTGCTGGCATGATGAACTCAGGGAGATTGGATGGCCAACACCTGAAACCTGCATTCCTCTTCGGAGATGCCATGACTGTAAAGAACTCTAGCATTTTGGACATATCCGAAAGTTGGAGTTTTTCTTCTAAGGGGGTGGTGATCCACATTTCTCAGATAGAACGTCACTTTCTACTGTCGTGGTTCAACATGTTGCCAATGGACAGGAAGATGGTGGATTCCTTGACTCCAACCCGGAATGGAATGTTTGTGGGTGACATTCACTATAACAAAAACTTGGGGTCGGTAGTCGCTACCAGGACATCGGTCAGCTGCTATGTGATGGGGTTGGCGCCGGCTACTTTCTTGAATGTGCATGGTCCTAACTTCAGGTTCTCTCAAGCTGACACTTTCATGAACCAGCTTGCTCAGAAGGGATCCTACCCCATCGGTCGGTTGGCGCTGCTGAATTTGATAAACCCCATCCCTTTGTGGACCAACTTGACTATATAGATTTTGCAGACCTACGAGAATCTCCTGTGCGAGATCGGCTTGTATCATGTCATTCGGGGCACCTGTTATGGTTTGCCTTTAAACAAGAAGCTTTTCATGGCTCTTCTAGAAATGTATAACCGCCGAACGGGGACCATCTTTATACCAGGAGGGAAGATGGGACTCGCTTTTCATGAGATGCGTGAAGTCTCCAAGCTGCCCTGGGACAATGAAGTCTTTGAAGTGTATACCCCCACGAACGAAGAGTTCGAGGAGTTGGAGCAGAGGTTCCCGGGCTTTGTTGCTGTCTACCGGAAATTGTTGTGTCATCACAGCACGTGCCAGCAGATGTCGAAAAAGAAGAATGACAGCTCGGAAGGGAACCTTCCGCATACAAAGGCCTGGCTCACTTACCTTTTTAAGCTCGGCGCCTCAGGCCGGGTTTCTTCCCGAAGTCCTCAAACTCGGGAGGAGGTGCAGGACCAGGTGTCGACCGCCAAGAAGGTAAGAACCACCGACGACAGATTCGGGAGTCAATCTGACTCTTTTGCTTATTTTTATCAAGACACTCAGCAGTTGTCCGAGAAGGCTCTTCTGGCAGGCTTTCTGATGGTATGGCTACGGAACTACGTAGTTTCTGGAGGGGCAGGCTCTATTGAGAGGATCAGCCATAATTTTATCCTTCCTGCTGTGAAGCTAGTCTTCGGGGTCAGACTAGCTCTCCTCTCCGCCATGGTATGCAGCATACATCGTGGCCTCCGTACTTTCTCGTCCAAGGTTATTGCCCGTGATCCGACGAAAGACTTTGAGCGAATCGAGCTGCCCTATCATTATCTGATGGGGTGGCTGTTGATGCACTACCGGTCTTTGATGAGGCTTGGTCCAGAAGACGGCGTCACTGCGGATGATGCTTTTATCTTCCAGTATTATCGTATGCTTTGGGAGTGTAATATGATGCCAGCCTGTCGGATGGCGCTGGCGAGGGTGGATAGATACACCTTTTTGTGTCTCTCCCTCCTTTTACAGATAAAGAAGTGAATGGGGTACACCTTGATGGTACTGGGCCCCCCATCTCATGTCTGATAAGATGATCCTCTGGTTGCATAACATCTGTCCTGCACACCTGGTATATCGCAACCGTAACTCTATCTTCCTGGAGCCTTACTTGTCCAGTCGGTTAGCCCGAGAGTTTGGGTACAGTCAGCTGTTTCTGGACAATCCCAGCCCCTGCCTGGATTTTGAGGGTAGTATCCTTGATGGTATCAGGGCTTGGCATTACTATAACACTGTTCACACCCGTACCAGCTTCTCTGTGCCTAATGTTAGGGAGTCAGGGTATATTTTGTACATGGCGGCTCTATACCATGTTATGGTGAACAAGCCCCCTCATGATTTTGACCCAAGTACCAGTTTTATTGTTGGTACTGGCTTGGAGGAGAAGCCGAAAGGGTCCAAGATGAGGAAAAGGAAGGAGAATGCAGTTGAGGTGTCAGACTCGAAGTCCACCAATGCGGACGAGGAGGATGACGCTGACGACTTATCTCTTCCTCCTGTTGATAATATGGTGGCAGATGAGGCCCCTGTTGCGCCTAATCCTTCCCGAAAGTGAAGCAGGCGTGGGTCCGTCGTTGGCGGCATAACTTACTCTCGGAAACGGACTGCGGTCAAGCCCCGCGGGCCAATCATTAGGGAGAGAAATGAGGATGCTGATGCCGTTTCGGAGGTGAATCGAATTACAACCATCTTTTTTAGCTTTTCTTTTCTGTACTATGATCTGATCATTCTCCTTTTTATTGTAGGCGTCCGGAGAAGGGGACTCTCGAGAGCCGGCTACTGTCTCTGAAGTCGACCCGGCTGTAGCCACTTTAATTAGTGATATGAGTACTGAACTTATCTTCGCCAGGGTTCTTCCGGCGACGGTTGTGCTTCTTCCGTTGCTGATATCCCAACCCAGGGCAATATGGGCTCTACTGAGCCAATTACCGAGGTTGTTGAATTCCAGCTGGGTGATGTTGACCCCATTGTGTCTACCTCCGGGGCGGCAGGGGCAAAGGAACCAGCTACATTCGGCTCGGATGTCGCTGGTGAGGAGGATACAATGGTTGCGAGCAATCCTCAGCTTCAGCAACCCTCCCCTGGTAAGCTAAGTCAAGTCTTGACTAATGAGGAGATTTATTTGCTCTATCTTCACATCCTTCGGGTAAAGCTGATCGATGGTTGCTCCGGACATATAGGTCCTGCTGCTTCACCGCTGACAACAGACATCGTCAAATAAGAAGTCACCGGAGGAGATTTGGTGGACGAAAATATGCCTCCTCGTCCTTCAAATCATATCGAGGGGCCTCTTGCCGGTTCGAGTTTGGGAGGACAGGCAGAGGAACGGCTGGGACGGGGTGAGATGGTCCATGCAGCCTCGCTGATTCATGTGGCTCCAGAGGTCGACCTTTTCGTACTGTCCAGTCTCCAGATACTTCGGGCGGCGGAGGAGAAGATGGCTACCGTTTAATCATCCTATCGCTCTGAGCTTGTTTCCTTTGTGGCAGAGGCATCAAGTTCCAGTACATCTTCTTTATCTCTGCCAACTACTCTTCCTCTGACGCCGTCTTCTTCGGAAGTTCTCGTTGAATCGTCGAAGGATGTGGTTGACAGTTTCTACCGCCACCTGAAGCGAGGGATTGAGGCTGCCGTGGAGAGGGGAACATCATTTGCATTGGCCTGTCAATGTGCGCATGGGCAGATTGAACTTCTCAGAACCCTCCCAGGTGAGGCAGGGATGGTTGATCTTTTGGAGCCCAAGTTACTAGAAGCTGATCAGCTGGTGGCTCAGTATCGATTACTGTGGCAAGTTGATTTATCTTTAGCAATAGATCAGGAGCGTGCCTTCCTTCTAACTGCCATGGAAAAGGTAAGGATGGTACGGGAGACGTCCAAGCCCGCTCTAATAAAGGACCTCCGAGATTTGTCGCTGAGGTATGATCAATTAAGACGCAGCGGAGAGGAATGCATTGCTCGGAAAGAGGCCGCCTCTCGTGGGGTGGTCGAGACCAAGGAGCAGATCCTCCATCTTCAGAGAAAACTGGTTTCTTTGGATTCTGAGCTGCAGTCCTAGCGCGAAGACAAGGAGCTCATCTTCCGGGAGACCGACAAGGTCACCCGAACCTCAGAAGCCTTGGAGCGTGCACTAAAAAGGCTAGAAGACGGCTGGCATGCACATGCGCATCTGGAGGATGCAGAGAAGCTGACGCAAAAGGCTGAGCGTCGGGCCACCCTGAGATTTGAGCGATCGACGTCCAAACTGAAGGACCGGCTCCGAGAATTATGCGTCGCCGAGCCATGATCGGCTTTTTTCTTTCTTTCTTTATGTTTCTTCATCTTTTTGGCAGGGACATGGTCCCATAGTACTTTTGATTTGACTTGAATAAATAACTTTGCTTGTATCATCTTTTATCTGTCGTGCTTGTACTGTATCTTTGGTATTATGTGTTTGCCCCACTGAAGGACTTTCTGTGGACCTATTACCCTTGGCATACTTTGGTTTTAGGTACGGATAATAAGTTTGATAGGGATACCTAGAACAACTCCGTGGTAAGGTGGATATAGAAGTTCTCGGTATTGGACGACAGAATGCCATGGAACATCTGGGTTCCAGAGGCATGAGATTGTGAGAAAAGAGGCACGTATACTACAGAGCATTGTACAGCATTTGAAGTCAACTGTGGACATTTTTGGTCAACTGTGGACATTTGTGGTCAACTGTGGACATTTGTGGGCCTATTATCCTTGGCGCACCTTGGTTTTGGGTACAGATAATAAGTCGAGAGAAAACCGACATACTTACTCAGAGGTAATAAGGATGTGGCAAGTATGGGAGCTTTACAATAGAGTCTTCCTACTTAGAGGTAATGAGGACGTGGCAGGAGTGGACTCCACGAGGGTACATAGAACAACTCAGAGGTAATATGGACGTGGAAGTTCTACGTAAGGGGTGGTTTATTTTTATGGAAGTGAAACAACTCAGAGGTGACATCGACGTAGCTGTTTCGGAAATTTTATGGACCTGTTACCCTTTTTTATGCGTTGAAAGCGCGGGTAATAGATCATGAGGAAAACACTCTTTTAGAAAGAAAGTTCAAAGATATGATCATACATGACTTACTACCCGGAAGACGCGACATAGATTAATTTGGGGTGATCGGAGTGTAAGTTCAGCGGTACCTAAGGGTACATAACTCAACAATCTGGTTGATTTGAATAATGTCGTTTTGACATAATATTTCTTCAGGAACTTGTCGTTGATGGGCATCATAAGCAAGTCTCCGTTTTGCTTCGCGAGACAGTATGCACCATTGGAGAATACTGCCTCGATGATAAATAGGCCCTTCCACTTTGGCTGGAACTTGCCGACGGTTTTATGAGTCATAACCATCGGCCTTCGAACTGCTAAGACGAGATCACCCACTTGGAATGTTCTGAGTTTAACCTTCTTGTTGAAGGCTCCAGAGATGTAGGCTTGATAAAGCTCGATTCGCTGTTGAGCTAGCAGGCACTTTTCATCTACGGCCTCCAACTCTTGCAGCCGGCGACGGTAATTATCATCCATCGTCAATCGATAAGTGAGGGCGACGCAGAGCGAGGGGATTTGAGTCTCCAATGGGAGGACTACCTCACTTCCGTACACTAGAGATAATGGTGTATTGCCAGTGGCTGTCCGGACTGTAGTACGGTACGCCCACAAGCATTCGCCGAGCTTTTTATTCCAGTCGCGTTTGTTTGAGGACACGAACTTCTTGAGAAGCTTGATTATAGTTTTGTTGAATGCTTCTGCCAAAACATTAGCCGTCGGGTTGTAGGGTGTTGATACAACATTCTGGATCCGATGTTTGTCGCAAAACCGATAGAAGGCGTGGCTTGCGAACTACGGACCATTGTCATGGATGATCCTTCGGGGAAATCCAAAGCGATAGATGACGTGATGCTTGAGAAAGCTGATCACGTTTGACGTCTTCACCTCTGCAAGTGGAACGGCTTCCGCCTATTTGGAGAAGTAATCCGTAATTGCCAGTATAAAACGGTATCCTCGGAATGAAGGTGGGGTGATTGGACCAATGATGTCCATTCCCCATGCCTCAAATGGCCAGGGTGCCACCGTCGAATGTAGGAACTCGGATGGTTAATGTATGAAATCAGTGTGGACCTGACAGGCTTTGCACTTTCTTGCATAATCTATCGCATCTGCCACCATCGTAGGCCAATAATAACCCATCCGGCGAAGGAGGTCTTGTAATTTTGGGCCAGGTTGATGGGCTCCACAAACGTCGTCGTGAGCTTCGTATACGGCTTCTTTGGCTTCTATATCTGACAAGCATCAGAGCAGCAACCCATCATAAGATTGTCGATATATCATTTTTGTCTCAGTATCGTAGAAGAATCTGAGAGAACGTCTTCTGATAGAGGTGACTTCTTTCGGATTTTCTGGCAAGATGCCATAGACGGCGAAGTCGATAAACGGGAGCCTCCAGTCTTGCGTCTCATCGACCGTCAGGGCCGAATAACTCTCAGCAAATTGGACGTTGTTCTTAGGGCAGACCAATTCATAGCCTATTACATCGACCAAATGATGAGTATGATTTGGGACCGCCAGAGAAGAGGGCAATCCTACTAAGGCGTCAGCTTCAATATTCTAGAGCCTTAGAACATGTTCTATGAAGACCCCTTTCAAGGACGTGATGATGGCGATTGTTATCTGATGATAGGGGATCATGTCTTCATGGCGAACTTCATATGAACCCCAGATTTGTTTGACGATTAATTGTGAATCGCCATACGCTTTCAGTTACTCTACCCCCAACTCCTTTGCAAGTCAGAGGCCGATGATCAAAGCATTATACTCAGCCACGTTGTTTGAGCAGGGTTCTGTAAGGAAATATGCCCGACTGATCACCAAGCCAGAGGGAGAAATTAGTGCCACTCCGACCCCAACGACGATGTTGCCCTTGGGCCCGGTTCTTGAAGCACCGTCGAAGAACATTCGCCAGACGGTATCATGGGAAGCCATGTTTGACTTGGCGACTTCGTCCGGGATCTCTTCATATATTCTGGTTGACTCTGAACCTGGATGAGCTGATAAAAAGTGTGCCAGGGCTTGACCTTTAACAGCCTTTTGCGGGACGAAGATCATATGGTAGGGAGACAGTAATATCGCCCAGGTAGCAAGGCGAGAGCTGAGTGCACCTGGCTTGGTCATGAGAACCCTGAGGTGGTTAACTCGAGATATGACATGGATGGTTTGTCATGTAACATAGTGTCGCGTCTTCTGGATAGCGAACACCAAAGCAAGACATTCCTTTTCTACGGCTGTGTATCTATGCTTAGGTCCTATCATCATTCGGCTGAGATAATAGATAGCCTGTTCATGCCCTACATCATTATTCTGTGCTAGTAGAGCACCGAGGGAATGCTCCATTGCTCGTACATAGAGCAGAAACGGCTTTCCAGCAATCGGGGCCACCAGGACTAGAGGGTTTGACAGATATTCTTTAATGTTGTCGAAGGCGCATTGGCACTCTTCATCCCATACGAAGGAGACGTCCTTCTTCATGAGGTGAGTGAATGGTTGACACCGCCCAGAGAGGTTAGAGATAAACCTCCTGATATAGGCTATCCTCCCTTGAAGGCCTCTGAGTTCTCGAAGATTTCTCGGGGGATCCATCTCCATGATTGCCTTCGTTTTCTCAGGGTCTATATGGATTCCCTGGGACGTAATGATAAAACCCAAGAATTTCCTGCAAGATACACCCAAGAAGGATTTTGTGGGATTCATCTTCAAGTTGTGCGCTCGCATCAGGTCGAAGACTATCCTCAGATCATGCAGATGATCTTCCTTAGAGCGGCTTTTGACGGCTATGTCGTCGACGTAACACTCCACGGTCTTAGGCAGGTGATCCCAGAAGATGATGCTCATAGCTCATTGGTATGTGGTGCCGGCATTCTTTAAACCAAAGGGCATAACTGTATAACAGTATACGCCAATCGGCGTTCGAAATGATGTATGCTTCTCGTCGTCAGAAAACATCTTGATTTGGTTGTATCTTGAGAAGCCATCTATGAATGACATGCATTCAAAGCCACATGTTGTCGATCATTATGTCCGTAATATGAAGAGAGAATTCATCCTTAGGATATGCTTCGTTCAGATTTCGGAAGTCGATGCAAATTTGGATCTTCCCATTCTTTTTGAGGACCGATACTATATTGGCGACCCAGTCTGGATGTTGTTCCTCCCGGATGAAGCCACTGGCCATCAGTTTGTTGACCTCAGCTTCGATGGAATTCATAATATCTGGGCGGAACCGCCGCTGCTGTTGCTTGACAGGTTTTGCGTTCGGATGAATATTGAGTTTATAGAGTGCAACCTCGGGGTTTAGCCCTGGCATGTCTTCATAGCTCCAGGCGAACACATTAATGTATTCTCTGACGAGTTGCAAAAGTGCCTCCAGCTCTTCGTCTGTCAGGTTTTTGCTGACGAAGATTGGCTTTGGAGAGGATTCATCGCCGAGGTCAACTTGCATGACCTCATCTTCGGTAGGAGGATCTCTCTGTTCGAAATGCTTCTCCCACTGCGCATCTAGTTGTTGAACCCAAGGCTCTAACTTGAGAAGCTCGGGTACGTCTTCGGCTTCTTCATAGGCGTCAGCAAATGCCATATTGACAAACAAAACTTGCCTGAATACGTCTCCGATGCTGACATCCAAATCAGAAGTGGGTGATCCGGTCGAATGTGAATGCCAGTCATATTTCTCATCTGAGCTTTCAGGAGTTATTGAAGGTGTAACATAGCCCAGACCACGTCTGGTCTTGTTGTAGTAATCTCGTAGTTTTCCAGCCGGGACTGGCAGCTATAAAGGTAATCGTCGGCCAGTGCCGTAGTTTAAGCCATGCGCAGCCTCCATATCATACCCCTATTTTTGCATGAGGTACTTGTATCGGAAGCTATACAGGTAAAGGGGCAGTCTTCCGGTGTCGGGTTCGAGATCAACTTCTTCTATCCTGAAAGGCTGTGGATCATTCTTCCGGCCGAAGATGATTGGATGGTCCTCTCCCTCAACTATGAAGCAAGCCTCTTCCACAGGAGTGAGTTGGTTCATGGTATAGACGTTTGTCACTTGTGTGTGTAGGTTGGTGCCTATACCGTGTTCCATAGTGTACATCATACAAAGCTTATTAAGCTCGAGGTAGTTCAAAGATAGCCCTTTATTGATAAAATAAGATATCTTTTTAGGTGGAATTACATCGTCAGCAGAAGGAACATCAGTGTGAGCAGCCACATACTTGGCTAGCTCTAACTCTTCTTCGGCCACCCCATGTATTAATGAAGACTGGAAAGATGATCTGGGCAGCTTGATCATCAGGGGCTCCACTGGTGGTGCTGAACGTGGAGTTGTTGGCGCACTAGCGACCACCGGCTTAGTGCTTGGTGTTGAACGGGGAGATGTTGGTTCACTAGCAGTCCCCGGCTTAGCGCTCGGCTGTCGACTTATCCTGGAAAGATGAATCATCAGTGGCTTAACAGAAAGATTGGACTCTTCTGTTTGTTGTTGACCGACTCTATACAGCCTAATTGTCAGCGGCTCCGTAGTGGGTCTCGGCCCTTGGCCAGTCCTTGGCAGTCGAATTATCATCTGTTCCTTTTGTGCAGTGAGCACCGGGAGACTAGTTGCTTCTCTACGCAGAGTGGCTGTAAGAGGTGCAGTACTGCCTGGTTTACGGGGTTGGAGATGGATTCTCAAGGGTTCCTCAGGCCCTGTAATGGCCTCCGTCTACTCTTGAACATCCTCCTTGATCAGGTGCCTCTTTGATTTCTCGTACAAGCAGGAATCCAAATAATAGGATTCGACCCCTTTGAAAGGATCGATGTCGGCAAACTCCGTCCTTACGAAGCCGTGCTTATCGACGTATTTGAAGCATTGGTATAATGTAGAGGGGACAATCATGTAATCATGTATCCACGGACGCCCCAGGAGAATATTGTAGGAGGTGTCTGCGTCGATGACATAGCAGGTTACTTTCGACTGAAGGTCGCCAATTTGGCACTTCAGGCGAATCTTCCCGATGGGATATCTTCTCCCTGAATTGAAACCGCTGATTGCGGTGCTAGTAGGAGTCAGCCGATGCATAGGGATGCGCAGATGGTGAAGCAAGCTCTTCGGAATAATGCTTATCGAAGAACCCGGATCAATGTGCATCCGATCCACCTTGATGTAGCCGACGTATCCAGTATAATACAGAGGGCGATCCTGCAGGTTGGTCTTGATAAGCATATCCTGCGGAGTGAATACAATGTTGGGCATTGCACCCGTACAAGCGCTGTCCTGGAGATTCGTCGGCGAGCTTTCCTCTGGATTGACCTGAGCCAGATATGCGTCGGCATTCTGGAGTGCTTCGCTCAGTACGACGCGAACATCTTTGGAAAGTCTCAGGAGCTCATATAATGACAATTTGGCTGGTGTGTTGGCTAGTTGTGCCAAAATATCAAAATTGTAGGGCTTCTCCAGCCGGTGAGGCGTGTCTTTTCGCAGCGACTTATCGAAGCGGGTCTCCTTTGGCTTGGGCTTATCGGCTGGCGGAGGCTGAGAAGGTCCTGGGGTATCAGCAGTGGCCGACTGACGTTCTCCAGCCGAGTTACCCGACGCGGGTTGAGTTTACGCACCAGATCGGGTAACGACAGATATCGCTTCTTCGACGTCAGTTGAGATCGTACGGCAGAAATTGACTTTCCCGCCCTTTTTCTTGCCAATAGAGGGTGATGCTGGATGGGTTACTTTAGATACTAAGTCCGGATGGACCCACATGACCTCCCCTCGTGATGTGGTAAGGGGTACCAGTCCAGTAGCTTGGTCTCGGGAAGGTGGAAGATTAGTGACCTCCATTTTTGCCCGGGGGACGGGTACTACGCCATCTTGCATCTTCGTCGACGGGAAGCTGCCGAATTGGACTGACACCATATTGGCAGCGACCGTCACCTCCTCAAAATTAATGACCAGGGCCTTGGAGTCGATGAGGTTCTGGATGTACCGCTTCAATTGAAAGCAGTCTTGTGTAGCATGGTGGACGTAGCGATGGTAGTGACAGTACTTGGGGCTCTCCATCTCTGTCGGTCGAGGTTCACACCTTGGTGGAGGAAGCTGAATTCTGTCTCCTTGTAAGAGTATGTCAAAGATGGGCTTGACATGACTATCCTCGAAGGAGTAAGTCATCTGCGGCCACTATTTTTCTGCTTGCTTTGGTTCGGGCTTCGGGGCTGTGTCAGCCACCATAGCCTGTTTGTCCTTATTGTCTCGGTTGTTGGAGGAATTACCACCGTTGTTGTTATTGGCATTAGGGCGCTTGTCCTTGTCTTCCCCATTCGAGATGTGCAATCCCAGTTGGCGAGCTTTCTTCAACTTATCTTCTATGCTAGTGGCGCTGATGATGAAAGTCTTCAAGTCCTTAAATTAATTTTGGCCCATCCAAAGGCTGATTGTGGGGAGCAGCCTCTTTTGGCAAATTTCAATTAAGGAGGAGTCCGGATTACCGGAGGGCAACTTCATCGCGGTTTGGCAAAACCGCTCAATGTAGTTTCTTGTCAGCTCCTTCTCTCTTTGGACAATGTCCATGAGGGTTGACATGGTCACATCTTGTCCCACCTCATAGAACCTCTCCAAGAACATTCGTTTGAAGCCAGCGAAGGAATGGATGCAGTTGTCCAGCAAATTATGGTACCAGTCGAATGTGACTCCCTCCAATGCCCCGATAAACAATCGTGTAAGGATGGCATCGTCATGCGGCAGATGATCTGTTGTGACCTCAAAGTAGGTCACGTATCAGCTTACAGATGTCTTCCCGTCATAAGGGTTGATGTTGAAGGGTTTGTATCGAGGAGGGAAGGAGACATATCTCCATGCAGCGGGATAAGGCTGTCGTATCCTGAGGTCCTGGGAGTTTTCTCGGGCGTGAAATATTGCCCGAAGCTTTTGGACCTCTCTTCTTGCCTCTCTAGCCTCATTTGCAGAAGTGGGAGCCGACATCCCGGGTGGGTTGTCGCCTGGGGTTGGTGTAGTTGTGTTTGAGTCCGCATTGACGGCGGAACCCAAGCTTGTTTGGCCAGGCGTCCTTCCTTGGAGAGTCGGCAGGGCCGCCTTGATCTCGTCTACTGACTTGACCAGGGTATGAAGTATGGCCTCAAGAGTGTCGAGGCGCTGTCGGTCGCTGGGATCGTCCTGGTCATTCTCAGTCATAAATATTGTTCTCACACGGAAAACAGTGGAAGAAACTATGGAGGATGTGCTCTCTGAATCATACCCCCGAATGGAGAAGTCGTCGGGATATGTAGGAATGTTCTCCTTCGGTTGAGACTCGAAGGAAGTGCGACCACCTGCATAAGAGGTTGCCTCATCTTGGCACTTGTGGACGTCTTCAGGGACGTCAGAATCTGCTGCATCTGTTGGGGAAACTGTCTTCCTTGGTTCATCTTCTTAGAACACCGGATTATCGCAGATGTTCCGGGGAGTGCTACCCCCAGCTTTGGCTACCCCCAGGGATGTAGATGACGAATCTCCAGGTGTTGAAGATTTCGTCTTAGAACGGGTGCCTTGATAAACTCCTCCTGTGGTGGTTGTGGACAACCGCTTGGATGAGAGTTTCTTAGCTGCGCCAGTTGAGATCATTGGGCTGGAGACTTTCTTCCCTCCCTTGCTGGTAGGGACCTTTCGAGTAGAATTGCAGGAGACGAAAGGAAGCGCCTTATCTTCTGAGCTTTGTTCTAGGACCGGTCCCGGCCGCTGCAGTCGTTGGAAGATGGACTGTCGGCCCTCTTGTACTGCTGCCTTGTTGTAGCAGCAGTTGACAATGACTTGAGTGCAGTGATGTCCATGGAAGGACTCTCTGCACACCAAGTTTTCTTCTCTTTCCTTGCGCTTGTGAAGGATCACATCACGCAAGTCAAGTGCTTCTCGAGCAACCTTTACACTCGTTTTGTGGGCCCGGGGATCCTGAGCACACGAGTATGTTGGTATCATGTTTGTTCCCTGACGTGGGGTTAGCAAAAGTACTTGTCCCTGATCATTGTTCTCTTGACCACCCTGTCCATTGGCCGGCGGGGGCTGGACACGGGTAGTTTTGTACAACTTTCCATCAGAGGCCAGCGTAATAGTTAGCGGTACTCCCTGATGGTCAGAAGTTGGGATAGCTGACTGAGCTCGTCGAGCCCGCACTGTCCTAGACTTCTTCGCTCTAGCACCCAAGGGTGTATAGTAGAAAGAGTCCAAATTGTGTTGCACAGAGTCTGGCACGCCCCATGAGAGCTTCTGAGGTCAGGACCGCATGAGAGACGGTCAAAGACCGAACCAGAGCCGCATAGGGTGGATGGCCTGCGGCTGGGATTGGATGCCGCATAAGCCATCTCCCTGCGGCTGGGCTTCTTGGCCGCATAAACATCCTGCATGCGGCTGGAAATTGTGGGAGCCGTATGAGCCTTTCGTATGCGGCTGGAATTTGTAGCCACATGAGGCTTCTGTATGCGGCTAGAGCTTGTGGCCGCATGAGCCTTCTCCATGCGCTGAGATTGGTGGCCGCATGAGCCTTCATGCGGCGGGCACCCTTATGCGTAGGGGTGAGCATTCAGTTTATTCGGTTTAAACCGAACCAAATAACCCAAAACCGAATTGGACCGAAACCGAATAAGCAAAATCGAAACCGAACCGAATTTGCCCAAAACCGAATCAAACCGAACCGAATTAAATCAGTTCAGTTTTCGTTTTATTCGGTTTATTCATATTTTTTTATTTTTTTGAGCTTTTTTTGTTAATATATATAGTAACTAAATATACATAGACATATTTAGTATATACCTATTTATATTTAGTATATACCTATATATTAATACCTATATATATAGTACACACACACACACATATATATATAATTTAATTAATTAAATTTTCTTATTCGGTTTTCGATTTTGGACCGAAACCGAAATCTAAAACCGAAACCGAAACCGAATAAGAAATTTTAGTATTTTCAAAACCGAAACCGAACAGAATTTTTTTAAAACCGAACCGAACCTCTTATTCGGTTCGGTTCGGTTCGGTTCGTTTTTCGGTCCAAAACCGAATAATGCTCACCCCTACTTATGCGGCTTCCGCACAGGATTTCCCTTTGCTCCCGCAAGTCCAGCATCGTAGTGCTTTCCTCTGCCAGACTTGGGGACAGCAGGGTTCTATGTGGCCTGAAGTGGGGTCGCATGTGAGTCTTCTCCGTCGTCTTGGTCAGCAGAGAACACTTCTTCCAGAGCTTGGGGAGGAGCAGCAGTTTTGGGCCTCCACTCCCTGCGGGCCTTCTTCGTGCCGGCTCGCTTCTGGACCGGGCTAGCGCTCCCGTCAGAGAGCATCTCTTCAAATGCTTGCTGGTCGAAGCAAACAACCAGCATCTGTTGCGCGGAGCCAAGTTTGGCTGCGTCCGATTGCGTCACCAACTTCTCAGCAGTGAAGAAGTTAGTCCCCAGCAGAGTTGCCATCGTGTTTGCCATTGATTATCAAAGAACAGAACAGTTATATGGGAGGACTGAACTTTAATTCATAATTACAAACTCGCTCGCACAAAGAGAGCCTAGGAACAAAACCTAGGAAAAGCAATCTAAGTACAATTGTTTAATTTGGATTCTGGAGGGTGACGGTAGAGGCTCGGGAAAGTGTTATCAACTCTATCTTACTCCTTGGACGATCGAACACAACCTCGGCTCCGGCGAAAAAATGCTCTATATATCTCTCTGCTGCTTTGTGTGTGTGTACAAGTGAATAGCACCTTGCTATTTATAGGATTTTGTGATGAGTGGGGTGTACAGCCACGTGGCCACATTCTTGTAACTGTGCTTTGAGAAGTGGGCAGTTGGGGATTGGTTAAGATTAACCTTGATCTGTTTGTTGCAATAAATCTGGACAGTTATGTTGGTTGAAATAAATATGAACTGCTATGATCTGTTGGTTGCAATAAATCTGAGTTGTTAAGACTTAGTCAACTTCTGCCACGTGTCCCAACTGCCACTAGGTCGTGAGCCGCATGAAGGTCTGTCTCCCTGTCTGAGCCGCATGAGGGTGGCCTCACAACTGAGCCGCATGAGGGTGGCCTCACAACCGAGTCGCATGAGGGTGGCCTCACAACTGAGCCGCATGAAGGTGGCCTCACAACCGAGCCGCATGAGGGTGGCCTCACAACCGAGCCGCATGAGGGTGGCCTCATGTTCGAGCCGCATGAAGTTCACTCAGGCGATCCGCATAAAGAACTTTATTGGGATTTGTGAACTGTGCCAGCTAGAAGATTTTCTCTTCTTTTTATGTTGCACCTTTCCTTTATGTCAAAGCCATCATGTCAGAGCCATGTCAGAACTGTCACTTTGTGTCAGAGCATTAATGGCCTGCTGCACAGAGTAATGATGGCCAACTGTCTTAGACCTATTTCGAACCGCATAAGGCCACGTGGCCGTTCCTGAGCCGCATAAAACTGTCTGAGCCATATGAAGCTCTGAGGGATTTTTGAGCCGCATGAGACCCCCCTCCAGTTTTGAGCCGTATGGAGTTTCTGGGCCGCATAGGGTTTTACTATTCTTTTTCATGCTTCTACAGTTCACTTCTTATTCTTTTGAGTTGTTGTCCAGTTTGCCGCTCAGCTTCGGCCCTGAACTCCTTGAACTTCTCGAATGCTTCGTCTTTAGCTTTCAGCAAGTAGACGAACGCATACTTTGAGAAGTCATCGATGAAAGTTATAAAATACTTCATCCCGGCCTTTATAGAGAATTGTTTGAAGTTACAGATATCGGAGTGTACCAACTCCAGAAGATCTGTACTTCGATTAACCCGAGGAAAGGGTTTCCTTGTTATCTTTGTTTGAGCACAAACTTCACGTTTCTCTACCTTACCCCCACACTTAGAGATAAGCCCTAGACTAGACATTATGTTTATTCGTTTACAATGAACATGTCATAGTTTATTATGCCACAACTCAAGAGTACAAGCAGAAGGAGTGATTGCATTAATAACATTGGACTGATTTACAAGCTGAATTTTGAACATTCCTTCGGTATAAAAAGCTTTTCTGAAATATATTCCCTTAATAGACATCACCATCTGGCCAGCATTGATGTCCATCCTGAGGCCTGCATTGCATAGTAGGCCTCCTGAGATCAGGTTCTTGACGATAGCAGGTACGTGCTTCACGCCTTGAAGCGTCAGAGACTTGCCAGAAGTCAGCTTTGAAGAACAGATGGCAACTCTCTTACCCCTTCAAAAGCAATGTCTCCCGTTGACCTATCATAAATAAGGCATTTGTTTTGTCCAAAGTTAATGTCATATCCATGGTCAGCAAGATGACTAATGTTGAGCAGGTTATGCTTTAACTCGGTCACTAGACAGACATCCTTTATTACGGGAGAGGGAGGATAGCCAATAATACCATTACCTATAATATAACCTTTTAGGTTGTTGCCGAAGGATACATATCCTTCTCTCTTCATCGATAGTGATGTGAAAAGATTTACGTCTCCCGTCATATGCCGCGAGCATCCACTATCGAGAATCCACTTACTCTTAGTTGAGGTGGGAAGGTCCACCTACATCTCTTTCTATCTACTAATCTTCTAATTCTACATTGTGGTAAAATGTGTCCATGTAAACCACAATAAGTACATGTAGCATTCCTATTTATATTAGGAGCATGCTGATGATGTCTATAAGTAGAGTGATGAGGAGAAGTATGATGATATATAGAATTAGTATGGTGATGATGACTATGTATAGAGTGATGTGGAGTGTCATGGTGATATTGTCTATATGGAGTAGCATGGTGATGATGTCTATATGTAGAGTGATGGTGATGCTGTTTTTGTGCAACATGGTGATTATTGTATCTATGTGTAGCATGATGATTTTGTGACATACGATAGTTATTTCTACGTGCATGTGGTTTGTGTGCTTTGTGAAAGTGTGTGTATATGTAAGCATGATTGTGTGTTGTAGGTGGATGACGTAGGTGAATAGTATAAGAAGTATCATGCTTTGTGTGTGTCTCTTGGGTTTGAGGTTGAGCAACCTATTTTCCCAATTTAGTCTCTAGTTTCTTAGAGACAGCTTGCAGTTCAGTAACCTTAGCACTCAAACCATGCATCTTAGTAATAAAAATTTTGTGTCTACTCTTTTCTTCTGCAAGCTCCGTGTTGAGTGTTGTGATTTCTTGTGTTTGTTGTTCAATGCGTGCTTCGACATCATGTAAGCTTATTTTAAGCTTAGATACCTCATCTGTTACATCCGTGGGTGAAGTGTCTCTAATGTTATCAAGCAGTAAAGAAAGTCTTTGAATTTCGACTTTATGACTTTCGATTTTGTCCTTAGCATGTTTGTATTTACCAATGACCTTTTTGTGATCATTGAGCAAATCGGTGAAAGCATCGCCAAGTTCATCAAAAGTGAAGTCATCAAGAGTTTTGTTTGATACCTTGTCGGATGTTGCCATTAGGCACACATAAGCAGTATCTTGAGGAGAGTCCTTTTCTTCCTTGGAGTCACTGGCTTCACTTTTATGCCAAATGCTCATGTTGGCATATTTCTTTGAGAAAGTCTTCTTGTAAGGTTTTTCATAGCGGTTGCTCTTCTTTAAGAATGGACAGTCTTTTCAGATGTGTCCTGTCTTCTTGCAACCGTAGCAGGTTGGCTCTTCTTCGTCGTCTTCTTGTGGTTCCTTCTTTCTTCGGTTGAAGCGAAGAAATTTCTTGAAGTTGCGGACAAGGAGAGCTTGATCATCACCTTCTGAGTTCTCGTCATCCGTCTCTTCGGGGTCAGCCCTCCGTCGGTGAGCTTTGAGTACGATCTCCTTAGCCTTAGGAGCAGGCTCTTCGAAGTCCTTGAGGTCAAGCTCATGAGTCATCAGCTTTTCCATCAAGGTCTCCATGGACATGGTTGTGAGATCATTTCCTTCTATGATGGCTGTCACCTTAGGGTTCCAAATCTTTGGGAGCCCCCTAAGTAGCTTGCGAATCTTCTCGTGATTTGAATATTGTTTGCTGAACGAAGACAGGGGGTTGATGATGTCGAGGAATCTTGTGAACATTTGCGTGATTGTCTCATTTGGCTTCATCTTGAAAGCCTCATATTCTTGAGTGAGACGGCTTATCTTTGATTCTTTGACTTGGGTGGTTCCTTCATACGTCACTTCTAGAAGTCTCCATACTTCGAGAGATGTGGTGCATGTAGATACCCTGTTGAACTCATTCCTATCTATAGCACAGAATAAAGCATTAATAGCTCTCGCGTCTAGACTTGCCTGTTTCTTCTCCTTGTCAGAATATTTGTCATGTGATTTTTCAACGAGATCACCATTGACAACTATTCTGGCTGGCTTTTTGTAACCGTCAGTGACGATAGTCCACAGGTCAAAGTCTAGCGACTTGAGATAAAAGCTCATCCTTGTTTTCCAATATGTGTAGTTAGTTCCATCAAATAGGGGAGGCCTATGAATGGACTGCCCTTCACCGTGATTGGAAATCAAGGATTGTGTGGTTGCCATGGATCAGCTCTAGGATGTTAGTCCTTGTTGAGAGAACAGAGCTCTGATACCAATTGAAGAACATATGGCAACTCTAGAGGGGGGTGAATAGAGTTTATAGCGATAATAGCCAATTAAAAATTAAACTCTTTCACAATCTAAAATTAATCAGAGTAAATACGGAAATAAATAAGGAGCATGAAAGCATACGCAAACACAGCCGATTTTAACATGGTTTCCCTCGTGGAGGACTAGTCCAGGCCTGAGAACTCTAGCTCAGGATTAAATCCAGTATTTGTGAAATAGTATTTACATCCCGTGCCTTTTCTTCAGAAGAGCACGTCAACTTCTTACAAAGGATCGCAGTGGCGATGCTTGGAATTTTCCAAGCGACTTCTTGAACTCTTGCACGAGACTCCTAATTGAGAAATGTTGAGCACTCGAGGCTTAGGAAGCTTGTGGCTAGTAGATGAAGAAGGGTATGGCTTATATTGAGCTTTAGAGAGAAGAGAATATTGGATGAATGAAAATGAGAGAATTCATGGCCTATTTATAGGATATTAGCAGGCAGAATTCGGCCAGAATTCTGGTAGAATTTTTCAAATATTTGGCCATTGGACAACTAGCAACCAGCCAACCCTAAAAATTAGGGTGCTAATTTTTAGGGGACAGAGTTCGGCCCGAACTCTGTGTGGAGGCAGAGTTCGGCCCGAACTCTGTCTCCATAGCATAGAATGGGTCTTAAGGTCCAATGGACTTATTTGGATGTGTGGAGCTTATGGATTTTGGGTAGGTTATAGGTAAAGTCTCAAGAGCTCAGCACAACTCAGCTTACATCAATCTAGACTCAATAAATATAAAAATACAGACTCAACAATGACTTGAAATTGCAAAACTGAGCTGTCGTCTGACTTGAGCTGGATGTAGTCGTCGTGTGTCTAATTGAATTATTACAAGTATTATTTAGTCAATGTTGTCAATATTTGGTTGACAGTGACTTTGTGTCAACAATCTCCCTTATATTGATAATTGACAAAATAATAATTGCATATTCAATATTCATACCTGGACACATGTAAAGACAAAAAGCATAGCTCCCCCATTATCATTGCCGAGCTTAAAAATAGCTCCCCCGTAAACAATGCATCTTGTTGGCCTGATAAGAACATTCTTCCAACAGCACATATAGACAAAAAAGAATATAGAAAATACATATCTCCCTATTTTGGCATTTAGCAATTTAAGATAAACAAGCAAACACACCAAAAGATAAGAGAAGAAACTGCATATAAATTGATATAACGACCAAATGTCTCAAGAGTCATAAAGAAATGACATAAACTGATAGAACTACCAAAGTCTCAAAAGTCACAACCCATAATAAGTCTAATACAAACCAAGTACATAAAATCAACTAAAAGCAAAATGCATAAACCATAATCTATGATCCTCAGTAGCAGTAGCAGGAAGCAGTCCATATCCATCATCGAGCTCGTGAAGGCCCAGCGTCGTCCGATGGATCAGTAAAGGAGCGACGAGGGTCCATGAAGGCTGTATCTGGATCCAAGTAGTGAATAACCCAAGGGTCATCGATATGATATCCCTCACGACCAGGGTCTCGCTCCATAGGAATGGGCATGGAAGGATGGCGAGACATGGAATACCGAATATCATGCAGCGAGTTGCTGATGGCACTCATCTGCAAGGTAGTTCGGTAATCCAGCTGAGTCCAACGATCGTCGTCCAAGGTGAAGCGATCTCGGAGCATAGTCTGAAGAGACTCGAGAGTGGCAGGAGGAGGAGGAGGATCCTGTCCAAGAGGAGGGGCATCTGGCTCATCATCAGAATGCTCAGACACGACTGGTGAGCCAACGGCCGCCTGAAGCCTCCGTGCCTTAGAGAGATAGACAGGGACAGATAAGAATGGACACTCATCAAGGGGTACATAAAATGCACGAAAGATTATAGGAAGGTATAATGCATAAACCAAATATCTTGGTTTCTTCCTACAATTAATCATCCAATCCATCATTGTGCGTGGAAGATTAAAGGGAACATGGAAGTGGAGATGATACAATGCCGAGATTTCAAAATAAGTGACTTCATCGGTGGAACCCGCTTTGGGTAGAATGGTGTTGAAAATGATCCGATGAAGTTCATAGAAATAGGGATTGAGAAATTTAGCCAAAAGCTTACGAGGACGTGTGTTAGGGCTACACAAGTCATCCTTGAAGCTTTCAAGTGAAATCCCTTCGGGAAATTGAAATGATCGGGCTTCAACAAGCTTTTCCCAAGAATTAGGCTCTTGGAGTTCAAGATATTCGGCCAATTCGAAATCGTCAAAAGAGATATCAATTCCCGCAACCCGTGAATAAATATGTGTATCATCATGGGTTAGGTTGCAGTAGAACATTTGAATAGCACTACGATAAATGACCGAATTTGTGGTAACAAGTTCATCAAGGCAAAGGTCATGAAAAAGTGCATCATATTGTGAGAATATAGTAAAGTTGATGGGGTGTCCCGTAAACACCGGACGTGTCCGAAAATTACTAAACCAATCATTTGATGCGTCTAGTGATACAAAAATTCGGTCGTCAAAAGTGTTTGAATCATGCGGACGTGGAGGATTGAACAACGGATGGATTGGTGGTTGTTGTTCAACGGCCGGTGCAACGGGTGGTGCAACGGGCGGTTCAACGCGAGGAGGAGCATTTGACGAGGATGCTTCCTCGGTCCGAAGTCTCTTCCCGCGGTTGAACAAACGTGGAGCCATAACACAATAAAGACAATGAAGGAAATTTGAGATATAGAAAAGTATGAAATTATACCTCAAACTAATGATGAACAATGAAGGAGAATTGAAAAAGAGGCCTTCTCCTTGAGTTTGGGGAAGAAAAGAGCTCTAGAAAGGAGAAATTAGGGTTAGGGTTTTGAGAGAAAGGTGTTTGAGAAGTAGAAAATGTGGTAATGAAGAAGAAGAGGGAGGAGAACCCGAAAATATGGGAAGGGTTTCAAGTGGTCGGAGCAAATAATGGCCATTGGATCTAAATTTTGATCAACGGCTGAGACTGTTCCCGGTTCTGGAACAGTCAGACCGAATTCGGCCCGAACTCTGGTAAGGGCAGAGTTCGGCCCGAACTCCAGATCCTGGTCACAGAATAGGAATCAGGCTGATGTGAAAAAATTAGTTAAGTAAGAAAGACCAAAATAAGACAAGAGTATAAATACAAGAAAAGATCCAAGAAGTAAACAGATGAATAACAGAAAGTGAACTCGAAGCGGCAATATAAAGTTGAAAAAATAGTATTTCAGCATGTGATAAATAAAAATGAACCATATAATAAACAAGGAATTATATCACAATTCAATATTTTGAAGCTGCCATGGGTTAGTTGTAGGGGCCGGATCCCAGCTAGCGGTAGTCCTGAGGACTAGTGCACCGTGTCGCTTAGGCTTTTACGCCTTGTTGTCAGAAGGTCCCTTTCGGCTTGTACCCATAGCAAGTTCATCATAAGAGAATCAAGATATATTCGATATTTATGCAGGTTTATTTTAATTTACAATAGCTTTATCTAAAATTCCAAGTTCACGACAAAGAAAATTGAAGCGCTCTTCGGATAATGGTTTTGTAAAAAAATCTGCTAACTGATGATCAGTGTCAATAAATTCTAAGTTAATCGTGCCATTTTGCTGATGATCACACAAGAAGTGATGACAAATTTCAATGTGCTTCGTACGTGAGTGACAAATGGAGTTCTTAGTAAGATTTATAGCACTAGTGTTGTCACAAAAGATTGGAATGTACATGAAAGATAAGTTATAGTCTTCAAGGGTTTGCTTCATCCACAGAATTTGTGCACGACAACGCCCAGCTGCGATGTATTCAGCTTCTGTTGTGAATAGTGCGACAGAATTCTGCTTCTTGCTAAACCAAGAGACTAAAGCCTTTCCTAATAAATGACACGTACCGCTCGTACTTTTACGGTCGACCTTGCATCCGACGAAGTCAGCATCAGAGTAACCAATGAGATCAAATGATGTTGACTTGGGATACCATAGGCCCACTATAACCGTACCCTTAAGGTATCGAAAGATACGCTTAACAGCGGTCATGTGTGATTCCTTAGGATTTGCTTGATATCTAGCACACAGGCAAACGCTAAACATAATATCAGGGCGAATAGCAGTAAGATAGAGTAGACTGCCTATCATACCTCGATACTTACGTTGATCTACGGGTTTGCCGCTGTCATCTGGTTCAAGTTTGGTTGAAGTAGCCATTGGAGTGCTGATTGATTTGACGTTGTCAAGGTCGAATTTCTTCAGCATGTCCTTTGTATACTTTGACTGACAGATGAAGGTTTTATTTGACATTTGTTTGACTTGTAGCCCAAAAAAGTAGTTGAGCTCCCCCATCATGCTCATCTCAAACTCGGTCTGCATACACTTGGCAAAATCTTGACAAAGGGTTTCATCAGTAGAACCAAATATAATATCATCTACGTATATTTGTACTAAAAGAATAGTGTCTTTAAAAGATTTTATGAAAAGTGTGGTGTCAATTTTTCCTTTTGAAAAACCTTTCTCAAGCAAGAAATTGCTTAGCCGTTCATACCAAGCTCTAGGGGCTTGTTTGAGGCCATACAGCGCTTTCTTTAGCTTGAACACGTGGTCGGAAAATTTGTGATTTTCAAAAGCCAGGAGGTTGTTTCATATAAACTTCCTCCTTAATAAATCTATTCAAGAAAGCACTTTTAACATCCATTTGAAATAATTTGAAAATTTAAAAATTTGCAAATGCACAAAGCATTCGAATGGATTCCAATCTAGCAACAGGAGCATACGTCTCATCGTAGTCGATACCTTCCTCTTGGTTGTATCCTTGGACTACTAGACGAGCTTTGTTGCGTGTGACTGAACCATCTTCATTCACTTTGTTTCTAAAAACCCATTTAGTACCAATAATCGAGTGATTAGTCGATCTAGGAACGAGTTTCCATACTTTTCTCCTCTCGAATTGGTTGAGTTCCTCTTGCATAGAAGAAATCCAAAATTCATCATTGAAAGCTTCTAAAATATTTTTCGGCTCAATTCGTGAAATAAAGGCAGTGCTAGCAATAGAGTCTCTTAATGATGATCTAGTAGTTACTCCACGTGAAACCTCACCGATCACCAAATTTTTTGGATGTGATGGCTTGAAAGAGAATTTCTTTGACAAGCCCCCCAGAGAATTGGTTTCGGTTGTGGTATTTATTGGAGTAGAAGTTGATGGCTCAACATCATCATCAAGAGTAGCTGCTGCACTGTTATCTTCATCAAAAGTCACATTTGTAGACTCTTCCATAATTAATGAGCGTTTGTTAAAAACTCTATATCCCTTGCTCTTGGCAGCATAGCCAAGGAAAATACCATCGTCAGCTTTGGCATCAAATTTGCCTAAGTTGTCTTTGGTGTTAAGGATAAAGCATCTACAACCAAAAACTCTAAAATAAGAAATATTTGGGGTTCTCCCAAACCAAAGCTCATAGGGTATTTTCTTCGTAATGGGACGAATAAGCACCCTATTTAAAATGTGGCATGCTGTACTGACAGCTTCAGCCCAAAAGTATTTCGGAAGTGAAAACTTGTTCAACATGACTCTAGCCATATCGCCGAGAGTCCTATTCTTCCGCTCCATAACATCATTTTGTTGAGGAGTTCTTGGACAAGAAAATTCATGATCAAAACCATTAGAATCACAAAACTTTTCAAAATCAGAATTTTTAAATTTGCCTCCATGATCACTTCGGATTCGAGTAATCATGTAGCCTTTTTCGTTTTGAACTTTCTTTGCAAAAATCTTGAAAGCTGAAATAGCATCACCTTTATTTGTAAGAAAGAAAACCCAAGTAAATCTAGAAAAATCATCAACAATAACAAAGGCGTAGAGTTTTCCACCAAGACTGGCTACTCTACTAGGGCCAAATAAATCCATATGGAGAAGTTGCAAAGGTCTAGAAGTACTTACAGAGTTTATAGAATGAAATGAAGACTTAGTTGCCTTATTCAATTCACATTCGGCACATACCGTGTCCTTTTTGAATGTGATATCGGGCAAGCCTCTAACTAGCTTCTTGGTCGATAGCCTGGATATAGTATCTATATGGCATGACCAAGATGCTGGTGCCATAGTAATCTTTCATCTTTATGAGCATATAGGCATCTACCTGCATTGTTAGTATCTATAGACAAATAGAAAATATAAATATTATCCTCTCTTACCCCTTCAAAAGCAATGTCTCCCGTTGACCTATCATAAATAAGGCATTTGTTTTGTCCAAAGTTAATGTCATATCCATGGTCAGCAAGATGACTAATGCTGAGCAGGTTATGCTTTAACTCGGTCACTAGGCAGACATCCTTTATTACGGGAGAGGGAGGATAGCCAATAATACTATTACCTATAATATAACCTTTTAGGTTGTTGCCGAAGGATACATATCCTTCTCTCTTCATCGATAGTGATGCGAAAAGATTTACGTCTTCCGTCATATGCCGCGAGCATCCACTATCGAGAATCCACTTACTCTTAGTTGAGGAGGGAAGGTCCACCTACATCTCTTTCTATCTACTAATATTCTAATTCTACATTGTGGTGAAATGTGTCCATGTAAACCACAATAAGTACATGTAGCATTCCTATTTATATTAGGAGCATGCTGATGATGTCTATAAGTAGAGTGATGAGAAGAAGTATGATGATATGTAGAATTAGCATGGTGATGATGACTATGTATAGAGTGATGTGGAGTGTCATGGTGATATTGTCTATATGGAGTAGCATGGTGATGATGTCTATATGTAGAGTGATGGTGATGCTGTTTTTGTGCAACATGGTGATTATTGTATCTATGTGTAGCATGATGATTTTGTGACATATGATAGTTATTTCTACGTGCATGTGGTTTGTGTGCTTTGTGAAAGTGTGTGTATATGTAAGCATAATTGTGTGTTGTAGGTGGATGACATGGGTGAATAGTATGAGAAGTATCATGCTTTGTGTGTGTCTCTTGGGTTTGAGGTTGAGCAACCTATTTTTCCAATTTAGTCTCTAGTTTCTTAGAGACAGCTTGCAGTTCAGTAACCTTAGCATTCAAACCATGCATCTTAGTAATAGAAATTTTGTGTCTACTCTTTTCTTCTGCAAGCTTCGTGTGGAGTGTTGTGATTTCTTGTGTTTGTTGTTCAATGCGTGCTTTGGCATCATATAAGCTTATTTTAAGCTTAGATACCTCATATGTTACATCCATGGTTGAAGTGTCTCTAATGTTATCAAGCAGTAAAGAAAGTCTTTGAATTTCGACTTCATGACTTTTGATTTTGTCCTTGGCATGTTTGTATTTACCAATGACCTTTTTGTGATCATTGAGCAAATCGGTGAAAGCATCGCCAAGTTCATCAAAGGTGAAGTCATCAAGAGTTTCGTTTGATACCTTGTCGGATGTTGCCATTAGGCATACATTAGCAGTATCTTGAGGAGAGTCCTTTTCTTCCTCGGAGTCACTGGCTTCACTTTCATGCCAAATGCTCATGTTGGCATATTTCTTTGAGGAAGTCTTCTTGTAAGGTTTCTCATAGCGGTTGCTCTTCTTTAAGAATTGACAGTCTTTTCGGACGTGTCCTGTCTTCTTGCAACCGTAGCAGGTTGGCTCTTCTTCGTCGTCTTCTTATGGTTCCTTCTTTCTTCGGTTGAAGCGAAGAAATTTCTTGAAGTTGCGGACAAGGAGAGCTTGATCATCACCTTCTGAGTTCTCGTCATCCGTCTCTTCGGGGTCAGCCCTCCGTCGGTGAGCTTTGAGTGCGATCTCCTTAGCCTTAGGAGCAGGCTCTTCGAAGTCCTTGAGGTCAAGCTCATGAGTCATCAGCTTTTCCATCAAGGTCTCCATGGACATGGTTGTGAGATCATTTCCTTCTATGATGGCTGTCACCTTAGGGTTCCAAATCTTTGGGAGCCCCCTAAGTAGCTTGCGAATCTTCTCGTGATTTGAATATTGTTTGCCGAACGAAGACAGGAGGTTGATGATGTCGAGGAATCTTGTGAACATTTGCGTGATCGTCTCATTTTGGTTCATCTTGAAAGCCTCATATTCTTGAGTGAGACGGCTTATCTTTGATTCCTTGACTTGGGTGGTTCCTTCATGCGTCACTTCTAGAAGTCTCCATACTTCGTGAGATGTGGTACATGTAGATACCCTGTTGAACTCATTCCTATCTATAGCACAGAATAAAGCATTAATAGCTCTCGCATCTAGACTTGCCTGTTTCTTCTCCTTGTCAGAATATTTGTCATATGATTTTTCAACGAGAGCAATCCCTAGCAATTTCTCTACCAAATCCTTCCATTTCACCACCAAATCTTCTTCTTTCCTTCTCCATTCTAGCCAAGGAGGAAGCTACCCAAGTTTGGGAGGATTCGGAGCTCGTTCGTGTCCTTTTGGAATCTCTACGTGTCGGTGTCGCTCCGGAAAGGTTTTTCTTCGATTGGATCTACCGGGAGGTATAAATCCCTTTTCCTTTTCATTTCTTCATGCATATAGGTCTATTTTGAACCCATAGGAATGACCCCCATGGTTGTATCTCCATTTGTGTCCATTTTGTGTCCATTTGGAGGTCATAGGAGTGTCCTTTGTGTTGTGGATGTGTTCATGTTACATATATAGATTTATATATATATATATATATATATATATATATATATATATATATATATATATATATATATATATATATATATTGTAATGAGAGTGTATCTATATTTATATATGTAATAAATGGTTCATGATGATTATATAATCAAGTTTTTGAGTGTGGTTCCTCATATTATTATTGCTATTATTGTTGTGGATAATTAGGATATATATTGTGTATTCTTTTGGCTCAAACTATCTAAATCCGTCATGATTTTTATCCACGTTTTTAATTTCAGCCCTAACTTCGAAATGTCATAACTTCTAGCTCAAAACTCGGTTTAATCTCCCATTTTTTTTAAAAGAAGCGTATTGAAGTTAGCTTTCCAAAAATATGTATTAATAGGCCTAATTCTTTCTGTAACTTTTTGGAGAATTATTTGAGTGTCAGCTGTACGAAAGACAAACGCGTTCTCGGTGTTTTCGCGATTCCGGGAGTTTCCGGAAACGAAAACGCGATCCGTTTAAAGTTTCGGAAAGCTAACACATAGATCTATAACATACTTTAATCCTAAATTTTAATTCATGCTGAGATGGTACAGTATTGATTATTAGTAGGAGTTACTATTCGGCATATGCATTTTGTGTACCCTTGTGTGTAATATAATGTTCTATTTGATTTTAACCCATGTTAATGTATATACATTATGTAATTAAATAGAGAATACAAGCATGAGTAAATGGTTAAATAAATGATGTATGAGGTGATAATGTAAGCATGTATAAGTATGGCTTGTAATGAATATGTAGGTTCCATAGTATGTAATGTATGGTATATATAGTAGTGCAAGAGAATAAATGAATGATGAATGAATGAAAGCATGAATGTAATGTAATAATAGATGTAATGTATGCAATATACAAGTTAATGAGATGTAATGTTCTATGTTAACACAAATCCTATATTACCTCATGTACCCCCTTACACTATGTTGACACTATCACACTTGACACATTGTTCACTTACACTTTGACACTCTTTGATATGTATACACTATGTATGCCCATTTAACCCTTACTTGCCCCTTTTCTATGTTCACATACACACACATAGCCTCTTAAATAAGTATTTATGAATATAGTTAACTTAGCTATGTATGTATATTATATATATGTTAGCATATTGTGTTGTAATATATAAGTTTATATAACCATTTGAAATGCCATGATTATAGACCTAATGTTGAATACCAATATATGCATGTGTATATATGTGTAGACATATATAGCTTAAAGTAATAGTGTCACGCCCCAGAACCAGAATACTGGAGAGCGGTGGCAGACATAGCCAGCTACGTATAACGGAATGGGATCCACACCGCTATACGGTCACGGCTGTCTAGATATGTGAGGGTTCACTACAATCCATCAGTCTCTTAAGGTCATAAAATAGCCTATTGTCCCAATCTCAACCAACTAA
Source organism: Iris pallida (assembly GCA_029216955.1). NCBI lineage: Eukaryota > Viridiplantae > Streptophyta > Magnoliopsida > Asparagales > Iridaceae > Iris > Iris pallida. The sequence goes on along the minus strand of JANAVB010004398.1, from coordinate 706,980 downwards.
TAATAATCACAAGATATCAGATCTCCAAATATACAATTGTAAGGCGTCCCAAATATTACATATCCAGATGATCATGAAGCTAGTCATTACAAAATATGAGGACTAGCAAGAGTTCAGTCATACATGATCAACCCCCGGGGCTTGTCAATCATGTTACAGCCCGTAGGCAGACAGTAAGTAAGTACAATCGAGCTAACACTTGCTCGTCGACTAAACGCCTCAAAAGAATAATTTACAATATTACTGTGGGAGAACAAAAGAAACCCACTCGATGCCCTGGTTACGCCTGGTGACCACCATCGGGCTGGAAAGCAGGAAGATCCTTTGGTGCTGCTCCGGTATCTGGCCATACAAAACCAGCTGGGTTAGACCCCAGAAAGAGCAAGTGCCACAAAGGAGGCTTCACTTAAGAACTAAAGCCAGCAAATTAGCACAATAATATAATTACATAATAAGAGACAGTAGTTTAAGAAAAAGCATGATAGGTAATTATAAAAGACAATCTTGCATAGAATCACTAAAAGACAGGACATATGGAAAAGCATGCCAGGATGATATACGATGAGATAACCATGGGTCTATTCAGATAGCTAGGTTACAACCCGTAAACCAAACAAGGACCGGGGTTGTAACCCTTCGTCTGAACGGAACTTGGTTTCTCTCACCATTTATCGGCAAGATAAATATAAGAAATCAGGTCAAGTAACAATCTGGAGTGACAATCATTATAGTGACAATCTGGAGTGACAATAATTCAATCATTCTGGTACAATCTTGCAATCAATCAATTCTAGACAATACCATACTGGACTAGACTCCATCCAATCAATCACGGCCAATCATTGCCTACGGCTTTCTACATTAACTAACTAGGGTTATCACAATCCTAGTTACTAGCAAGATGCAATGAGATGCTCCAAGTAGTCACAGGCCCTGCAGCTATCCATGTTATCCAGGCAATCATTATAGTGACAATCTAGAGAGTATAATGCATTAGAGTGACAATAGAGTTCAATCATTTAAGTGACAATGGCAGGTGTCCCACATAACAGTGGGCTGGAAATGTGCCCTACTCGTCGGCAGGCTACAAGTCCAAACATTTGCGGGCGGGATAACGGGATCGCCTGTAACTGGAGAACATCTCTTCATGTCTAATAAATTATACTAGTCATTAACCTTAGTCCATTTCAGTAGGTACTCCTGACCGTGGTACTCAAGAGTCCCCTCCTAGACATGATGCAAGACAGGACTGGATTATTTGTACAAGCACAATCGCCCACGGTGTCATGATTAATTAAACAGGTCACGTCATGCCAGGTAGCCGTCGCAACAGCTATTCGAGATAATCATGTCAGGTTATCATGCCAAGTGTACTTTGTCAGGAGTGCACCACGACGGGCCACTATCATGTCATGTCAGGCTATTATGTCAGGAGTGCACCACTACGGGTCACTATCACGTCATGCTCAATTATCAATTCCAAACATATCAAGTAAATTCGTGATTATCAAGTTCATAACAAAAGGCGTAAGGATATAAAATGGACGTTAAATATCTAATAAAATATCAATATACAGGGCTATAGAAGATCAAGGGTAATCAGGCTACGCTCAAGCCAGGCTACGCTCAGGCTAGCGTACGCTCAGGTCTGCGTACCAAAGGATCCATACACTTCCAATGGGAAGCGTACGCAAGGGTCAGCGTACACAAGGGCACGCTCAAGCTACAGGTCAGCGTACGCTCAAGCTAGCGTACGCTCAAGACTGCGTACGCTCAAGACTGCGTACGCTCAAGCTAGCGTACGAAAGGGGCCAGCGTACGCCTTGCTCGCTTAAGCTAGCGTACCAAGGCACGCGTACGCTCAAGCTAGCGTACGCTCAAGACACGCTGCCAACAGGCAGCGTATCAAGGCTAGTGTACGCTCGCTAAAGAGCAGCGTACACAAGTCAGCGTACGCTCGCTAAAGAGCAGCGTACACAAGTCAGCGTACGCTCGCTAAAGAGCAGCGTACAGCTCAGTGGCGTAAGCTAAAAAGCTAGCTCACTGTTCACTGTCTTCTCCAAATGGCAAGAACAGCAAGAACTCTAAAGTTGAATCTAAGCTTCAATTGTCCAAATCTTGGTCAAAACAAGTCCGAATCCAACTTTCCAAAGGTCAAAATTGGGTAGAATGAAATTCTCTAAAACATGGAACCATCAAAACTTGAAAACAAGAAAGTTTAATAGATCAAAACACCAAAAATCCGAAAATAGCAAAACTCTAGATCTACAAGAATTAAAGCCTCAAAATGGAAAATGACAAGTTCTAATGTGTCTTAGAAACATGAGGAGAAGCTAATGGGACAATAAAATTGAGCTCTCTTGTGGAAGCAAGATGCACTTGCCTAGACCTCTCTCTCCCTCTCTTTGGTAGGTAAGGAAGTAAATGAGGAAGAAGAAGATGAATATGAAGAGAGAGAAAGAAGGATAGGTAATAAATATGAGTGGTGGTGGTAGGTAGGGGGTTCACTCCTTGGTTCATGATGAACCAAGAGCAATCCCAACCGAACCAAGCCGAACCAACCCAGGAATAAACCAAGCCCAAATAAACCAATGAATCTTTAAAAGTAATTAAACTATCAATGACAATAAAACCAAGCCAATACAAAATAAACCAAGACAACTAACCATGAATAAATAAAATATGGGTCCAAAACACGTATACGTACACTAAATACGTATCACGAATTTGGGACATTACAAATAGATTACCTAGTGTATATTCAATGTGAATTCTTGCCTATTTGAGTATTGAATAATTACATGCTATATAGAGTTGGGTGTATGTTGGCTTGTATAGCCTTGTATTGATGTGTGCTTGCTAGGATAGTCTTGGTTAGGCCTAGTAAGACTTACTGGGTTAGGACATGACCTAGTTTGACTAGTGCAGTTGACCAGAGTTGACCAAGGGTTGACTTTGGCCTAGTTTGACCTAGATTCATGTAGAATGCATTGTAGTGCTTTATATTACCCTTCTGGATATGTTGTGACTTGTGTTGTTCTAATTAGGAGCCAGACACCTTGTAACTTGTGTTGCTTTAAATAGGACTCTGTGGCTTCAGTTGGACCCCCTATACTTATCAGCTGTTCAGGTTATCAGGCGAGTACATTCTCTGATAGTTCTCTCATTTATTTGTCAATTACTGTATTTCAGTTCTAGTTAGTTGTATGCGATTCTCTGTTACAACACGTATGGATATTACTGGATTCATGTATACGACACATATTTATTTTCTGCCCTCTATTACTGGTATCATCATTTCCGGCTTCTATTGCTGGAATCACCTGCTGGAATCATTTACTGGAATCATTTACTGGTATCATTATATTTTGGCTGGACTCATCTTGAATCATTGTGTCGAAATTCTGGATTCATTTGCTGGGAGGGGAAATACTAGAGTAAGACATGTAGACATACCCCATTACTGGAATCACCCCTACTGGAATCTACTGGAATAATAGCCATCTCTCGCCTGATCAGTGAGAGGTGTGCCGGATTATCCACAGCCGTTTACATGTCGATCTCGGTATTTTAAAATACACTGCTAGAGGATAGGCTGGACTCACCCTGGAATCATTGATCACTATAACTGGAATCGTCCCTTATTGGATTCATCTTGTATTAGATTCATCTTGTACTGGACTTACATTGGAGTTACACTGGTCTACATTATTGTCTGGACTTCATATCATATTACCCTGGTTCAGCTAGTTCTATTTTTACAGACTTCATTGCTATGATTCTTCTCTTGTTTAGTTATTTACTTTCCTTGCACCTTATCTGTCTTTCTTACCATCACCTGAATATAAACTGCCATTTTTATCAATACAACTGCCTATAACTGCTTTATAGTTCTCTGTCATTTACTTGGATTTTCTAGATGAGATGTGCTCGTTCCTGTCCTGACTGGACCTGTTGATAAATTTTACAGATAGCTTGGAGGTTGCCTGCTAGCCTAGAGGAGACACCTTAGAGGTTGTTTAGATAGTTATTTCATTTGTCTGGAGTTGTATTTACTTTGTGGATTACTGTATTTGAGTTTTGAGATGTATTTCTGGGTTTTTGTATCTTAGACACTTAGACTTCTATCTCCCGTATCTCTTTAGATTTTATGTTTTATCTAACCTTATCATGCTCTACCTTAAATGTGATTGAGACTGTATCTGCTTAGCATTATATTGTTAGATGATGTGACCTAGGACAGCGTTCTACCGCCGACACTGCGGCGTAGGCTGGGCGTTGTTACGTTCTCGTACCCTAACAGTGGGTACGGGTCGTGACAACTTCTGCTCTTCTGACTCCTCGGATCGTACACGGACTCCCGTGCAAAAGCAACGCTGGTGCAACACTTCTCTTCTCTCTCAAGACTTCTGTTTACTTGTGTTAAGAAACACTTGTAAACTTTCGTAACTCTCTGTATATGCCTCTGTGTCTATGCCTGTGAGAGAGAAGAGACCTTTTATATGTCCGAGTAACAACTATCCGGTTAGCACAACATTCGGGACGTGGTAATAACCACTCCGAACGTGCAGTAACCGCTCTGATCATGCACAAGCACGATCTGAAGCAAGTTGCGCACCTCACGCACTGAACGCGCACTGAGCCACTTGCGTCACCTGCGCGCCCTGCGCCACCCGCGCAACTGGTCGCGCAACCTGGCAGTGCACCTGGCCGCGCAACTTAAGCGCACTATGCGCCTAGCGACGATGCTGACGTGCTAAGTGCAAAGTGCGCCAACAAAACGCCACATTATGCCTCATGAGCCCGAGTCCGAGTCGCTAAGCCCCTACGGAACTTAGCTCCCATGGAAATAAATTTTCCAAGAGCAAAAAGCATGAATACTTTCAATTGTTTATTTAGCCTATTTTCATTACAAAAATAACCCCACATGGCACACTCATGTGCACCTCCACACTACATGTGCATCTCTAAAATAGCATAGCTAATATATAGAGATACAACTCCTTTGGCCTAGCCGATGTGGGACTAAAATTCCAAATGAAAAAGGCCAAAACCCAACAAGACGATCCTTGCACCATAACTAAAGCACTTGGTGCAACTATCATGACCTGTGTCCACTTGAGATCGGGTATGAGTCGTGAGCTCGTTCAACCTACGCCATGGAATAGGCGGTAGTACAATGTCTATATCTCATGAGTCATCAAATATCAATATGTCGATATACTCATCACATCACTAGAATACGAGCAAATACCCAACACTACACAATCGCAGAGCAGTTGTTTTTAGTACAAACTCGCAACTGCCAACATTGCCTTCTTCACCGAGCTCAAGATCCTTTGCTAAAAAAATCTCACAATATTCTTGCATTTAGTGCACAGTGAAAGAACTCGCACTGTTAAACGATGTCTTAATTTCATAATGTGACTTGTAACTTTACTTATCAAGAATTTCCATCAAGGTTGAGTCACAAATGGATGTAAAGTAAGAAGTGCATCACAAAGAGTTCATAGATACATGGCATTGATTAAAAAGGTATACAATACATACAACATCTTCCTTGGCTTTGAAATACATTTTGCAAATTTATACAATATCCTTGTCAGGAACAACATATAATAATTTACACACAAAAACCCTGCAAACTGTTTATGGTAGGATTTGATAAAAATGGTAAGTATGAACAGAACAAGCTGGTGTCAGTACTTGTGGGATGACATGAATATTTTGATATAACACAACTCTGATCACACTGTGCACGCAAATAAAAGAAAATACCCCGAAAACCTGATAATAGGACACTAACAATGTGAGACTATAGCATGTCAAATGGTCGCCAGCTGCTGCAACAATGGAACGGCATCCCTTCAAGCAAAGGAATTATGGTAGTAGTCGGCTATTAAACATCTTCAAAGCCAAACTATATGCATTAGGCCTGTTCTATGTCTCTATCTTGAGAAGGGAATTGAGGGATGTGCTGTTGAATCTTTGGGCAAATCCTCTTATCACAAGAACAATGACATCCCTCATGTGTCTGGTTTGCACCATCAGGTCAACTTCATTTTCGCTGTCAACTACAATCTTAAAGCGGTGTTGGTCATTTCTGAAAAGCTCCACCTGGAAATTTTCAACAAGACTGTATATCAGATATTTTATAGACATAAGTTCGCCATAAAACTACAATTTGTGCAAACTAAGTGTTCAAAGATTGTTATCATGCATGAACCGGTGATGGAACATTAGATACTTGAGATGGTTATACTAATCTACAAAATTACTGAGAGTGAGAACACAAATACAATGTCTACAGTAACACCCCCCCCCCCCCAACACCACTCCCCCCCCCCCCCCCTCCCCCCCCCCCCCCCCCCCCCCGCGCACCACCACCCACCCACCCACATCAAGTAGTGAATGTTTAATTCTTGTAGTAAACTTCATGAAACAATACAAAACTTACATGAAATGGAGGAGCATAAGTGCCCCGGATTTCAGTAGTTGGAAAAGAAGTCTTAGAACCAGGTTTCACAACCTTGACTCTTTTTCTGTTGACTTCTAAGATTCTTCTCTCGAGATTACCCATTCCTTGGACCTGTGAAAGCAATGAATAGAAAGAGAACCATAGTATTTGCATCATGACCTTTTATCACCGAGAAATCACTGAAAGAAGAGTATGCAAAAGGAACTAACTGCAACTACCTTCTTAGAACGATCCTTGTCACACAATGCCTGATTTTAGAAAGAAAAGGGAAATACATTAAAAGAATTGTTCAATGATCTACATGCAGACCAATTAACATTAATGCCTCATTAGGGTGCAATTGGGCGGATGAGGTTTGGACATGAGAATATTACCATATCTTATTTATTTCTACACTGTGGATACGATGCTGATATTGTTTGCACATAAAAAATTTATATCCATAACCAACAAAATTGCTGCAGACGTCCATTTAAATGCTGTTCTTTTCAAGTGTTTAAGAATTTGTGAAGAAATGTGTTACCATAGAATTATTTAGAAAGTAATTAGGATTGGCTCACCAAACACAGTTTTAAGCTATGACAGTTCCCTATTAATGGGTAATCACCCCTGTCAATAAAAGTTCGCTTTTGAGTAATGCCATTGACACATTTGATTATTATGCAGAAGCAGAAAAGAACAGCGGAAAAGTCAATAGATCTATTTCAAAATTTGGAGAACGTAGAAATAGATGTTCTCATGGATGGGAAAACAACTAGGATTCCTTAAGAAAAACACAAGCAACAAGAACATCTTCGGAAAAACTAACTCCAGTATGCAGCAGACATCACCTCAAATTTCACAGATCCAATATCCAACTTTTCCTTAACTTCTTTATAAACATCAGGCTCTGCAAAGCATAAAAAGAAACATTTGTTAGTTTGGCATTTGATATATGCATTGCTGTACGAACTTGTCATGTGAAAATAGTAGAGAGAATTATTAGATACTTGAAAGGTTGTCCTCGAGATTAGTTTTTTATTTGAGAAGCCAGATGCAGCTGGTGGGTGTTCTAGTATTGATTGGTACGGATGTCATTAGAATAGACAACTTAGTTAAAGCTACTGTCTTATTCCAAAGAGCACTTGGTACCATATAAAAAGTAATGTGTTTCTCAGGATGTTGTTCCAGTGTTGAGGCTGAGATCACATGTCTTCATTATTTGCTGACATGGGTTCCTATATTTCCTCCTACTCATTTAGATTGTAACCAATCCTACTGCTATTCAGATTGCCTGCAATCCTCTAAACCGTGTTTCATGAGCTGACGAAACACATTGAAGTTGATCGTATGTTCGCCAGGCGTACCTACTTGGAACAGTGTCGTTGCCATATGTTACATCTCAGCTAGATTCACGACGACTCGAACGGTTCCGAGACATTCCACCTTGGGTTTGAGATGTGGGGGTGGGGAGGGGTAGTTATTTCTTGTTGATTTATTTCCTTTTCAAACTCTTGTTCGATAACCCATCGTTAGTTTGAGGTGGGTGTTAGAGTTACTGCAGATAGTCCAACATTGTTAGGAGATGTCTCTCGTCCGATTGTAGTTGTATATATAATACTGGCCTAGAACCTAATAGATTCATCAATTCCATTTTCTTTAGTTCTAACAATGTGGTTGTTACTTCTGGATGAAAATGAATGTCACGCTATGGCAAATATGGTGGCTGCCCGTTGTGGGTCTAGTGCTCCTTCTAGAGATTGTGTGATTCCTGAATATCTTTATGAAATTATTGCAGAAGATGGTTACTTATTGCTTATTGTATGGCCTAAAGGCTTCCTCATTCTGTTCTTAACCTACAAATATGTATTCTTCACCATATTAATGAATTAAGTGCATTAAGTTAGGTTAACTTCTCTGCATGGAAGCATGTTCTTTTTGAACTAGTTCTTCTACCTTCCCAAAATTCATTTTTCCTTCCTAAAATTTCTTCCCCAAAATACTAAGCCAGAATCCTTACTTTCCCTCATCTTTCCTAAAATATTCCCGAACCCTAACCCTAGTTTACCTGCAACCACCACTATCCACCTGACCGGAACCTTAGCCTTGCCGCCACCACCACCGCCACCGAAACCCTAGTTCTATAGCTCCACCTTCCCCAGCCCCCACCATACTAGAAGACTAACCCTATTGTACTCCCGCAGCCACCACCATATCAAAATCCTAACCCTAGCCTACCTCTCACAGCCGCCACCTTCCTCGTCCCTCGCCACAACCATAATCGACCTCGCCATATCTGTCGAGTCTCTTGGCAACCTCCTGACAACTATAGATCCAGAGCTCGCTCTTCCAACACTCAAATCAAGTGATCCCGTCTCTGTCGAGCCGGCCTTCCTCCCTTGCTGACGACTAGTCACGACTCTACAGCTCGTCGACCATTCTATGCCGCCAACAATGATGATCCTTGTTGATGGCTCCTTCCTAGATCTGAACAATAGCCTTTCTTCCATCTCTAGGATTTGATCTCTTTTTTGTATATTTTTCTTTATTCCCTTATTTAAAAATATCTAGTAGCTGATTATTTCCATTTCCCCTTATGCTTGCTTATTCCTTTGTTTTGCTTCTTTGCATATGTTTCTTGGTGAGATGGTTTTGTGTGGACTTGTGTTCTTAGAGATTGGAATCATGTGGAGTTGTGTTCTCGAAGGTTTCTTTGATTTTCTTGACTTCGCATTTGTGGTGGTTACACTTTTGGTGATTTGGTGATAGTTTCCCTCGACGATGTTTGATTGCTTCGACGGCTTTGGTTATTCTTGTTCTTTGGTGATTGTTGGTTCTTATGGCGATTACAATGACATCTTCGTCGTCTATTTTCTTCGGTTTCTTCATCTTCTACATAGAGGTTTCTTCATCTATTATGTCATTCTATTATGAGCCTCGGAATGAGCTTTGTCTTACTACTATTATACTTAGTGGACATACTAAGTACTTGGAGTGGGCTCATTCTATTAGGTGTGCCACTTGGAACTAGGCTTATGGCACTATTTGACTAAGGATCCTTTGACTGATCCTTCTGAGACTGGGCTTCGTGATAAGATTGGGTTCAATCTTGGATGCTTACTCTATGGAGACTCCTTATTATCGTACCGTGTTATATCTATCTACTGCAAAGGAGATGCAATAGGTGCCCAAATCTATTTACACTGCTGAGAATAGTCTTCAACGCCTATATAATATATTCCGGAAGTTTATTGTAGTAGAGGTCGTAGATAGTGACATGATTTATTTTGCGGCCCAATAGAAGGCCCTCTTTAAGGAGTGCCTTCACCACCAACTCTTTGATCCGAATATATCTGTTCAGGGATCACAACAAAGAGACCTTAGTTACTGCTATGATGTTAGCCTGTATTGCATACCATCTTAATGGTATATGCACAAACATTCTCTTCCAGCACTGCTCCCTCCCTCACTAGTACTTCTCGTCGGTTGCATGACTTATTCCTCCGGGATGTGGATTCTCCCGCTTCCTATCCTACACTACTCTAGCACATCATTCCATCCCACCCTCGTGATCATGGTTATAGAGATTCTCACACTCGATTTCCTCGAGAAGGGGGTCGTAAGGGCCATGGTCGTGGTCGATGTACTCTATATATCTCTTATTGTGATCATTCGAACCATATTGATGCCACATGCTAGAAGAAGCATAGCTACCCGCAGGAGCAGCATTAGTCTTTTGCCTCACAATCGTCTACTTCGTGTTTATTATTTGCACCAGCTATGGATACTCTGGCTACTTCTCCCCCCTACTACTCGCTCTACTGTTGATAAAATACCGAGTTTACGAGATGAGTTACAGAGTATATGCTCTCTCAATCTTTTGGTTATATTTCCTCTGCTTCAACTAAGGGTATCATGCATTACTCAAAGTTTTTCTTGGATTGTTGATTCTGGTGCTACCAATCATCTTACCCTTAGCTAGTTAGATATACACATGGTACTTTTTCTAAGTTCATTACACTAGCTAATGGGAGCCAATCCCGGTTCAAATAATACCTCTTTACCCCACTCTTCAGCTTTGCTTTGTGCTTAATATTCCTGTATCACGTTTTATTTTATTTTTATTACTAGTCTTACTCGAGATCATAAGTTATTTATAACCTTTTTTTCCTCCTTTTGTGATACATGATCTTCAGATGCATGCGGTTATTGGTAGGGGCAGAAAGCTAATGATATATCTTCTGAATATTCCACCACCTATTATTAAGACTATTTTTGTTGATTGACATCGCCACAATGTTCTAAATGGCAGTCGAGGCGACCACCTAGGCGATGCCTAGACGCTAGGCGGCCACTATCCGCATCGCTTTTGTCGTTGGCGATGTAGTAGGCAGCCAGCATCAGTTTGGCAGTGTAGATGGAGGTGAGATGGCGTAGACGGACGCCTAGACGGAGTAATACCTGACTAGATGTTTTGGTAAAATAGTTTTGCAAGCATTATGGACCTATAGTTCACTTTTACAACACTGAAACTCATAAATATTTGTTCTACAACTTAGTTATGTATAAAATACCCTTAAAATATGCATATTATGCACATAGTAAAAATGCCCTAAATGTATCAAGCACCTAGGCGGACCCTCTCAATCGCGCACGTGCCTACCGCCATTTAGAACCTTGCACTGACATTTATGGCATGCCTCATTGCCTTACAAAAAGTTCTCCAAGAATTTCTTTCCTGGTTTTTCATGTGACACATGTATTTTCTAGAAGCATCATCACTCTACTTTTATTGTTTCTATAGAAACGATGCTCAATTTTCTATTATGTACTTTAATATTTGGGGATTTTATAAAACTACTAGTTTATTTGGCTTCACATATTTTGCTCCTTTTATTAATGATCACTCTTGCATGACTTGATTGTATTTACTTCATAATCGTTCTAAGATATTGTGTATCTTCCATTCTTTTGTGGTTGAAACTCGTACACAATTTTCTACCACCATTAAGATCATTCGTACTAAAAATTCTTGTGCATGCAAGAGTAGTGATTTTCAGGATACGTGTACTTCACATAGTAGCTTCTCGAGGTTGCGTGTTTGCTACTGTTTCAAATGAATGTTCCACAAGTCTATTGGAACTTTTGCCATTACCATTGCGTGTTACCTCATTAACCACATATATTTACCATTCTCAACTACAAATCTCCTTACTCTATTTTTTTTTTACTTCCTCACAACCATTTTCGGTGATTCCTCGTGTTTTTTGGTGTAATAATTGCTTCATTCATCATCTTGGTCCACTTGTTGGTAAATTGGCTCCCCGTGCAACCAAGTTTTTCTTTGTTGGCTACTCTCCTACTCAGGATGTTTATTATTCTCTTTCATATAAAGAACTAGTTACTGCTACTGACTTTATTTTTCTTACGGATCAGCCTTTCTTCCCTTCATCCACTACCACCACCACCTCCACCAGAGCCTTGTCGATAGTCCTATCTCTGTCACCACCACCAGATACTTCCTCTACTACATTACTACGACCACCACCACCACATGTATGTGGCGGTAAATACAAGTCTCGCTAGGATACTCCAAGACCGCCTACCCTTATTTGATGATGTGCTTGCTATGGATGATCTACCTATTTCACTTCACAAGAAACGTACATGTACTATTCATCAACACTATTTCTTACCATCATTTGACTCCACTATATAAGTTTGCTTGTTCTCTTTCTTTTGTTTCCACACCTTTCCATGAAGCACTCTAATATCTGAGGTGACATCCATCATGGATAAAGAAATGAAGGCCCTTTGGCCGTAAATAGATAGATTCCTAGAATGATTCTATGTTATTGTTCTCATGTTCTTGGTTGCTTTTATAAGAGTTATGGTATTGTTGTGGTGATCTTTTGTGTAATATTGTTGATATTTTTCGGATCATTGTGTCACTAATTTGGGATAACCCTTAAAGGGGAGAATTAGTTTTGGAGCTGTGGCTCGAGGATTACGGAATTGGTTTCAGAGCCGAGGCTCGTGTATTGTGCAAATCCGATAATGTATTCTATATTTTCATAGATAGTTGCATATGAATGATCATTGGCAACTTGTGCACAAGGTTTAATTTCTTGACTGTGCCAGGGGCACCGAATCCGTATCAACCTAGGAAAAATATTTTGTTGGTGCATTCTCATAAGTTAGAATGGTACAATTGTTACGAGATCCTTTCGTGGAGCTAGTTACCTGTGCTACCAGGAAACATCGTAATACCATAGGTCCAATTATGATGAGTTAATCATTGACCAACATATAGACATGATTGCATTATAATGAGTTGTGTTGCAGGATCTAACAAGTTGAATTGTAGGAACCTATAAACGATAATACTAATGTATGTCTTGCAGGATTGTGGCACTTAAACACTCTTCTAAAATCGAGAATAGTCGGCATCTAGGCGCTAGGTGTCCGCCTAGTGTCCGACAGACACCTAACAACCAGATTATTTGGGTTTGTAGGCACTTTTCAGCAAAAAAAAGGACCGTTTTTTCGTCGACCGCCTAAAATTAGGTAGGGAGAGGTGCCCGATGCCATCTGCCCACCGACTCCCGCCTAGCGACTTCTACAACCTTGCGCTTAAATAATATATGCCTAACATTTGTTTAGCATGGACGAGTTCTAAACATTTTATATGTATCATTTACAGGATGTTTTGTATTAGCTTTCTAACAATGAGCAACTATAATTTGGAATTACACTAAGGAACTATTAAAGATTGTTTTGACAAAAACTTAGGAAAAAGGAATAGAAATATTATTTTTACAATGTTAATTGCTCAAGATGATTACTTTGTGTTAGCTTTTAGATAGGTTGGCTTATGCCACTCACCAGTACATCCTGCATTTCAGGTATGAAAAGCGCGGCCAGAGTATCGAGACAATAGTTGTTGTTTGATACTTTATTCCTTTTAAGAGATGTTTTATATATTTTATATGGGATATAATGTATGGAAAACAGTTTATTACCTTAGTTTCCTTGAAATGTAAATAACCAGATTTTTGGAAACGTTTTCATATTGTGATTTCTACTGCAAGTATGTTATTCATTTGGCTCTCAAGTGTTATTCTTAATCTGCTTGGCTAAAAGACTTTATTCCAATGATTTCTAGCCGTTTTTCAATATCAAGACTTTAATATTTCGCTGCTTGGTAATTCTTGAGAATGTGAGTTGTAGTTATTAGCCTTGCACAAGTCAACTTAGGCTTGTACGACATTATGTTCCGAAAGACTTGACTTATGATGATCGGAGCATGGCACTGAGTGGCCAGTTTTGCTACAAAAATATCATTAGAGTATAACTAATCAAGGATATTCTTATAGAATTCATAGTTGTATTGTACTAACCCTGATAACTTCTTACACTTGTTGACATTTGCAAGTTGGATATGGATTGGTGACTTTAATAGCAGAGTAGAGAGTTCGATAAATCAAGGGTTATTTACACTAATTACCCTTAAGTTTTTGGTTTATAGCACGGGGTACCCCTACTTTTAAACTAATTACACTGGCCACCCCCATGTTTTATGTTTATTAAAGGGGTACCCCCTACTTTAAGATAAAAATAAAAAAATGATAACACTAACTACCCCTATTTTTAATTTTTTTCCTAAAGGGAGGGGTGGTCAGTGTAATTAGTTCAAAAGTAGGGATATCACGTATTATAAACCCAAAACTTAGGGGTAGTTAGTGTAAATGACCCATAAATCAATTAAGGAAACATAACCAACAAGGCATGAATAAAGACATGAAACATATTAACAACAATTACATACAAATAATCATGTTAAAGAAAACTTGAAAACTATACCAACTGCAATTGGCTCTGTTGATGCAGAACTAGGTTCCCCCACCATTCCATCCGCTCTTATTGGAGTATAAACTGCCACAAGTCTGTACCCAACATCATCGACATTAGCTTCATACATCCTCCCTACCTCGCCTGCCACATTCATAAGCAGCTTCTGGTAAATGAAAAGCTTGCAAGCTTTAGATGCTAGAACAAGAAATTGTACGATGTAACAAGTGGTTGTAGAACAAGAAATTATATGTCACAGAAATGAACCAAGCAAGTTTGTTAAAGGAACAATAAAGAGGATCCTGGTAAAGGTTAAGATTTATGAGAGCATGAATTGAAATCAATAAAATATGTCAACAGAGGAAGCATATGAGGCACGCCATGTTAAACAGACCAGAGGACAACTAATTCAATGAACAGGATAAATGTGGAGCAGGCCGCATGTGAGCACGTTCATTATCTCCTTAGCTATGGGTTTTGTAACTTTTGTTACTGAAGAGAACAAGGCATTTAACACAGATATTTTGGGTCACCTCAATAATACTCCTAGTAACTGTTAACAGAATAAAAAAGGGAGTGATGGATTTGGTTGAACCTATGTGGAAAGCAACCAATTTGAAAATATTTTGAAGTATAAGTATTCATCTATAATCAATTATTGTGATTCCACAAAAGAGTGAAGACCATATTGCAATAAAATTTGAGTACCCGGAATGGAGATAAGATCTGGACTCCCCACCATTGCTCTAAGCCATTGGATTTTGCTCTTGCCTTCTTTTCCTCCACTATATAACCCACGAACAGCATATAAATTTGTGTGGAAACCTCTTCCCTCAATTTCCAGCTTACCAATTTTGGGAAGTCCTGGAAAACATTTAAAAATGATCATAAAGTAAATAGTAACCAGATAGAAACCTTTCTTGCAAATTTTTTCTTTTTTCCATTCAAATAGTGCACGTTCTTTGTAGAAGTAAATAATAACCAGATGTCAGTATCAGGGGTGAGCATTTTCTAAGTGTTCTGCCAGGACCAAATAGGCTATATATTAAGTTGATAACCATCACAATTTGTGTGTAACGAATCTTCTAACTTTAACCTCGAGAAAATGTAAGATTAAAGTAATATTAGTTCGTGTTTGATATTTATGACATCAAAGTTGTGTAAAAGGACCTGGCAATATAGGAGCAGTTACAGCTGATACAATCTCGCTTGACCTTCCAAACATGTCAGTAACAGTACATTGACATCTCAAGCACCGCTCTATATCTTCAATACGAAGCTTATATGAACTGGAGCACTGCGATGGCAATGGTTCAAAAGGTTGATTCTCTCCCAAGCCAATGGAATAGGACCTGTCCTCAGATATTAGATAATCAAAATTGCTAAGAGAACCTTGTTAAAAGATCATATTTAAACATTGTTAATGCAAAACATGATTCATAACATACCATTGGTATTTAACCTCTTTCTTGTACTTGCCCCAAATATGTTGTTGAATCTCATTTTGTGGAATTATTTCAACAGCGGTAAGTGTTTCGCCTTCCATCTCCTTCCCGTTTAACAAAAGAATTTCAATTTTCAGTAGTTCTGGAAAAAAAAAAAGGAAATTGTGTTTATGGCGGATAAAAACTAAATGCACCATGGTCAAGTATTTAACTGATATATGAAAGAGAGACTAAGCGAAAATTTACGAGAATTTATGTAAATGACTACTTGTATCATGCAATGACAATCTTCAAGCAGAAGAACTACAACATATGTCTTGGAATGTATCCATTTGCAGATCAGAGACTGTTGAGAACCAATAAGGGACTTTAGTCCCACATTGAAATATGTAGTATGAAGAGGAGTTGGAACCTCTATAAGTAGCAAGTAGTAGCCAATCAATAAAATCATCCCATTATTCATTTCTACATGGTATCAGAGCCATAACTCATCCACCCCTTTCTCTCCACACAACAACAAAAAAAAATCCCCTCCCGCTCCCGACCCCCCTCCCGCTCCAGGACCCCCACCCTTCCCCGCTGCTGCCGACCCCCCCCCCCCCCCCCCCCCCGCGCACCCCGCTGCACCCCCCCCCCCCCCCTCGCTGCTGGAGTCCCCCCCCCCCCCCCCCCCGATGCCGGATAACCCCCTACCCCCCCCCCCCGGTCCCCCCCCCCCCCCCCCGCTGCTGCCGACCCCCCCTTCCCTGTTGCTGCCGACCTCCCTTCCCCCGCTGTTGCCGGATCCCCCCTACCCTCCCCCCTCCCCGCCTCCTTGTTTTTACTTAGTGTGCCGGATCTTCCCCACCGCTTCCTTGTTTTTATTTGCAGTGTCGGTTCCCCTCCCCTCCTTGTTTATACTTGGAGTGCTGGAACAATTGATCATGCAAGGAGTAAACGACCCACATCGTTGTTCCCCTTGTTCGATGTAATGTTGTTCTAGTTGCTCGTATACCTGAGGAATATCTGTGAGGCGGTTCCTTATTATCCCCTCCCCCCGGTCTCAACAGTTGACTACGAAGACACAAGAGATCGGGACACAAAGCAGTTAGACGACAAACGACGAAGACGACGATTTGGGATACAACAGGACCTCACACAGATTGACGACGTCATGGATGCAATCAGTGGAAAACTGACGGCACAGGAGATGCAGACCTTGGTTGATGATATCTTGTCCAAGAGATTGACCGAGACGACCCCACATGTGACCCATACTGATATGGATCCGTCACCTTACAAGATGGAAAAGTTGGAAAAGCTAGAGACGAAGTTGGAAGGAACTTCCAACTACTTGAAATGGTCGCGGCAGACGATGCGGACGCTGAAGGGACGTGGCTTGGTAGGCCATGTCAATGGCCAAACCAAGGCGCCAGTCGATCCCTCCTCAAAGGAGTTTGCTATTTGGGAGATTGTCAACAACGTAGTGGCGGGGTGGTTGACAGCCTCATTGACCGACCAGGTGTCGGGCAATGTTAAGGCGATGGAGGCTGCTGCTGATATATGGCGGACTTTGAAGGATATGTACTCCGGTTCGGACAACCCTATGCGGGTCTTCCAACTGCAGGATGAACTCGATAGGGTGATCCAAGACGAACGTACCATCTTTGAGTATGCAGCCCTGTTGAAGAAATACTGGTCTGATCTGGATCACTATGATCCTCTTGGGATGGAAGATGCACGGGTTGAACTTGCATTTGCGAAATATTTTCAGGCGTTCCTGGAGTATATATTTCGCGACAGCGAATGATAAAGTATTTGAAGGGGCTCAACCCGATATTTGAGCAGAGAAGGAATGTACCCTAGCCCAACCCCAGCTTCCAAACGTAGAAGGGGCTATAGCTGCCATGGCACAGGAAGAGGCTCGGTTGAAGTTGATGTCCAACAAGGGCTACTTCCAACGGGAGCAAGCCGCTGTTGAAAAGTCTGCTCTTGCCGCCTTCAATCCGCCTCCATCTGCGGACGGTGTTTGTCACAATTGTGGTGACTCCGGGCATTACATCAGATTTTGTCCAAAACTCCTGCGAAGTCAGTCGAGTGATCGCGGACGGGGCCGTGGAGTACGTCGTGGTGGTAGAGGAGGATATGCTGGTCGAAGGAGAAATTCTTCTGAAGGACACAAAGCGAATCTGGCGGAAGAAGGGAAAGAAAAGCAGCTGGCTGAAATAACCCCTCTTGAGAGGGAGTTCCTCGCGAGGTTACGCGGCTCGAAGGAGGGATCGGACGACAGTCTCGACCCTCATGCGGCATCTGCCTCGGAGAATTATATCACTTGCTTTGCCCAAACCAGCACAGGTATACCTGTGCATGCTCTTGTATCTGACCATCAGCTAGGTTGGATTATGGACTCTGGGACATCTCGCCATGTCACGGGGTCCCGCGGTGAGTTCCAGGACTATACTCACCTACCGACGCCGGAGAGCATTCAGACTGCTGATAGTACCTCCAGACCTGTAATGGATAAAGGCACTGTTGCATGCACCCCTTCCCTCACTCTCACCAATGTCTTACATGCTCCGTCTTTTCCTGTCAATCTTATCTCTATTAGTGTCATTATCCTTGATCTTAACTGTACGATTTCCTTTGACATTCCTACGGTAATTTTTCAAGAGAAGGGGACAGACGACAACTAGGAATTAGCACATGGCATAAGGGGATATGGTACTTGGACAGGACCGGACTGGACACAGTACTGGCATCTCTGGTCGCAAGCGCACAACCGGACGTTTCACATCGCAGTGTAGAAGACGAATTGTTACTCCACCACCAGCATGTCGGACATTCTTCTTTTAAAGTTATTAGTCGAATGTATCCGTCATTATATCAAAGTGCTAATAAAGAGAAGTTAGTTTGTAATGCATGTGAGCTGGGCAAACATACCAGAAGCTCTTACGTGAGCTCTGGAAATAAAAGTTCCGCTGATTTTGATATGATACATTCGGACGTATAGGGTCCTTGTCCTACAACAAGTATTAACGGATTTTGATGGTTCGTCACTTTTATTGACTGTTATACCCGCGTGACATAGGTCTACCTTATGAAGAATAAAAGCGACGTCTTTGAGACTTTTCAGGATTTTCATCACCGGGTGATAACACAATATAGGGCTAAAATTAAGTGTTTCTGGTCTGACAATGGGACGAAGTACACAAATAAGCGGTTTGCTGAGTATTTATCTACTCATGGAATACTACATCAAACCTCATGTGCCTATACACCGACACAAAATGGTGTGGCCAAACGGAAGAACAAACACCTGCTGGAGGTCGCACGGACGATAATGCTAGCTATGAATGTCCCAAAACACTTATGGGGACAGGCTGTATTGACGGCCTCTTATCTCATCAACCGAATGCCTTCTCAGGTATTGGACTGGAAGACACCGTTAGAGATGCTTACTGGTGCAACTACATACATTGTTCTCCTGAAAGTATTTGGGTGTGTGTTTTATCCAAGATAATAGGCCAGGAGTTGGCAAACTTGATCCTAGAGCGGTTAAGTGTGTATTTATCGGGTACACAGCGACTCAGAAGGGATACGCATATTGGAGCCCAGTTCAGCGGAAGATGTTTGTTAGCATGGACGTTACATTCAGAGAACTGGAACCATACTGTGGTTCGGATGCAGGTTCAGCGTTTGGTGACACACCTAACACAGAGGGTGTTAAACGTGAGGGGGAGATAATAAGTCCAAAACGTGGTAGTCGGATCGGTCCCGTGTCCGGTCGTGGAAAATTGGACGAAAGGGGGAGATAGCAGTGACTCTGATACGGAAAATGAAGAAGAAGATACATATGTTACGCAGGAGGAGACAAGGGAAAAGGAGCTCCAAGTCTACAGAAGGAGACAACAGAAGTCCAGTACTATGTCGTGCCCATTGTCTACTGCACCAAGTCCCTCGTCTACTCCTGCCCCAACTCTTGAAGTTGTTGCCCCCGCACTGAATCACTCTGATTCTGATGCGGATCTCTCTGACTTGGATGGTATGATCTCTCCACCACCTATTGCTCCCTTAAGGAGATCTTCTCGCATCAATGCGGGTAAGGCTCCTAGTCGTTATAATGATTATGAACATGACATTGCCAATTTCTTGTCTTATTCACATTTCTCCGAATTATCGAGCCTTTATTGCATCGTTAGACTCTACTTCTTTGCCTAAGTGTTGGCAGGAAGCAAAGAAAGATCCAAAGTGAAAAGCTGCAATGATGGAAGAACTTGGGACACTAGAGAAAAATAAGACATGGAAGCTGGTTCCATTACCCAAAGAAAAGAAAACTGTGGGATGCAAATGGGTGTACCAGTGAAGGAGACGCCAGGAAAAGTAGAGCGGTACAAGGCGAGGTTGGTTGCAAAAGGAGACAATCATATGGCATCGACTATGATGAGACGTTTGTCCCATAGCGAAAATGAGCACGGTAAGAACTCTGGTCTCCATTGCAGCAAACTATGGGTGGAAGCTATACCAGTTAGATGTGAAGAATGCCTTTCTCCACGGGGACCTGTAAGAAAAAGTGTACATGGAGCTCCTGCCAGGATGCTACGCGACAGAATCAGACGGAGGGACGTCGCATGAAAAAGTGTGTAAACTAAAGAAGTCGCTATACGGGCTCAAGCAATCTCCTCGAGCCTGGTTCGACAGATTCAGAAAGACTGTTACTGGCATGGGATACAATCAAACAAATGCAGATCATACAGTCTTTCTTCAGCATGCAAGAGGCCACATTACTATACTTGCTGTATATGTGGATGATATAGTAATCACAGGTGATGATGGGGTCGAGATCACTAAGCTGAAATCAAAACTCGCGAAGGAGTTTGAGGTGAAGGATTTAGGAGCGATGAGGTACTTTCTGGGTATCGAGGTGTGTGACGGCGAACAAGGAATTGTTCTCTCACAAAGAAAATACGCACTAGATCTGCTAAAGGAGACAGGGATGCTGGGATGCAAAGCAGCAGTCACTCCAATTGACCAGAAGTACAAGTTGGGAGCAGAAGCAGAAGAGACAGTTGATCGTGAAAGGTATCAAAGACTTGTAGGAAGATTGATTTATCTGAGGCACACTCGTCCTGATATCTCATTTGCGGTGAGTGTAGTGAGTCGCTACATACATGATCCAAGAACGGGTCATATGGAAGCAGTGTTTCAGATCTTGAGATATCTGAAAGGGACGCCGAAAAAATGGCTATAGTTCAAGAAGAATGGACGTATAGAAGTTGAGGGATACTGCGATGCAGACTGGACGAGTTGCATAGACGACAGAAGGTCTAGCACGGGGTACTAACTAAAACCAAGGCAAAGTGAAAGTAACTAAGAAAAAAGTATCTTTGATGGATAAATTATCTGTTAACAAATGTTATGAGAGTTATTTCCAGATACAGCTAAATACAGAAGGATACATCAAGAGAGAGATGGAACCAGTGGAGGTACATAGTCAAAGTATGAGGGCGTTGTTTATGCTGATAGACACGAAGAGTAGTTAGTAGTTTACGCTGATAGACACGGAGAGTAGTACGAGGAATCTTGAGAAGTTCAGAGTCAATAGTCAAAGAAAGTGTGGTTAAGGGAAGGTCAATAGGAGGTAACAAAAGGAAAGGAAGCAATATAAACGGCTTGTCTGAGGGAGGAGCTAGAGAAGAAAGGGTTGGACCCCAAAAAAGTAACATATTCACAAAGCAAGGTGCAATGAGTTAGAGGATCATGGTAACTACACCCTTTCTGAGTGTGGAAATAACCAAGACAGACACATTTAATTGACAGTGGACTGAGTTTGTAAGAAGTAGATCAAAGAATGCGGATAAAAGCAACACACCGAATATCTTAGGTGGCAATGAAAAATGTGATCTAGTAGGATATAAACAAGAAAGGGGAGTATGTCTTCCCAAAATAGTTGAGGGCATGCAGTTGATAAGACGGCATGCAGTAATTACTACAGCACTCAATTTAAGACTTTGGTACATGCCTATGAATTAGAAGAGTCCGTGCCACATCTAAAAGATGGTGATTTTTGTGTTCTGTAATCTCGTTCTGTTGAGGAGTGTAAGCACAAGAAGTTTGGCAGATAATGGCATGTATATTGCAAAATTCAGCTAACTGTCCTCATATTCCAATGCACTGTCGGTAAGAAGGGTTTTAAAAATAATAGAGACTCAAGTCTATATTTTATTTAAAAGAAGATTGGAATACATTTAGCTACTTAAGATCTGCTCTTCTGTAAATAGACCGAGGTCATCCTAGAGTAGTATTCAATAAAAGAGAAAAAAAGCACATATATAGAGGGAATTCTACATTGCCACATACAACAGAAATACAGAATGAACCAATTCAAAGGGCGAATAACTCTTTTTATTATTAAAAGGTGGAAAAACTCTGTTCGCCTAACTCACAAGACACGCCATGTAGTTGTAAATCAAGTGAAGCAAGGTGGGAAAGTTGACGCATCAATGTGAGGGAAGCATGGCCTAAATATTGATGCACCAAAGAGTACATGACTAAACAATGAGAGACGTGAATGCACTGTGTGACCTAGATAGAAGGTACAACCCTCCAAACTCATGACCTCCACAAATCGTCTTCCTTGATGTGAGATCCTGTAAGACACAATGGTAAAAGGTTATTGAACAGTTAAGGGATTTGGTAATATCTATGTTGTTACAGGCAACGCATAGGTGTGCCTAGGCGGCCTAGGCGTACAAGTTGGGGAGAGCCCACCTCGACCAGGAAAAGAAAACACCGTGCCAGGCGGTGGGCGCCTAGGCGCACCTAGGCGGTTATTTAATACCTATTAGTTATCAACTTATTATTACTTGATGTTGAATATTGGTAAATGCTTAAACTATTGCTTAATGCTTACTTTAGGCTTATTATATTGCTTATTGGTTAATGCTTATTATATTGCATATGTTGTTTTGCTTTCATTAATCATTATTTGAATTCTTTTAAATTGCTATGATGTTGCTTCTTATTGCTATGTTGTTGCTTCTTATTATGAACTGAACATATTGCTTATTGTAATACTAATTATACATAACTGCATATAGCTGCAGTTTTTTCTACAAAATAACATGTGTGTCCTGGGTGGGCGACTAGGCGGTGGCTAGCGAGGCGGTTGGGCTGTCGCCTCGCCTCGCCTAACGTCCAGTACAACATAGGGTAATATGACTGAAGGACAAGATTCCCATGGAAGTTGGGTATATAAAAATGTGTTTAATGTGTAGTTTTAAGGAAACGGTAATCGAACCAGCGCCTTTAACATGTAATGTAGTGCGACTAGCGACAAAGGTTAAGTGGGTAGTTATGTGTTTTTATGAGTTTTGTAAAATTAGAGTTTTAACATGTCATATTTGAGCTTGCACCAGAATCAATAATCCAATAATTAAAGCAAGAAGTATTAAGAGAGGCAATGTGTGTAGAAGGAATGTGGAACCAATGCATCAGTTGCTTCAAGCTGATCCTTAGAAAAGGTGACAAAGCTATTTGAAGAACTGAGGAGCTAGAGTACCGAGAGATGGAGGAGTTGGAATGCCGAGAGATGGAATACTGGAGGATGAAGCATCGTAAGTTTGATTGGCTTTTGATTTGTCAAACTTTGCCCAACAAAGGTTAGGATGATTTGTCCAATGGCAGTGAAAATATGGAGGAAAACTGCCCCTCCCAGATGGCCCTTAGCCATGTCCTCGTCCCCTGGAGAAATTACGGTCCCGTCCAACAAGATAAGCAGAGGAGTCAGGGGATGGAAGTAGAGATTCTAAAGATGACGTCTAGTCACTTAAAACAGTGATGGAGTTTGTAGCTCAATATAAATGTGGTTTGGAGCTCACGATATAGGAGTAAGACCATGAAGGAACTTTGCCATGTATAGTTCCTCAAGATGCTTTTGTTGAGTTGCGATATCAGATGGTTAATTGAGATTCATTCATCCTAATCATGTTTGGTGACGGCAAAGTATTAAACCATTGAGAGAGTCGAGATATCAGATGGTTGATTGAGATTCATTCATCCCAATTATGTTTGATGACGGCAAAATATTCAACCATTGAATGAAAAGAAGTCGCCCATACATTTTGAAGCTTCGAGAAAGAAGATCTCCATGAGAAACATCCAATTGAGCGTTTCTCATGCCAACTTAGCAGGTTTGATAAGAGAGATGGAGAGGCAATGTTTTCCTCCACGTTACTAAGGATCCAAGACATAACTCCGCAGTCATCCTTCTACCAAATGCGGACTTTGTCCAAATCGTTGTCCCAGACTAGAGGTTTTGTGAGGTGACGAAGTTTTCCAAGGAACCAACGTATATCTTTATGGCATTTGTCGAAAGGAGATAATTGGAGCGAGTCAACATGATGGAGGTATCGACTAGGTATCGATCATGTTGTATGGAGTCAAGGGGAGTTATTTTGCTAGTATCGTCTCCTATATTAACAGAAGACGAACAGAGTCCGGAGTCTCGTCTTTACAAAAAGGAAGTTATCCTACACTGTAATAAAGAATGAGTAGTCCCAATAGCACAAAAAAGAAAAGAAAAGAATACTCCATAGAAGAGCAAGAAAATGATGACAACAAACTATATCAATATATCGCGGGTAGAAACTTTTTTTTTCCCATTTTTCTCTTTTTCCTTTTCCTTTCTTTTTTTCGAAGAGTAGATAGATGATATCACATGAGATAAGATCATATTAAAACTTACAAAAAAAAAAGTTACTGAGTAAACTTAATCTCGAATCAATGGCAGAAAGAGGTTGGCGAGACTAACCGAGAGAAGAAGATGATAGTCGTAGAGGGGATGGTTTTGGCAGCAAAGGATGGACATGTCCATGGAGGAGTCAACAATAGCTAGTGAGCTTGTGGGAGGGTCCGACGAAGATCGGTAAGGGCTCAGCAAGGGCCGGCGAAGGTTGTTGTCATCCTTGGCAGGTCTCTTTAGAGAGGAGAGAGATTAACGGAGGGATTAAAATTAGTATTGGGAAAGTAGAAAAGAGGAGGAAGGGAAAATAGGCTTTGATACCATGTTCTGATATTGAGAAAAAGAACTGGATTTGTACTTAAATGAATAATCATGTCCCCTTTAATATAAACTCACTGTCTCTAGATGAACTCACTGTCTCTAGATGAACTCTCTCTCCCTTATCAGTAGTTTTAATTGATGCAATGATGTTATATAATCAATAATACCATCATGTAATACTATTATTATATTACTTATTCTCAAATTATCAACTTTATGATGAAGTTGTCACTTAATGCTTCATGATGCTCCTTGTCGCTCAATATGTTAAATTTATCACGATACATGTCTAGATTCAACAACCTAAGTCAAAAATTACTCCTGGGTGCATCCAGCATGACCATCGCAATACCATCTTCAAGCCTGCACACTACTTATAAATTGCATAACATTCATCCTGCCTTCAGACTTTGATAGATAGGAATTATAAATTACGGTGCATGAAGTCTAAACCTGCTGCGTTTCTACAATAAAATAGATATTTACAAACTAGCAAACACATAAACAATCGAATAACATGCAAAAAGGGACGATTTATAAACATGTCTGCAATGCTTATTCATGAAAGCTGTATACTTGCATGTTGTATTGTATAGGTATGATGTTGAATGATTGAAAAAAAATTCTAAGTTTGGAAAAGATCAGGCTTTTAATTTGTAAGGAAATGCAGTTGTCAGTAGACAGTACTGCAAATATTTAATATAGAACATTCAAGCAACCTTCACCCGACTGAACATGCAAGTTGGCTTCACCAACACAATTACCATAGATGTTTAATTTTAGAGGGGAAGGGATTTCTTAGAGAAAATGCTAATTAAAACTGTAAGACTTGCAGATGATGGTGCAGTTGGTTTTCTTTAGCATTTTGTTACCTGTGATGACAAATGCCTACTGTAGTGAAATCACAATAAATTGTGAGCAACTAAGGGACATCTTGGGTCAAGTCTTGTAACGTTGACTCTGATTTACCTGGAAGAATTACACCAGATGGTTCTGACAATTTGAGTTGCCCCACAACTGAGTCTGAGCGAACAGGAGTATATCTGCCAAGTGACATTTCGAGTTCATTTCTGAAATAAATCAGAGAAAGACCTAGCAACAAACTAAAATAAGCGATACATTGAAGCATAAAATGAAAGTATATCTCTCTCTCCATTAAGTAAAACTAGAACAACTTCTCATGTGTATTTAAAGTATCGGCCGATACCGATACGTATTGGTCGTATTGTTTATTGGCATGTCTGATCCAATATCCTAATTGATACTGGCCAATACCGAAATTGTGGCTCTTTTTCTGGTCATTTTAGCAAGAAAAAAAAATAGTAAGTATGAAAAATGCAATGTAGACACAAGGATTCAATCATTCCAAAGATCAACATGCTATAGGTGTCGATAAATTACCATTTGTTGAACTTGTGTACTATAACTTTACAATTTTCATGCATCATAATATTTTTCCTTTCAAAGGAATATATTGTGGGGGTGTTTTGTCTAAAAGAAAGTAAAACGAACAATAATATCTACCAAGTAAACATAAGATTATTTCTGAATGTATCAAATATTTTTCTACATTTTAAATAACCGTTATTTTTTCCTCTCCAAAACCAAGAACTATGAAACTCCAATCTGAAACAGCCGAAACTACTGAACATCTTATAAAAACTTTAGCCAAGGCAACAAATGAAACAACATCCCAGTGCCACGAGGCTTCCTGCTTGTGCAGGGTCTGAGGAGCATAAGATGTATGGAAGCTTACCCTCATATTGAGGGAGAGGTTGTTTCTCCAACGAGAAGAACTAACAATCAAATGAAGACTAAACACCATGTGAGCATAAACAATTGTGGAGAAAGCTCCCAACCATGACACTTAACTACAAACTCATGTCCCTTGGGTTACATAACTTATGTCTTTTGAGTTTGTAACCCATGACGAGTACATATAACTCATGCATGAAAGCTACTTACTACCTAAATTTATTTATCACAAAATGTAACTTTATTTATTTATCACAAAATGTAACTTTAATTTTAACAACAACATCCTTCAGTAGTCTAATAGCGAGATGGGACTTGTGTGAAAGATCATAAACAACAAGACATCTAACTAATAGTTTTGATCTGAGAATGCATGTTGTTAATGATCTTATTACTGTTTTACTGGGACGTCCTTTTAGTAATAAATAATAGATAAAAACTGTTAAGTAATTATTTAAGTGAAGAGTAAACAACATAAGATCAAAAAATCAAGCATTTTCAGTTACCTTAAAACCTTAATTTTCCGTTTAGTTAACTGTCACTCCGAAAATATTTGCATGTTGACTACTAATTTTAGTTGTTGATGCTATTTCTATCTACTACTGATGAGTCTAAGTCGGTGTAAGGATATGGCAAGGATCCAATGATAGCTGACATGATGAAAAGGTGACCTTGATAATGTTACTTTTCAAATGATTTCTGTCCCACAGAACCAGAATCCCAACCCATCGAAATTCCAGTCTGGAGGACCAGAAGAATCCAGTCAGACACTGCCTTTACGGATTTAGGTCGGCTGAATCTTTTTGGATGATTTTGGCAAATATTTTCTAGACTTTAGGGAGGGGAGGGGTACCCGAAGATTACTTTCTCCACGAATTTTGATCTACCACTCCCTCTCCTCTTACATTTCCATGCCTACCAGCATTTGAAAAACAAGATCAATATTAAGCTTGTTATCGTCCTTACTAATTTCTTGGTAAGTATATTTCTTACAGTGTTTTGTTTTGGAATAAGTTATTCCTGATTAAAAGTACAAGAGCTAGTATCTATGTATAATAGTTTTGTCTTGGAATAAGTTTTGTTTTGTTTTTGGCCGTATTGAGCTGGTAAGGTCGGTTATTTCTGGCATTGCTATGTTCTGGTTGCAGTCGATCCTGATCCAGGTAGCTACTATACAGAAGGTCGAGTCTATATGTGCCGATTTCATCTGGCGAGGAGGTATGCATGCGATCGCTTGGGAACAACTTTGCCGACCTCGGGAGGAAGGAGGAGTGGGGTTGCAACCACTACGTGCGGTTAGGGAAGCTTCTGGGGTGAAGTTGGCGTGGCAGTTCATCAAGGGAGGTTCGCTTTGGGCAGAGTAGATGGCAAACAGATATTTGAGGCGGTCAAATTTCTGGACGTGCAGGATTGATAACAATTACTCGATCACATTTAAGGCTATTCTTCGCTGCAGACCAGTTCTTCAGTCAGCTATATGCAGGTCCATGAAAGATGGGGCAAGCACTGATCTTTGGCTTGACCCGTGGATGAGTCAAGGTTCCCTCCTGGAGACCTTGGGTCCACAGATGGACAGAGAGGCGGGTAGAGGGCTGAAGTGTAGTCTGATCATCAGGGATGAAATTTGGAGGCCTGGGGTTTACCAGTACACTGCTCAGTTAGGAGTCGAGATTCGCCAGGTCACTATTGATCCTAGCCAGCCTTCGGACTCCTGGAGATGGGTTGCCCCTGGTGCGGATGGAGGGTCTGGGCTTTTCCGTTTCAAAAGCTGCTTTGATTTGGTTATGACCCCTCATGACTGGATTGCGGATTACGACTTTATCTGGGGTAAGGGGATAGCCCGCAAAATGTAACTATGTGCTTACAAGCTTCTGCTAGAAAGGTTGATGACGAGAGACAGACTGCTCAGGTTTGGGATGCAGATTCCAGACCCGAAGTGCGTACTATGTACTGGGGAGGCCGAATCTATAGGTCATCTTTTCTTTGAGTGTCAGATGTCTTGGCACATTTGGTCAGAACAGTGCTTGCGGTCGTTGGGTGGAGTTGGCAGAGCTAGAGATATTCGAGGGATCCTCAGCTGGATCAGAGACCGCAGAGACATGGATCCTAGTTGGGCCAAGATAGCCAGAGTCCGGCTTGCAGCAATAGTCTGGCACGTCTGGAGGGAACGGAACAGACGTATATTTGAGGGGCTGATTACTACGCCTGTTGGAATTCTACATAATATAGAATTCGATGTATCTGTAATGGCCCCTTAAATGGGGCGGGAGAGATGTGAGATTAGTGTATTGTAATACCTTTACTGAGTTCTGCTGGAATAAAATTTACCCGTATTCCAAAAAAAATCTATGTATAATAGCATTTTGCATGGATACTACATGGAGGTGTCATACACTTACCAGATCATATCAGAGACTCAGGCATTCACATACTTAAGGATGCAAATGTATCCTTGATTCCAAAAAGCCACAAGGTGCATCAAGGCATAGCAAAGTACTAAGGCAATGCTATCAAGAAGATGAAATAATGCTTGGAATATATGAAGTATAATAGTTTGTGAAAATACTTTCGATTTTATAAAAACATTCCTCTGTCCTGTGGTGAATCAGCTCGAAAATGATGAAACCTCGTATGAGTAATGTGATGTATTATGTGTTGTGTCTGTAGCCACACAGATGATACACCACATTCAAATAAAATGGCCATATAAAAATCAGTACTTCCACAATTGTTTCTGATCAGAAATATAAAATCAAGCTTGTCTGTATAAGCCACGTACAATCAGTAGGGCGCACTTTCTCTACCAAAAAAAATATACTAGGTTAAGATATTGTCTTAAAATACTGTTTCCCGGAAGATAATACATAACTCCAGTAACATAAAGCATGCATGATCGTCAATGATTAGCGTGCAAATAATAAGGTAAGACGAGATTATTACCCAAACAGCAGACGAGAATTGTAATCTGAATCTGTAACTTCATAGGTAGCAGAAGTAGCACCACTGATGAGAACAATACTCCCTTCAGTATTTTCTCTGTACCAGCTATACATGCTTGCTCCTTCATAACCACCATAATATTTACCTTCCCCAGCATACACACCAGAACCCATGTCCCTTAAGCAAACATCCGAAACAATGGGTTCGGCTGTGATATCCAAACATGCAACAATCAATAGGTATAAAGAAAATATATTTTAAAAAACAAGATTTGACATGGAATTCTTTAGTAATTGGTGACATCTTTGTAAGGGAATATATCAGTCAAATGAGAATTGTGATCAACCATCATTAATCTGCTATATTGTATGAAATAACGGTCATAATCCATTATAATATTCATCACTCTTTATTTATATGTTTTCATATGATGAATATTCGTGCGAAAAATTTTAATTGATTTTTACATATTAATTAGTTTCTTTCTGCTACAGAATATTGTAATATGTGATTATTAGCTTAACAATATATCACTGTTATAACAACTAAAATTGCTTACGAGGTATATATATATATATATATATATATATAAATATATATATATATATATATATATATATATATATATATATATATATACCTCGTAAGCAATATATATTTTAGCTTAACAATATATCACTGTTATAACAACTAAAATTTCTTACGAGGTATATATATATATATATATATATATATATATATATATATAAAACTTTTAATAAAGGTATCCTTCGCTATAATGTGATGGTTATGCAAAGAGTCTCCGTATGCATAAACTGAGAACCTGCCATGACTGGATCATCACTAATAGCAACAAGTGGAGCTCCAACTTTCCCATCAGCACGCATAGGAACCCAGTGAAGAGCCAAATAAGAACCAACATCATTGAGGGACGGCGTGTACATCCTATTAGAGGATTCCATCAGTGAAAATGATTAGACGTCCAATTGTTTTTTGTATTCGCAATAACAGTCTTGTTTGTAAACTACATTCTTACAGTGTCCGTCCAACAACAACAGTTTCAGTAGTAGTTGCAATATCCACCAACTCCAACTCCAGTTTTACTCTTGTTCTGTACCAAATGTACTGCCCATTGCCTTCTTTTCCACCATAATAAGATTTCACAGGAATTAGTTCTTTGTCTTGGAAACAGGTAGGAATGTCAAGCTTAATGCCCTTCGGGTCAGCTGTATTATGAAAAAAAAAGAGGTGTGAAAGTGCTCAATAAGAAAATTACCAAAATAGAAATAAGATACTATTGTAATTTCATCAATGTACTTATTGTCATATTTTATTTCAGCCATGGAACAACTAAAAAGCAAGTCATATATAGAATCCTTTAACAACAATCAAAGAGTTTTATGTATCTGTTTATTTAGTCTCTTATGGTAGCACATCTAAATCTATTTTGGGTAGCATAACAAAGAAGCAATATACATAATGTACAAAATGTCAACAGGCCAACACAAATGTGGTCTACAAAATTCAAGTATGTTAACATGTGATATGAAAGAAAAATTACCTGGAGCAATGACACTAGATATAATATTTTTTGGAGATCCTCTTAAACCATCACTCCGTACAGGTGTGTAAACAACCTCTATGCGTCTTCCAACATCCTCAAGAGTCAAATCAATAAAATCTGCAATAGTTTTTGAACATTTTCAAACTATTTACCTATGTAAAGTTCAATACCTTCAAGCAGTATTAATCATTGATTCATTGGAAAGTTCAATAGCTTACCATCACCAGTTACTTTGTCCTTTGTACCGTTGCTTTTCACCCGAAACAACTCATGGTTGCAGTCTCCCCTTTCACTAAGATGGAAAAACATGTTCTCAGGTTCTTGCAGAAATATAGGTCAAAAAGAATAGCCAAAGAAAATAAACAGAAGTTACTCAAAGTGAATCTCACCCTCCACTATATACAGCAGTGAAGCTCAGGCGGTGCCCTTCTACCATTGATCCATGAAATTCAAGTGACTGACAAGTTGGCAGGCCTGCACAAGTGAAAAGAAAGCTACCTTGAGTTGACTTCTAGAATATGACATACTCAAGCCAACTATTAGTACCTATTGGTAATGCCAATTTATATTGGCCAAACATAAACATTTATGAATAAAGAAAAAGAATCACTTCTGTAAATATTGTAGAGACCTAATTACACTGCACAAGTAAAGAAAAGTTCTTATATTGGTATGATTAACGAACCAGGTGTAATGGGACCAATATGTTGAGAAAGCACTATGGGACCTCGTGCCCAGTCACTTCTAACCGGTTCACATGAAACAGATACAAAGGAACCAATGTCACTGCATGACAAAGTATAGGAAGCAGTTGTTGCACCTTTGATTTCACTCTGAGCACCATCAGGACTAGTCTGCATCACATATATTCCCATCTTGTATAAGAAGCGTGACAATATATCACAAATATTGAAAAATCATTTCTTACATACAAAAATAAACAAGTAAACAGACTAAATAATTATAAATATCTATATGATAGTAAAGCTGACTGACTCTCTCTTACCAGGAACCAGCGGAATACTGAGTCACCCTCTTCTCCACCCCAATATTTCTTTTCAGCTACCAGTGTGGTTCCTTCCACGCCCTTGCCCAGTATTTGCAGGGAAAGCAATCGTGGGGTTCCTGAACATTGAGAAGTTAGTTCAAAACTGTTGAATGTTGAGAAGTTAGTGAAACACTTTGTTGGCAAAAATTTCGCAGATATTCTCATAAAATAATGTTTATAACAAGGGGACATTTTTGGTGTTGAAACAAATATGACAAGCAATAATGATGCAATCCAAACAAGAAAAGAGATGAACACAAATCAAGGTTTGCAATATCAGCTGATTCTAATACGTATCTTCCATATCGTATCAGTTTTGGCATGTCGAATCCAATACTGATCCCCACAGATACCGAAACTGTGGCCCCCTTTCACACCCAATGCAACAGAATAATTAGAAGAAAGAGTGAAGTATGGCAAACGACAATGTCGGCACGATAATTTGGTCTTGCTGAAGATCAACACGCTACAGTTATCGATAAAATTCCTTATCAACACACTCTAGACATTACCATTTATCAAAGTTATATATTATAAATTTACAACTTAATACATCATAACAAAAATATAAATGTGTGAATATTTTGTTTAAAAGCAAGTAAAATAACCAACAAAATCTATTGTAGATGACCAATTCACCAATGTTGAATTTTATTCCTTTCAAAACTAACAAGAAACAACAAATAATATAAAAGATAAGGCCTAAATCTTTCAAATACTTTTCTATTTTTAAATAGTTTCTTCTTATCTTTTGACTTCCCAAAATCATTAACTCCGAAACTCCAACCCGGAACCGCCAAAATTGCTAAAACAGTCGATACTAATACTCATAAGAAGGGCCAGATACTGATTCTGTTACTGATACAGCGAACCTCGGAACAAATCTAATAGAATCATAACAAATTATGGATAATAGTTACTAAAAGGTCTTTAATCAAGTCCTGTAACAAAACTCATGGTCATTTTTCACAAGCAATCAGAAACCAATGCACTCAGCCAATGCAGCAGCTTTTAACTAGGCGTCACTTCAATATTTTGTTCTTGGCTCTATTGAACTATGGTTTCAATTTCCAAATTTGGCCCCTTTGAATTCAGAAAAATTTCATGTATAAATTCGTTAGTGGGGGGAAAGCACTTGACATAATTATTAATATGAAATGCATAATGGTCAAATTCCCATAAACTACGAGAAGCTCAGTACCTGGATGCACTCGTTCTTGTCCCATGGAAACTCTTGGTTCACCCAAAGTGCCATCATCACGTACAGGAGTACATTTAAAGGAAATAAATTTACCAATAGCATCCTTTGCTATGCGGTGCTGAAGACGGCCTGATGCTTCAGGTATCAACACACCTGCATCAGTTTCTGTCTGCAAAGCGCCAGAGGTCAATAGCAAAGTACAACTAGCAAGAACAAAAGTGGAAAAGTGAGCAGGATCAACAATTAGACGAACTAGCGGGACATACTTCATGAAGATACCAACTGTATAGACTTTTGCCTTCATGACCCCCAATATAGCCATATGACGCTGTCAACATTTCACCCTCAGAATAATCTCCGGTTACAGAAAGGAAGTTCAGGCTTGGTGGAAGTGCTGCCAGAATATAGTAAGCCAATAAATACATTTAACAATAAAAATCCTCAGAACCAAACTAGGACCTTAAATTTGTAAGCACACGCATAACTGCTTTTTTTTTAAAATCTAGTCAAAGGCAAGTTGAATAAACTTTTACAAGGCAAATGAAAGGCTTTAGATCATACAACAAATGATCATTCAGCAGTAGGAATAATTTCATTGACCGGAGAATTAAAATGTCTTGATTGAAGAATCTAATGAAGGTTTTGTCATATTTATAAAGAGATGCAATGACTTTCAACACAACAAAAGCCTATATCTCAATAAACCCTCCCGCAACAACAACAAAAAAATGCTGAGCATGGACGTACGAAACATGTTGGCCATGAATACCTAACTGGGGACAAAGCTTGTTGACCACTAAGAGTTAAGCTAGTTGACCTGGAAGGCTAATCTGGATGAAAATGAAGTGTGGTTAGGTCAACATTGACGAGTTCGATTTCACCGAAGCTAAGGCTAGCCATTGATGAGATAAAGGTCCTCAAAGGTGAGATTGGCTGTAGAAAAGCTTTAGGTCTTCAGAGGTGAGGGCAGCAACAATAGTCTGAGGTCTTTAAAGGTGAGATTGAACATAGATGATGTAGAGGTCCTTGGAGGTGGCAGTGGAAAATCTTGAGATCCTTTCTACTTGGTGGTGGTTAGCCAAAATTATTTAGAGAATATCGCATGTGATGTCGGTTATGGATAAGCTTGAAGACCTCAGAGGTGAAAGTAGTCATGAATTAGCCTGACGTTTTCAGGGTGAGTTCATGGAAAAACACAAGGTCCTCAAGGACGAGGTCAATCATAAATTCACGAGGCCTGAAGGAGGAGAGAACCTTGGAGGGGCTGTCGTCCGTGAATGAGCTTAAGGTCCTAAGAGGTAAGGCTTGCATTGGAAGAGTTTTGAGTGCTTTAAGGTGAGGTTGGACATTGTTGAGGAGCTCGGTTGTGATATCTCTATATAGTACATGGAAGAGTATTGGGATGGTGGACCACACAGAAAACAGAAACCTGAGTTGAGGCACAATATAGGGCCCAAACCCAAATAACTTAAAAGCCCTGGTCAAATGTTAGGTCCTCCATGAAGAGCTTAAGGTCAAAATAGCTTGAAGTGCTCAAATACAGGAGAGCTCTATGACAAGCTCCTAGCCAGCCAGCAGAAATAGAGCTCTAGGCCATGGTTCACAGTATTGGTATTGGAATCGGACCCTTCTTAATTGGCTTGGAAGTTACAGCTGGTTTGGTGGTTTCGAATAGGTTTGTTGTTTCGGCAGTTTCATTATTTATTTCAGTATCGTCCGATACTGTGAACTATGCTCCAGGAATTGTCCTCCAGCAGTACTTGGGTGTATCGGTCTTTACACAATATTTTGCTCAAAGCCATTTGCATAATTAACTTACATGTGGAAACACAAAAGGGGCCTCAGTGTTCGTCTGTCTGACCTTGGTTTTAAATCTTAGCCCAACCCACGCTTGGGAAGATCTCCAAGCCAAAATCTTGGCTTTGGCCTGAAGCCTAAAAAATTACCCTCGTCAGCTTGAGAGTGCTAGAAGCAATAAAGAGAAGCCTCTTGGAGAGAAAGTTGAAAGCATAATGATAGTTCTTACAAGGGAAAAAATATTCAGGGAAATTACATGTCACAGACTGCAAGCACCAATTTCATTAGTATACATGCAATATGACAGTAAATTTCAATACTGCGTCAACTAGGATGGGCTAATTAGCCTTTAGACCCTAGATTTTATACCAGCTTAGAGTTTAAGCCCTAACATGTCCAATTTGAAAGTTTGGACCCTAGATTTTTATTTTTGGTTTACTTTTTTTCTATTATACCCTCATTTTCAACCTGGATTGGTTGTTGCACTTGTACTCATGTTGAGGGTAAAATGGGAAAAAATAAACTAAAAATAAAAACCCAGGGTCCAAATTTTCTAATTGAACATGTCAGGGCTTAAACTCTAAGCTGGTATAAAGTCCAGGGTCTAAACACTAATTAGCCCCATAAGGTGTTGGGTTTGTAGCCTTTTGTTTTGGTTTTTAGTCCCACATCGGCTAGAAAGGAATGTGTATCTCCACATATATGAGTCTTTTCTCTTTATGGAGATGCACATGTAGTGCACATGGGTGTGTGCCATGTGGGATTAATTATTAATGGTATAAAGGCTTAATCAACAATTAAGAAGCTGTAAGCTTTTTGCTCTTGGAATTTTATTTCCATGGAGCTAAGCTCCGTAGGAGCTTAGCGACTCGGACTCGGACACGGACTCGGACTCGGACTCGAGCTCGGGCTTGGGCTCGGACTCGGGCTCGGGCTCATGAGACGTAATGTGGCGTTTTGTTGGCGCACTTTGCACTTAGCATGTCAGCTTCGTCGCAAAGTACGCATAAGTAACGCTAATACGCGTATACGCAGCATACGGTTGCATACGGCTGCATACGGCAGCGTAAGGCAGCGTATGGTAGCATATGGCAGCGTACGCAGCGAACCCGCGAACCCGCGTACCCGCGTGTCCGCGTATGTGCGTATGGCTGGCTGCATATTAGAGCGGGAACTGTTGCAGCAGTTGCTGCACGTTCAGGAGTGGTTCTGCCACTACCCTGAAGTTCAGGCAACTGCTTGGCAACCGCCCCGTGCGCTATATATGCAGGCTCTCTCCTCTCTCTGAGGGTAGTAGTAATCAGAATTTCAGGAAGAAAAACTCTAAGTGTTTTTTAACACAACAGAGCAGTGAGCGTGTTCTTTAACACAAACACTAGTACTTTTTAGTACGCGTGGGTTCTGTTACTTCAAACAGAGAGAGAAGAGTAGAGCCATTGCCAGAGGAGTTCACCGTCTTCCGAGGAGTCAGAAGAGCAGGAGTGTTCCAAGGTTTTCCGTCAACCTTGCTGGTTCCTGGAAGCTGTTCGCAGAGGACGAATAAAGCTTTGAGCAACGGTGATAATTCACCCAAGCATTTCCATCTCTCGCCTGTCATCCTTCTGTTGCCTTTAGCAGTTCTGTCAGTATCTTCTTTTTAGAAGGCACTACTGCCAGTTTGCTACGATCACGAAAATCTCTTTAGATTATTCGTGTATTACGATATCTTTTTAGATCTCGTAATTTGCAGAATCCTTCTGGATCTCTGTTGCAAAACCTTCTTTAAGGAATTGCATTTGAAACGTTGTCTTTACAACTGTTTCAGTTTCTGTATTTTCCATCGAAAAGCGTGCCCCGGCGTTCCCGGCAATAACAATCTCAAAGCTTTATTGCTACGATGGAAAACATTAATGCTTCACTCCTAAACACTGACTTCTGTAAGTTAGAGAAGTTTGATGGAGAGCATTATCAAGTCTGGAAGAGGAAGGTTTATCTCACTCTTCAATTCAGAGACGTGGATCACGTGCTTCTTGAAGAGGAACCTACCGTTCCAGATACTGGGTCTGCTGCCGCAATCTCTGCGGCTATAAACTTCAGGCCAAGTGGAGAAGGGAGAATAGCATTTGCAGGTTGCTTATCCTGAATGCTATGGAGGATTCCCTAGCAGAATCCTATTCTAAGAAGAATATCGCTAGAGACATATGGGAGTCTCTAGAAAAACTCTATGGAGAAGACAAGAACCGCAGTAAAATATTTGTGGTTGAAAAATATCACAAGTGGTTCTTTGAGGACGAAAAGTTTATGCTGCCGCAGGTAAAGGAGTTCCTGAAACTGCGACAGAAGCTGGAAGACGAGGCGATGCCCCTCCCCGACAAGTTTGTTGTTGGAGGGATTGTCTCAAAGCTCCCCGCTGGGTGGAGCAAGTTCTATGCAAACATGCATAGGAAGAAGTTGGAGATCACCCTTGAAGATCTCCTACAGGAAATCTATGTTGAGGACCAGATGCGGACTCAACTGAAGGTGGACACACTGTCCAAGCAATTGGCTAACGCCAATCTGGTTCAGACCAAAGAACCAAAGGGAAAGCAGGCAACTTTCCACAGCAAGAAGAAGAATCCTGACAATCTAAAAGTCAAGGGAACTTCTATCAAGAAAAAGAAGCCAAAGTCAGAAATGCCTTGCTTCAAGTGTGGCAAGAAGGGCCACTTTAAGAATGAGTGTAAAGCAAAGACCAAGCAATCAGAGCAAGGAGAGCCTAGTAAGGTATCTATGATCACTGACGTAATTGCTATGATTGCACAGGTTGATGCAGTAAGGACTGACTCTGACTGGTGGGTAGACACTGGAGCCTCCTGCCATGTCTGCTCCAGTAAGGAGTGGTTCACCACCTATACACCTACTTCTGAAGTGGTTATGATGGCGAACCAAGCACAAGCTGAAGTGCTCGGGATCGGGACGGTGGTGTTGAAGCCGACTTCGGGGAAGCTCTGATGCTTCAAGGCGTAAAACACGTACCTGCTATCGCCAAGAACCTGGTCTCGGGAGGCCTACTCTGCAATGCAGGTCTCAGAATGGACATCAATGCTGGCCAGATGGTGATGTCTATCAAGGGAACATATTTCGGTAAAGCTTTTTATACCGAAGGAATGTTCAAGATTCATCTTGTAAATCAGTCCAATGTAATTAATGTAATTAATGAAGTCACTCATTCTGCTTATACTCTTGAGTTGTGGCATAATAGGCTAGGACATGTTCATTGTAAACGAATAAACAGAATGTCTAGTCTATGACTTATCTCCAAATGTGGGAGTAAGGTAGAGAAATGTGAAGTTTGTGCTCAAACGAAGATCACAAGGAAACCCTTTCCTCGGGTTAATCGAAGTACAGATCTTCTGGAGTTGGTTCACTCCGATATCTGTGACTTCAAACAGTTCTCTACAAAGGCCGGGATGAAGTATTTCATAACCTTCATCGATGACTTCTCAAAGTATGCGTTCGTCTACTTGCTGAAGGCAAAAGACGAAGCATTCGAGAAGTTCAAGGAGTTCAGAGCCGAAGCTGAGCGGCAGACTGGACAACAACTCAAAAGGATAAGAAGTGATCGAGGTGGGGAGTACAGGTCTCATGAATTCGCATCGTTCTGTAAGGAACATGGAATTGTCAATGAGACTACGGCTCCGTACTCTCCTCAATCAAACGGAGTAGCTGAGAGGAAGAACAGGACGTTGACAGAAATGATAAATTCAATGTTGTTGACTGCTGGCCTTCCTAAGTGCTACTGGGGAGAAGCTGCATTGACGGCCACTTTTATTCTAAATAGAGTGCCTCATGCAACTTCAGACGTTACTCCTCATGAACTCTGGTTCAAGGTCAGACCTAACTTGAATGTCATTCGAGTGTGGGGGTGTCTGGCGTATGTCAAGCTTCCAGATCTAAAGATTCAGAAGCTTGGGACAAGGACTACAAAGACGATCTTCTTGGGGTATGCCGAGAAGAGTGATGCTCGGAAATTTCTTGATATTGAGTCAAATCATATCATTGAATCTCGCGATGCAGAATATTTTGAAGACAAGTTTGCAAGGCACAAGAATATTGTTCTTCCGGATGTTCCGGAGAATAATGAGGGTGCACAAGAAACTGAAGTCTTCAATGAAGATGTGGTCCAAGAAGATGTTGTTGATACAACGGTTGAACCAGAACAAGCTGAGCCGTCAGCTAAGTGTGTGAGGAGGCCGAAGGACTTCGGAAGTGACTTTGTCACCTATCATGTGGAAGCAGATACGCTTACCTATGATGAGGCGATGAAGACCAGAGACGCAGTTTTCTGGAATGAGGCGATTGACAATGAGATTGATTCCATCACCTCAAATAACACTTGGGTGTTGGTTGATCTTCATGAAGGAGCGAAACCCATCGGATGCAAATGGATCTTCAAGAAGAAGATGAAAGCAGACGGAACTATTGACAAGTTCAAGGCTAGGTTGGTAGCCAAGGGGTTTTCTCAGAAGCAGGGGATTGACTATTTTGACACGTATGCTCCAGTAGCCCGGATGACCA
The DNA here is from genome assembly GCA_029216955.1 of Iris pallida. Lineage (NCBI taxonomy): Eukaryota > Viridiplantae > Streptophyta > Magnoliopsida > Asparagales > Iridaceae > Iris > Iris pallida. Next base: position 667,346 of record JANAVB010004398.1, on the reverse strand, counting down.
CCATCAGAATGTTGATTGCTCTCGCAGCAATACATAAAATGGTGATACATCAGATGGATGTGAATACGGCTTTCCTAAATGACGAGCTGACCGAAGAGATTTACATGCAACAGCCAGAGGGATTTGTCATCAGGGGTCTTGAAGACAAAGTCTGCAAGTTGGTGAAATCTTTGTACGGTCTTAAACAGGCTCCCAAGATGTGGCATGAGAAATTTGACAAAGTTATAAGGTCAAATGGCTACATGGTCAGCGATACGGACAAGTGTGTTTACACGAAGTTCGCTGATGGAAGAGGTGTGATCGTTTGTCTGTACGTGGACGACATGCTTATCCTAGGTACGGATATTAGCTGTGTCACGGAGACAAAGAAATTTATCTCAAGCAAGATCAGTATGAAGGACTTGGGGGAAGTTGATGTGATCTTAGGGATCAAGTTCATCCGGACAGACACTGGACTAGTGCTGTCACAGTCTCATTATATTGAGAAAATGATCACTCGTTATGGGTATCGGGATCTTCCAGGGATCGATACGCCGTACAGGTGTGATCTGAAGCTGAAGCCTAATTCAGGAGAAAGCATCAGGCAGCTGGAGTATGCAAGCGTAATGGAAAGTTTGATGTATGCTACTACTGCCACATGGCCTGACATAGCTTTCGCCGTGGGAATGCTGAGTCGTTTCACGAGCAACCCAGGTGCTGAATACTGGGAAGCTGTGAAACGGGTTATGAGATATCTCAAGAAGACTCAGACATATGCACTGTACTACAGCGGAGATCCGTCGGTAGTGGAAGGCTTCAGTGATGCCAGTTGGTGCTCAGAGGTGGAGAGCGAGAGATCCACAGGTGGATACATTTTCACAATGGGTGGAGCTGCTATATCGTGGAAGTCGAAGAAGCAGACTATGCTCTCGCGGTCATCCATGGAATCTGAGTTCTTTGCACTAGATACCGCAGCCGAGGAAGCAGAATGGCTTCGGGAGCTCATGTATGATCTTCCATTGGTTGGAGCGCAAATACCGGCGATACCGATATACTGCGACAACCAGGCGACTGCGGCGGTGGCATCAAATGACCTCTTCAACGGGAAGAAGAGGACTGTGCGGTTGAAGCACAGGGCAGTACACGATCTTATCAAGAGAGGTGTTATTGCAGTGATTGATGTTCGGAGTCAGGAGAACCTGGCGGATCCGTTCACCAAGGGCCTCAAGCGCCAGCTGGTCAATGACACAGCTTGTAAAATGGGCTTGAAGGCATTCTGATATTGAATTTTTGTATTCCTACCATAAAGTTTTATGCTAATAGTTCAAAGATTTATCTACTAGGCATCTAGCTTTTGGTTCAAGGGAGGACCACTAATCGGAAGAATATCAGGAACGGTGGGTACATGTTCTATTGGACATGGAGAGGTTACGGACCTATAACCACTGTTGTCTACTATTGTTTTCTGCGGAAAACGGTTCCTGTGGGAAGGTTGGCTTAATTGCCTTAATGAGTTCTCAGGCAGAGTGAATGCCTGGAGTGCTTTACAGGAAGCACGGTAGAGCAGCACTACAAGGAGTAAAACTCCATGCTACAGTGGGGTGACTCCACAATGAGGTTCCTATATGTGGGGTGCTGCCCAGGAATAGGATAAAGCCTCGGCTTTGCAGGCCAAGTCACAGCGGCGTAGCACCGCAAATAGGCAGTTAGCCTAATGCTGTATATTAAATATAAAGAGGGGTGTAGTCAGCACTACAAAGAGGAGGAGTTTCTCATGTTACAGTGCACGACACCACCATGAGGTACCCGGTTAGGGATAAAGCCTCGGCCTTGCAAGCCATGTCGTTGTGGCGTAACACCGCAAAGGAGCCTAAGGCTTCATGCTGGGTAGTTTGGCACTACAAAGAGGCGGTTGCCTCATGCTACTATAGTATGACACTACGATGAGGTTCCCGGTACGGGGTAAGGCCTCGGCTTTAAGCCATGTCATAGCGGCGTAGCACCGCAAGGGAAGCGCAAAGCGCTTCATGCCATGTCTCTTTATAATGAACTCACCTATAGTGTATGACAGAGATATCAGGCCGTCTCTTGAGGGTAAACATGTAGACACCCAAAATTATACACTGAAACCAGACTGGCACAGGGCCTTTAATGTGTAGCCAAAGGCACATGTAACTACATTATGTGAGTGGGAAGAATTTCAACTATGATGCAGAATTCAAGGTTTAGTCCATTCTTGTATTTGTAGTCTGTTGTTTGACTCACGTGGGAAGATTCAAGTCTTAAGTGACATCTATCCTAAAAGCATAATGGACAGTTACTGTGGGGAACACTCGTACTCATATATATAGAGATATGTGGGAGATTGTTGGGTTTGTAGCCTTTTGTTTTGGTTTTTAGTCCCACATCGGCTAGAAAGAATGTGTATCTCCACATATATGAGTCTTTTCTCTTTATGGAGATGCACATGTAGTGCACATGGGTGTGTGCCATGTGGGATTAATTATTAATGGTATAAAGGCTTAATCAACAATTAAGAAGCTGTAAGCTTTTTGCTCTTGGAAATTTATTTTCATGGAGCTAAGCTCCGTAGGAGCTTAGCGACTCGAACTCGGACTCGGACTCGGACTCGGACTCGGGCTCGGGCTCGGACTCGGGCTCGGGCTCGGGCTCATGAGGCGCAATGTCGCATTTTGTTGGCGCACTGTGCACTTAGCATGTCAGCTTCGTCGCAAAGTACGCATAAGTAACGCTAATACGCGTATACGCAGCATACGGTTACATACGGCTGCATACGGCAGCGTAAGACAGCGTAAGGCAGCGTATGGTAGCATATGGCAGCGTACGCATTGAACCCGCGAACCCGCATACCCGCGTGTCCGCGTATGTGCGTATGGCTGGCTGCATATTAGAGCGGGAATGGTTGCAGCAGTTGTTGCACGTTCAGGAGTGGTTCTGCCACTACCCTGAAGTTCAGGCAACTGCTTGGCAACCGTCCCGTGGGCTATATATGCAGGTTCTCTCCTCTCTCTGAGGGTAGTAGTAATCAGAATTCCAGGGAGAAAAACTCTAAGTGTTCTTTAACACAACATAGCAGTGAGCGTGTTCTTTAACACAAACACTAGTACTTTTTAGTACGCGTAGGTTCTGTTACTTCAAACAAAGAGAGAAGAGTTGAGCCATTGCCAGAGGAGTTCACCGTCTTCCGAGGAGTCAGAAGAGCAGGAGTGTTCCAAGGTTTTCCGTCAACCTTGCTGGTTCCTGGAAGCTGTTCGCAGAGGACGAATAAAGCTTTGAGCAACGGTGATAATTCACCCCAGCATTTCCATCTCTCGGCTGTCATCCTTCTGTTGCCTTTAGCAGTTCTGTCAGTATCTTCTTTTTAGAAGGCACTACTGCCAGTTTGCTACGATCACGAAAATCTTTTTAGAATATTCGTGTATTACGATATCTTTTTAGATCTCGTAATTTGCAGAATCCTTCTGGATCTCTGTTGCAAAACCTTCTTTAAGGAATTGCATTTGAAACGTTGTCTTTACAACTGTTTCAGTTTCTTTATTTTCCATCGAAAAGCGTGCCCCGGCGTTCCCGGCAATAACATAAGGATAGTGCTTACTGCATATACAGAATGCTGTATATAGCATATGAACTTGAGCACATACTAGATCTAGAAACCTCCCCCACAAAAGAAAATGTCATCTATGCATAACAAAGTTGTATACTGATATGGGTATCCTATCTGACAATTAATTTTTCTGTCATTTTATAGAGACATAGATAATATTTAGACACTCATGAATTGAACAGTTCTGCTGTATGATATTTGTACAAGAAAAAGGTAACGTATTAGATCCTTTGATAACCTCCTAAAACATAGAAAAACTTTATCAACACCTCGTCAATTAAATGGAGATAACTGGCAGTCTAGTAGGATTTAGCCAACATATTGAATTAAACAATTTGGAGAAAAATAAAAGTTGTGACATTGCATATTCAAAAGAAAGTATAGAATAATTCAAATTCAAGCTTTCATCTTTCATGGTCTATATGAACCCAAAATTAATGTAAACTAATTATATGCACCAGTGTACCGGCACTTTGAAGAATTCTCAATTATATTCCAAAGACACTGAAAGTTACAATATATGTTCCTATAACTTACTTTCAACAACATTTCCTGATATGACATATGCTGGTTCACCGGTTTCTCCATCCGGAGCCATAGGAGTAAATTTTGCAACTATGTAGTACCCAACAGCACCGAGGGGAAGACGAAATGCCTATAAACATGTATCATTCATTAAAGATTACAAACATGTAACATTTTGTTTTAAAGAGGGGAACCATTAGCAGAATGGTCTACGCCCACACAAGTTGTGAATTTATATTGAATTAAAAAGACAAATTGAAGATCCTCACCTTCGCGATTTTTGAGGTACTAACTGCTTCCAGACCAATTTCACCCTCGAATTTTGGTGTGCTTGTCTTAAACCATTGGACCCTACTTGATCCCTCGGTCCCTCCAGATACTATTGCAGAAACAGTCACCTTATTCCCTTCTCGAAGATCTCCAATTATCTTCAAATTTGTTACCTTTGGTGGGGCTGAAATTAGATGGAAGAGAGATTATGATGAAAAACCTTCTAAGACCACAAGTATGTAGCAATGTGAATGCAGCATACTAATACTACCTTGCTTTACAATCTCAGTCATGATAGATTCAGACCTCCCCTCCTGCCCTGGAAACACAAGTTACACCGAGAGAGTTGGTTAACTCCACTGGAAACAATCATCAATGTCTGCGATGACCAAGCACTTTCTAAAGGAACATACCTTCAAAGTTTGTAGGAATATAAACAAATGTCATGCGTCGTCCTACATCCTCCTTGGTCAAAGTATACTCAGTAGTGCCAGATGAAACCAATATAAAACCACTGTCCAAATAAGAGCAGAAAAACATATCAAAAAAATATTGGACAAACCTGACACTTTTAAATAGCGTTAAAAGGAGTCTCACGGGAACTTTGGACCCTGGTTCAACTTGGGAGAGAGGGGTTACGGTTACGGGATTAGTATCCATATTCAAGCTTAATGATATTACAACAGCAAAGCCTTTATCACAATTTTTTGAATGGCTGTCTGAGTCATTTTCTTCCCACTCGGCTCTGTTAAGGTCCATATCCTCTGAAACACTAAAAACCATATTCTTCTTTAAAACTGCAATCCATGTTCATTTAGGCCCATCTCTAGTCATAACGGCCTCTTTAACTACTACTTTACCTCTAAGCAAGGCGCATAATCCCACTAGGGTTGTTACAAAAAAATTGTGAATGACCTTCTAGGATGTGCGCTCGTCAAGAGGTGATGGAAGCGGCAGCCTGAAGAATCCTGTCTAGCAAAGCATGTTCTCTTGGCCTTGTCGCGGGCATGATCTGTCCATAAGGTGGAGGCTGAAAATTTTGTTGTCCAAACTTCATCAATTGTAGAATAAATTGCTAAATGGCTTATTAGGAGCTCTAGTGACTCAAGAGCTCTAGTGACTCAAGCCCTCAAAAAGTGATTGTTCATGATCCTGCTCAGACCCAACGTCGGGTAATATCAGTTGAAGTAATCAACATAACCTACTCCCTGCAACGATTTCCTACCATTCCTCAACTCCAAGGGACTAAGGACCACCTATTACTTGGTAAAACAATTTCTACCACCAAAAGACAAAGGTAAGAACCACCTCAAGAATGACACCCCTGTCAGTCGCTCCCCATCTTCATGGCTATCATTGTTATCGGGGGCTTTTGCTGCAGCGATCTAGGACATTTGATCGAGAAGAACCTCAAAAAAGCACGTGCCTGAGCGACAAGCCAACAATACGACAAGCCAACAACGACATCCCATGCTTGCAACCTTTTGTACCTCCGCCACCAGATCTACTCCAATCTCTTCCAGGACTAGATCTGCACTGCTAGTGATCTGGATCTAGATTGCACCAGCACCACCTCATCATCACATTATTTTCGGTTCAAGCATGGCGGGTGGACTTCAACTTACACCTACAAAATGGTTTTTTTTTTGGAATAAGGGTAAATTTTATTCCACGCAGAGCTCAGTAAAAGTATTACAGTACACAATCTCACACCTCTCCCACCCCGGTTAAGGGGCCATTACAGATACATCGAATTCTAAATTATTTAGAACGCCAACGGGAGGGGCAATCAGCCCCTCAAATATACGTCTGTTACGCTCCCTCCAGACGTGCCAAACTGATGCTGCAAGTCGAACTCTGGCCATCCTAGCCCAACCAAGCTCCATACCTCGGCGATTCCTAATCCAAGTGAGGATCCCCCGTATATCTCTAGCCCTGCCAACACCTCCCAGCGACCTCGTGCATTGCTCTGACCAGATATGCCAAGTCACCGGACACTCAAAGAATAGGTGGCCAATAGATTCCGCCTCCGATGAACATAGAACGCACTTCGGGTCTGGGATCTCAACCCAAACCTGATTAGCATGTCCCCCGTCATCAACCTGCCAAGCAGCAGCTTGTATGCACATAGCTGAATTTTTCGGACAATTCCCTTTTCCCTGATAAAATCGAACTCCGCAATCCTGTCATGAGGGGTCCTGACCAGATTGTAACAACTCTTGAAGTGGAAGGGACCTGCCCCACCATCCACCCCAGGAGCAGCCCAACTCCAGGAATCTGCATGCTGACTAGCATCAATGGTGATCCGGCGAATCTTCTCTCCAAACTGAGCAGTGTACCGATAATCCTCAGGCCTCCAGATTCCATTCCTGATAATCAGATTGCACTTCAGCCCACTACCCGCTTCTCTGTCCATCTGTGCTCCCAAGGTCTCCAGGAGGGAACCATTACCCATCCACGGGTCGAGCCAAAGATCGGTGTTAGCCCCATCTTTCATGATCCTGCATATAGTGGACTGAAGTACCGATCGGCATCTGAGAATAGCCTTAAAAGGAACAGAAAAATTGTTATCAATCTTACAGGTCCAGAAATTAGTCTGTCTCAAGTATCTGCTAGCCATCCAATCTGTCCAAAGAGAGCCGCCTTTGATGAACTGCCAGGCCATCTTCACACAAGAGGCCTCCCTAACCACAAGAAGGGGTCTCAACCCCACTCCTCCTTCCTCCCTAGGTCGACAGAGTTGCTCCCAGGCTATCGCATGCATACCTCCCCGCCAGATAAAGTTGGCGCATATGCTCTCCACCTTCCGGATGATGGCCACCGGAATCTTTATCGACTGCAACCAAAACATAGCAATGCCCGAGATGACTGGCCTCACTAGCTCAATGCGACTCCCAAAAGATAGTCCAACTGCCTGCCAGCCTTCCACTCTCCTTTGGGCAAACTCTACCAGGTTGTGTCAATCTTGGTCCCTAGCATAATTCACCGTCAGAGGTACCCCCAGATACTTAACCGGAAGCTCACATTTCTCCACTCCCAGCGCAAAAGTCCTTTCCTCCTTGAGTGAGCAAGTCGAGTTGAAGTAAACCCTGCTCTTCTCCGTATTCAGCTGAAGCTCAGACAACCGCCCAAACTCCTCCATAATATCTGAAAGCGCACGCATCCCCCGCATAGAAGGCTGAAGAAGCACCAAGAGGTCGTCAGCATAAATCAAGTGGGATACCACCGGATTTACAAGCTTGAAGAGAGGGACAATCTTCCTACTGTGCACCGCCAGGTCCATCAGGCAAGTGAAGTACTCCATCACCAGAGTGAACAGATACGAGGAGAGGGGATCCCCCTGCCGAAGTCCCATGTTGCTCCTGAAAAAACCATAAGGAGTACCCTGGATGAGAACCAAGAAAGTGGGGGAGCATATGCATTCCCTCACCCTCGCTATCCACATCACGTCAAACCCCATGGCTAGCATAAGGTAGCAAAGGAAGTCTCTGTTGACAGTGTCGTACGCTTTCCTCAGATCCAGCTTCACACAGGCCTTCACCCCCCGGCTTGTTGAAATCTCTGACCATCTCATGAGCAAGCAGACTGTGCTCAGCAATCGAGTGACCCTTGATGAAAACTGCCTGATTCCGAGATATCAGGCCTTGTATAATCCCCTCCATGCGCCGGCACATAAGGTAGATAATTATCTTATACAGATAATTACAACACGCAATAGGTCGGAAGTCGCCGAGGGATGTCGCGCCCTCTTTTTTCGGGACCAGGGTCAGGAAAGTGTGGTTCAACTCCTTCAACAACTTTCCTTCCAAGAAAAACTCCTGCACCGCCTCCAGAACTGGGTATTTAAGCACACCCCAGTGTCGCCTGAAGAACCCACTAGAGAAGCCGTATGGACCCGGGGCCTTAATGGGATCCGCATTCATCACAATAGCCTCCACCTCCTCCAATCTCACAGGGGCCAACAACAAGCTATTCCCATAAGGCGTCACCAGCCTCTTTGTGACAAGCTCAGGAAATAAGGTGAGATAATCAGCCTGCTGATACAAGTCAGAATAAAACCTGACTGCCTCCTCCTGAATTTCCACCGGGTCGCCGACAAGCCTGCCCTCGCCATTGAGAAGCCTGGGTATGTTGTTCCGGTGCTGTCTGGTCCGGATCACATCGTAGAAGAACCTGGTGCACCGGTCTCCATCATTGAGCCAGGAACACTTGGCCCTCTGAGCCGCACTGATCTCCTGCTGGAGCCTCAGGATGTTGACCTCCGAAATAAGGTCCTTCTCCCTGGCCGCCAACTCCTCGCTCAACATATCTGCTTGTAAAGCTCCCTGAGCCTCCCGCAGCTCGGCCTCCTTATCCTCCAGGGAAGACCGCGGTATCGTCTTTACCCAGTTCCAAATGGCTTTCTTAGTCTGTTTGAGTTTGTGAACCATGCGAAACTGAGTCGTGCCCTCCTGAGAGTACAGCAAACCCCCATAACCACCTCCTCATAACCAGCAGATAAGTACCAGCTATTGTTGTTCCGAAACGGCCGAGCCTTCCAAGTGGGCCTCACCGAGAAACCTACCCGGATAGGGGAGTGGCCACTGGTCCCTGCCGCAAGCCCCTCCGCCATAGAATTAGGGAAGTAGCACTGTTCCCTAGAGCCCTATCAAGCTGACAGACAATCCTGTTGTGGACCGCCTTATTGTGCCAGGTTCATATGTGCCCAGCCCTCTCCAGCCCCCTCAGCCCCGACAGGAGGAGACACCTCTGGAAGTCGTATAAGATTCGGTCAGATACCGGACGGGCCCCCACCTTCTCATGCCGGTGTAGCATGGCATTGAAGTCCCCCATAAGTAGCAAAGAAAGATGTAGATGCTCCGCCATACGTCCTACACGCAAAATGTCCTCCCACGGGGTCTCACGAAGCCGCCTATCATTGTGCCCATAGACCGCACCCAGGATGAAGCGGAATACTCCTTTATTTACAAATGAGATGCCAATAAGTTGCTCAGTCTTCAGAACCTGATCCCCCTTCCAACTATCCATGTTCCACCGAACCCAGATCCTTGCCATATCACAAATATCTAGGTTATGAATATGGGCCCAATTTGCAGGAGTCCTGCGAGATAGCATCGTCGCCCCTCTAATCTTCGTCTCAAGTAGAATAGAGATGTCACACTTCTCACGCTTCAGCACTCCACCAATCTCCTTCCATCTCCCAATGGAACACCCTCCACGAATGTTCCAAACGAGGATCGACATCAATTAATTAATGTGGGGTCCCCCTGGACAACACCTGGACTGACACCCGGGGGAAGTGTCGCGTCCATCAAATCTAGATCCTCCTCCCGTCCCTGAGGTGAGGGCAAGGTGAGCCTGGATCCTGGAGAGTGTAAAGGTCCAATCCGGGTTGGACTCGGTCTGATCATCTTCCCGCGGAGAAGGTGCATGCCTCTTCCTGCAATATACCGTCTCCACCACAGGAACCTCCATACCATCCTGACTGCTACCAAGGGTAGTCATACCCCTGGTCACCATATTTCTATGGTGCCTGAACGGAACTATCACGCCCTGCGGACTCTCCTGACTCGCCTGGGTGTCCGTCTCCGGCCTCCTGGCAACCTCCATCATAGTACCCTCCTCCGTCTGCCTGCATGCCGTCCCCGCTCCAGGGTTGGAGCTGGGCGCCCTCTCCGGCTCCACCACCTCAATCAGTGCTACTGCGGGCCCAGCAGTCTCCCTCCCTCTAGAAGTGCAGGCACTAGACACGTGGCCAAAACACTTACATAGGGAGCACGTCGGGGGGACCCAATCATATTCAACCCTCTGAGTTAGAACCTCCCCGGACGCCACCTCGTATTCCAGAAGGCTCGGAAGCTCCGTCCCAGCCTTTATCTCCACAAATATCCTGGCATACAACAGTCTACTGCGGAAAGTCGTGGCATCATCCGGCTTGATCGGCCTACCAAGCAAACTAGCTAATCTCATGAGTAGGACAATGCTCCAGTATTTTACTGGAAACTCAGAAAAGCGAATCCAGACAGGAATCGCGTTGAGAACCTACTTCTCACATTTCAACTCCGGAGTCCACTCCTTCAAAATAATGAGCCGCCCGTCAAAGGACCAGGGCCACCCTTGGATAATCCTGGTAACATCCTCCCTCAGGCCGAACTTCACAAAATAGAACCCATTCTCCCTGGAGAAGATCTCCATGCTCCCCTTTGGCCGCCATACCCGCTCTGCATATCTCCGTATCCGGCCATAAAATGGTTTACTCCCCAGCACATACATCACCAGTGTGTTCTTCCAGAAGTTTGTAACCTCAGCAATCTCCTCTGCTGAAAAATAAGTCCGGAGGCCTCCACCCACCTTCTTCGGTGACACATACTCCATCGACGTCGGGCTCTTGGTCTCCACCGGCATACAAACGTCCTTCCAAGATTTAGGACTCTGCCCGCCTGTGATCGTGCGGCCATAGGCCCCAGGGAACTCCGGACCCTGACTCCCAGCTACCTCCGCAATACCTTCCCTTTCTCAAGCGTCGTCACCTTGGGTCTCCATCCAGTCTCTGTACGTCCCGGTCCGCCCCCCGCTCGCCGGGGTACAGATGGCCTAGTTTCGTTCCTACCATGCCTCGTCCAGCCCATAGCTTGGGTCTGGACCCCTCTACTCCCTCCAGGGCGACGCCTCGTCACCGTCGTCCAGCCTCCATCCTCACCCTGTCCATCTCGAGATCCAGAGCCAGATCCAAATTCGAACATCGTAGCATTGTTGACCCCCGGAGGGCTGAACTTCGACCCACTACCTTGGGGGGGTCCGCCCGACCCACCCCGTTCCGCACCCGCACCCCCTGCCGTGCCTTCCGCCGTCGTGACAGCAGCCGCTGCCGCCGCCGCCTTGAGGGCTGCCCGGCCCTACGCCACCGCATGGGGAGGGACGCCCGCCCCCCCCCCCCGACGTCATCCCCCCCCCCACCTGGGGAGGCCGCCGACGACCCATGGGGGGGGTCCGCCCGACCCCCAACCCCTTCGCCCGGGCCTCTCCCGCCGCCTGAGGAGCCACCACCGCCGCCCAGGAGGGGCCGCCCCCCCTTCCTCGCTGGCTTCCTCTCCCCCCCGACGAGCGGGTCCGGGGGGCACGCCGATCGTTTGGGCAGAAGCCCGAGCCGAGCTCGGGATATCGCTTGGGTTTCCCATCGATCCTACAAAATGGTTTTGTTAAGTATTATATATATTGTATTAGTGGGCTTTAGTCCCACGTTGCCTAGAACAATAGTGAGAGGGGTTAGCCTCTCCTATATAAGTAGCTCTCCTTCATTAATAAGAAAGCATCCCATTATTCTATTCTACATGGTATCAGAGCCATAACCCATCCACCCCTCTCCACAAAGGGAAAACAAACTCTAACCCAACCCCTCCCCACCACAGCCCCCACCCACAGCCACCCCGCCCCCTTCCCAGTTGCTCCCCCCTTCCCCCCCTATCCCAGCCCCGCTACCACTGCTGCTGCGGCAGCCAGCCCTCCTACCATCGCCCTGTTGCTGCCCCCAGCAAGCTGCCGCCTCCCCCTGCCCCCCTCCAGAGCCCCGCCTCTCCCCGCCCCCTCCAGGCCGCCCTACCCCCCACCTCCCAGCCCCACCCCCCCCCCCAGGCCAACGCCTTGCCCCCCCTTCATGGATCATATGCAAAACCCTAACCCTAACTCGTGCTTCTTTCCACCAGCCGCCTCCCGACCCCTAACCTACTTCCGAAAATAAATAAATAAATAAATAAATAAAAATTACAATGTTGTGATCCTCAGGGGGTAAACAATGGTTCATTTGCAGGAACATCTGACTTTCCAACATTAACTTTATGGGATTCACAAAGGGTAAACAACAAATTTGTTTGCAGGAACCTCTGCCCTAAACATTGGCTTGGGATACTCAGAGGGTAAACATCATCGGTGTTGTTTGCTGGAACCTCTGACTTCCAACGTTGGTGTCAGGAATTTAACGAATAGTAGACAAGGTGCTTGTCTTGCGTGAATCTTTGTTTTTTTCCTTGCTTGATCTTCACATCAGGATCTAACACAGGGTAGCTTGGGTTACCTCTCTGTCATGGCTTGTGTGATCCACTTTCATCTCTACTTCCTATGCGTATGCCGGTTCTGGGTACGTTACTAGCACATTGGTAGAGATGATGTGATTATCAAGTTCAAATATCAAATCAACGGTCGAATCGAAAATATTGCGAAATGACTAGCACTGGGGCAAATAGCAATGTTACAGACACTAGTGTCGGAAACGCAATAGCAGGACTAACGGATACTGGCGTAATGATTTCCTCGATTCGACTTGTCGATCGATGTTTGAACGGACCAGAAGGATACTCGACCTGACGAAAGGTCGAGAAGACTCTTCGAGAGATGCGATTGTCCAAACATTAGACTGACAACCCCCCAGCAAAGACTGATCTCATCTTTGAGCAATGAGAGACAGATGATAGTCAACTGTTTACACAGTTGACGAACTCCATGGAACCATCGATGGATGACATGGTTCAGAATACGGACTCCGTTAAAAAAATTACAGGAATTCCTAGCAGTGGCGTTTGATGGCAAATGCGATTTGTCTCGGATCTACGACTTAGTCCTTGGCATATACAAAGCTATAAGGATCACTTCAGGACCTTCAAGACTATGACTGATGAGGTTGATCGTATATTGCCCCTTACGACAGATATCAATGAAGATAGGGCTCAACGTGAACAGCTTCATGTTATGGCATATCTTGCCTCTCTGCGTCCTGATGCGGACTCTGCTCGATCTCAGATCATTGCTGATCTGACGTTCCATCTTTAATAGAAGCATATTATCGTGTCCTTCGAACAACAAAAGTCGTAGAGACCACTCCGGATGATGCTCATGCTGACCGCTCTTCTCTTGGTACTGCTCATATAGGCATTTGTGGTGGTCGTGGTGGACGACGTGGTGACCACAATACTGGTCATAATGGGGGTCGCAATAGAGGACGACCACGCACATGCTTTAATTGTGGTCAGCTTGCCATTTCTACTGATAATGTACTAAAGCACCTGCCGCTAATATCACAACTGATGCTCCTGATGATGGTGTCCAATCTGTTCAGATGACTTCGAAGTCATATACAGAGTTTCTTGATTTCTATGCTCAACGTCGTGGTGAAGCTTCCACATCTGGATCGACAGCCGGATACTCAGCAACATGCATAGTAAAGTCAAAGCAGTGGATAATTGACTCTGGTGAATCTGCTCACATGACCGATAATGCAGGTATGATACATAATTATGTGCATGTCCGTCGTGTTTTTGACATTACTGTTGCCAATGGATCTACGACTTAGTCCTTGGCATATACAAAGCTATAAGGATCACTTCAGGACCTTCAAGACTATGACTGATGAGGTTGATCGTATATTGCCACTTACGACAGATATCAATGAAGATAGGGCTCAACGTGAACAGTTTCATGTTATGGCATATCTTGCCTCTCTGCGTCCTGATGCGGACTCTGCTCGATCTCAGATCATTGCTGATCTGACGTTCCATCTTTAATAGAAGCATATTATCGTGTCCTTCGAACAACAAAAGTCGTAGAGACCACTCCGGATGATGCTCATGCTGACCGCTCTTCTCTTGGTACTGCTCATATAGGCATTTGTGGTGGTCGTGGTGGACGACGTGGTGACCACAATACTGGTCATAATGGGGGTCGCAATGGAGGACGACCACGCACATGCTTTAATTGTGGTCAGCTTGCCATTTCTACTGACAATGTACTAAAGCACCTGCCGCTAATATCACAACTGATGCTCCTGATGATGGTGTCCAATCTGTTCAGATGACTTCGAAGTTATATACAGAGTTTTTTTATTTCTATGCTCAACGTCGTGGTGAAGCTTCCACATCTGGATCCACAGCCGGATACTCAGCAACATGCATAGTAAAGTCAAAGCAGTGGATAATTGACTCTGGTGAATCTGCTCACATGACCGGTAATGCAGGTATGATACATAATTATGTGCATGTCCGTCGTGTTTTTGATATTACTGTTGCCAATGGAGGTCCCTGACAGTCCGAGGACGTGGAAGTGTCGGCCTTTATTCTGGACCGCCGCTAAATTATGTATTGTTTACACCGGAGAACCCGTTCAGTTTAATTTCAATTAGTCAAATTACTCGTGAACTGCATTGATCGGTAACATTTTTTTCTGATGGTTGTGTTTTTCAGGATCTAAAGACTGGAAAAACGATTGGTAAGGGACATGTGGCTGGAGGCTTGTACTTGTTTGACGTCCCTTCTTCGGTTGCCTGTACCAGCGTAAAACTCGACCATTTCGAGTTATATTGTCAGTTAGGTCATCCATCTATCCAAGCTCTCAAGAAAATGTACCCATCTTTAGATATTCCTACTTCCTTTAATTGTACGTCGTATTATTTAGCTAAACATCATCGGATTTCCTATCTGGTAAGTCATAATAAAATTGTTTCCGCTTCTTTTGAGTTGGTGCATTCTGATATATGGGGACCTTGTCCGGTGGAATCAACCATGGGTTTCAAATACTTTGTTACATCGTTGATAACTATTCTCGTGTCACGTTTGTTTATCTGATGAAAAATCGCTCTGAATTATTTTTAACATTTGGTGCAATTTTTATGTTGAAATCAAAACACAATTTGGTGTCCCAATTAAAAAAAATTTGGAGTAACAATGGTCGTGAGTATTTATCTCGTGAGTTTGACACTCATCTGGCCCACAAAAGAATAGTGTGACAGAACGCAAGAATCGTCGTCTCTTGGAAACAACACGTGCACTTATGTTTCAAGCATGTACTTCCAAGATATTTTGGTCGGATGTGGTTCTTACCGCTTGTTATCTTATTAATCGCATGCTATCGTCAGTTTTCAATGGTAATACTCCTTTTTCTAGGCTATATCCCAAACGATAGTCGTTTTCTCTGCCTCTCAGAATTTTTGGTTGCTTATGTTATATTCGAGATACACGACCGACATTTTCTAAATTAGATCATAAGACAATACAATGTATTTTTCTTGGGTATCCTAAAGATCATAAAGGGTATCGGTATTTTTTCCTTGTCTTGAAGAGGTATTTTTTCACTCAAGATATTACCTTTGTTGAAACTGAATTTCCTCTACTTCCACAAACAACGAATCTGATTCCCCAAGTTTATCCGGAAGAGAATTTCTTGCTATTTCCTGGTCAAACACAACATCCCCCCATACGGGTGCCCTCCCTTACTGAGCCATTTACCCGATCCGATGGTCCAGAGACACTGATTCAGTCTATTGACGTCACCTGCACAAATATCGCCAATGATGTCCGCAGAGTCATCCTCCTCTGGCTCCACTGATTCGCCTCCGCCTATTCCACCAGCAACCCCGCATGTTCCGCCAGCAGCTCATCCTTGTCGTGCATGTCATGATCATCCCTTGATTGTTGACAGCTACAAAAGACTTACTAATCACACTCAATTTCTGGTGGCAACTATTGATGGGATTCAGATTCCAAAAAATGTTGAGGAGGGACTCAAACATTCCGGTTGGCGTGTTGCTATGAACGAGGAGATAAAAGCTGTCCGGGAGAACCATACTTGGGACTTAGTTGATTTACCTCCCGGTAAACAGGCAGTAGGCGGAATATTGTACTGTCTCAAAGGAAGCGGAATATTGTACTGTCCGGGAGAACCATACTGTCTCAAAAAATTTCTGGGAGAACAATTTCAAATCAAGGATATGGGATCATTAAACTATTTCTTGGACATTGAGGTCACACGGGGTAAGCAGAATATTGTACTGTCTCAAAGGAAGTATGTATTGGACATATTGAATGATGCAGGAATGATGCAAGCCAAGGGAGCAACCTCACCTATGGATCCAGAGACTAAGTTACTTTCCGATGAAGGGGTCCTGATAACCAATCCAGATCAGTATCAATGAGTAGTTTGAAAACTCAACTACCTGGCAGTCATGACTCGCTCGGACATCTCTTTCGCAGTTAGTGTTGCAAATAGATTTATGGCTTCTCCAAGAGTTTCACATTGGCAGACAATTCTCTGAATCCTGTGCTATCTAGTCAAGAATCCAGAAAAAAAAATTCGGATGGAGAATCATGGCCACACTCGTCTTGAGTGTTTTATTGATGCTGACTGGGGTGCAAGCCTGACAGATAGACGATCTACATCTGGCTACCCTGTATTTATCGGCGAAAACTTGGTGTCTTGGAAAAGCAAGAAGCAAAGTGTGATAGCACGATCAAGTTCAGAAGCAGAGTATCGAGTCATTGCTCATAGCACAGCAGATGTGTTATATATGAAGCATCTTCTACAAGAATTGGGAGAAGAAGCGGGATCGAACACAACAGATATGTGGTGTGATAATCAGTCCGCATTCCGCAATCCATATTGCTACCAACCCTATATTTCATGAAAGGACGAAGCAATTGAAATCGACATATATTTCGTCCGTGATGAGTATACAAAGGGGATGATAAAATTTCACCATATGAGAACCGGTAATCAGATAGACGATATCTTCACGAAGCCTCTTTTAGGTCCTCGGGTTCAATTTCTATGTAACAAACTGGACATGATTGACATCTATGCTCCAGCTTGAGGGAGGGTGTTAAGTATTATATATATTAGTATTAGTGGGCTTTAGTCCCACATTGCCTAGAACAATAGTGAGAGGGGTTAGCCTCTCCTATATATATGTAGCTCTACTTCATTAATAAGAAATCATCCCATTATTCTATTCTACAGTTTTCTTCTACAAGATCATCATTAATTACTCTGATTATTTTCTTGAGCTCATTAGACTGCAGTATTCTTATGCGTGCTCCATATCTAAGGAGATAGATGTTACATAATCTCATTTAGAAAAATCCATAAGAAATAGGGGATTGATATAACAAAGTGTCTATAGCCTTCTTAAGATAAAATTTTAGCTAGTTTTTTTATGTATAATAACAAAGACAACAAACCAACAAACGAAATAAATAAACAAATCAGCAGGCCAGAAGAACTTGTATAAAGTAAGTAGATAGAAATTATCAAGCAAGAGTAGTTAAGATATGTGATCCCCATCTGAAGAAACAACTTAGACCATAGAAGTAAGACACGCACCCAGTTTCCTTGCTCTCTCTCAACCACTGAAACTTGCTTGGACCCTCTTTTCCTCCAAAATACTCTCCCACCCCTTTAACAGTGTTACCTTCCACAGCATCGCCCAAAATCCGCACATTGCTGACTGATGGTGCAGCTGAAAATGATAAAAAAAATGTTATATGGCTTATGAACAAAAGAAATATTTCCACAGAACGAGCATAATAATTGTTTTAGTGTAGTGGTGGCATAAAATAAAACCAACATCTTCATAATGCACAAGATGCATCCTTTAGACAGTAAATTTTATAAAGAAATCCATGAGCAATTAACCTTTGCAAGAAGAACATCAAAATTTACTTGGCGCTTGAAAACTCTTTGAGAGTGAAATAAACAATCCAGCTAAGAGAAAGTCCAAAAGACTGTCAAGTATCAACTTATTCATCATTGTTCTGGCCACAGCATGCATTAACATCCAAAATCTTGAACAGTATCATAATCATATCATGATATCAAGTGATATTCATTATCTACCTTCTGCATGCGTTCTTACAGGTCAAGTAAATAGTAAATTATTTCATAAACAAGAATATTTAATCACTGAACTTCTTGAGCTTAGATTAAAACTGTTAAAACCCACATAAATTAATATATGATAAACTGTTGGAATGTGTAGTTTGTAAAAATTAAATTATGTTTCAAATATTTTATTTATTGTTTTGTTAATTCATGCATCAAGATTAAATAATTAAGTGGTTAGAGCATATGCATATGATTAATTATTATTTTTCGTCTCCACCCATGTTTACTTAAATGTACTCTTATATAATTTCAAAGAAAATTCATCTCTCGTGGATAATTGGATGATACATGAATGTATAGAAGTACATCCTATGCAAATGGATAGCACATGAAAATAGATTCAAGGGATGGTTCATCAACTAATTCGGATTTGGTGGTTCGTCCAATGGTTGGATGAATGAATCATACATTAAATGGTGTAATGAATGAGTTCATGCATCCAATGGTTGGTTCTTGGTTCCATTAGATGTGATAGTTCATCCAATATGTAGCAAAGAATAATGGAATGATTTTATTGATGGGCTACTACTTGCTGCTTATAGAGTTTCCAACTCCTCTTCATACTACATATTCCAATGTGGGACTAAAGTCCCTTATTGGTTCTCAACACTCCCCCTCAAGATGGCAATAGATATTAATCATCCCCATCTTGTTACATAGCTTTGACAGACTCAATGAACTAAGACCTTTAGTCAGACAGTCTGCAACTTATTCTTCTGAGCGAACATGGTCAATCTTCAGTATCCCTTGTTCCAGCTTCTCCTTGATGAAGAATCGATCGATCTCGATGTGCTTCGTTCTGTCGTGCTGAACTGGATTGTTGGCTATACTTATTGCAGCTTGACTATCGCTCAGAAGATGTAACGGTGCTCCCTTATCCAGCTTCAACTCTGTCAGCAGTGCTTTCACCCACAGTAACTCTGACACTCCCAGAGTCATTGCTCTGTATTCTGCTTCAGCTGACGACCGTGCTACCACTGTCTGTTTCTTGCTTCTCCATGAGACCAGGTTTCCTCCTACAAAAACACAGTACCCCGTGGTAGACCTTCTGTCGTCTATGCAACTCGTCCAGTCTGCATCGCAGTATCCCTCAACTTCTATGCGTCCATTCTTCTTGAACCATAGCCCTTTTTCCGACGTCCCTTTCAGATATCTCAAGATCTGAAACACTGTTTCCATATGACCCGTTCTTAGATCATGTATGTAGCAACTCACTACACTCGCCGCAAATGAGATATCAGGACGAGTGTGTCTCAGATAAATCAATCTCCCTACAAGTCTTTGATACCTTTCACGATCAACTGGCTCTCCTGCTTCTGCTCCCAACTTGCACTTCTGGTCAATTGGAGTGACTGCTGCTTTGCATCCCAGCATCCCTGTCTCCTTTAGCAGATCTAGTGCATATTTTCTTTGTGAGAGAACAATTCAATGTTCGCCGTCACACACCTCGATACCCAGAAAGTACCTCATCGCTCCTAAATCCTTCACCTCAAACTCCTTCGCGAGTTTTGATTTCAGCTTAGTGATCTCGACCCCATCATCACCTGTGATTACTATATCATCCACATATACAGCAAGTATAGTAATGTGGCCTCTTGCATGCTGAAGAAAGACTGTATGATCTGCATTTGTTTGATTGTATCCCATGCCAGTAACAGTCTTTCTGAATCTGTCGAACCAGGCTCGAGGAGATTGCTTGAGCCCGTATAGCGACTTCTTTAGTTTACACACTTTTTCATGCGACGTCCCTCCGTCTGATTCTGTCGCGTAGCATCCTGGCAGGAGCTCCATGTACACTTCTTCTTACAGGTCCCCGTGGAGAAAGGCATTCTTCACATCTAACTGGTATAGCTTCCACCCATAGTTCGCTGCAATGGAGACCAGAGTTCTTACCGTGCTCATTTTTGCTACTGGGGCAAACGTCTCATCATAGTCGATGCCATATGATTGTGTATCCTTTTGCAACCAACCTCGCCTTGTACCGCTCTACTTTTCCTTCTGGCGTCTCCTTCACTGTGTACATCCATTTGCATCCTACAGTTTTCTTCCCTTTGGGTAATGGAACCAGCTCCCATATCTTATTTTTTTCTAGTGCCCCAAGTTCTTCCATCATTGCAGCTTTTCACCTTGGATCTTTCTTTGCTTCCTGCCAACACTTAGGTAAAGAAGTAGAGTCTAACGATGCAATGAAGGCTCGATAATTCAGAAAAATGTTAGAATAAGACAAGAAATTGGCAATGTCATGTTCATAATCATCATAACGACTAGGAGCCTTACCCGCATTGATGCGAGAAGATCTCCTTAAGGAAGCAATAGGTGGTGGAGAGATCATACCATCCAAGTCAGAGAGATCCGCATCAGAATCAGAGTGATTCAGTGCGGGGACAACATCTTCAAGAGTTGGGACAGGAGTAGACGAGGGACTTGGTACAGTAGGCAATGGGCACGGCATAGTACTGGACTTCTGTTGTCTCCTTCTGTAGACTTGGAGCTCATTTTTCCTTGTCTTCCCCTGCGTAACATATGTATCTTCTTCTTCATTCTCCGTATCGGAGTTACTGCTATCTCCCCCTTTCGTCCTTTTTTTTACGACCGGGCACGGAACCGATCCGACTACCACGTTTGGTCTTACCCCTCACGTCTAATACCCTCTGTGTTAGGTGTGTCACCAAACGCTAAACCTGCATCCGAACCATAGTATGGTTCCAGTTCTCTGAATGTAACGTCCATGCTAACAAACATCTTCAGCTCAACTGGACTCCAACATGCGTATCCCTTCTGAGTCGCTGTGTATCCAACAAATACACACTTAACCGCTCTAGGATCCAGTTTGCCAACTCCTGGCCTATTATCTTGGACAAAACACACACACCCAAATACTTTCAGGAGAACAGTGTATGTAGTTGCACCAGTAAGCATCTCCAACGGTGTCTTCCAGTCCAATACCTGAGAAGGCATTCGGTTGATGAGATAAGAGGTCGTCAATACAGCCTGCCCCAATAAGTGTTTTGGGACATTCATAGCCAGCATCATCGTCCGTGTGACCTCCAGCAGGTGTCTGTTCTTCCGTTCAGCCACACCATTTTGTGTCAGTGTATAGGCACATGAGATTTGATGTAGTATTCCATGAGTGGATAAATACTCAGCAAACCGCTTATTTGTGTACTCCGTCCCATTGTCAGACCGGAAACACTTAACTTTAGCCCTATATTATGTTATCACCCGGCGATGAAAATTTTGAAAAGCCTCAAAGACGTCGCTTTTATTCTTCATAAGGTAGACCCATGCCACGCGAGTATAACAGTCAATAAAAGTGACGAACCATCGAAATCCGTTAATACTTGTTGTAGGACAAGGACCCCATACATCCGAATGTATCATATCAAAAACAACGGAACTTTTATTTCCAGAGCTCACGTAGGAGCTTCTGGTATGTTTGCCCAGCTCACATGCATTACAAACTAACTTCTCTTTATTAGCCCTTTGATATAAGGACGGATACATTCGACTAATAACTTTAAAGAAAGAATGCCCGACACGCTGGTGGTGGAGTAACAATTCGTCTTCTACACTGCGACGTGAAGCGTCCGGTTGTGCGCTTGCGACCAAAGATGCCAGTATTGTGTCCAGTCCGGTCCTGTCCAAGTACCATAGCCCCTTATGCCATGTGTCAGTCCCTAGTCGTTGTCCTGTCCCCTTCTCCTGAAAAATTACCGTAGGAATGTCAAAGGAAACAGTACAGTTAAGATCAAGGATAATGGCACTAATAGAGATAAGATTGACAGAAAAAGACGGAGCATGTAAGACATTGGTGAGAGTGAGGGAAGGGGTGCATGTTGGTCCAATTATTGTATCATTTTTTTGAATATGGTTAATATGTTTAGTTTAGCATTTCATTATCACTAATCTTTATACTATCACTATAGCATTTCTACTTATACTTATACCTTTGGTGATATGTGCCTATTGGTTTACTTATTAGTGATATGAGCTTATCTATCTTAAATTTAATCGGGTTGCCAAAATCAAAACTATGTCTTTGATTGTGGTCATTCAATTAAGTTTAATCATTATGATATCACTATCATTTATGCTATCACCTTGGCACATATACTTAAAACTCAGCATTGTCCTAATATGCATTAAACTTATCATACTTGCTACTATGTATATTGCTTTGTTCGTCTAACCTGTACATGCAGAAAAGTAATAAGCAAGATCAATGTGGACATATGCAATGAAGAAATCATGGTGGGCCAAAGACGACGGATCCCACAAGATTTCTCTGAACCACCCAACGACATCTCCGGAGCCACGCACCCGGGGGTTCCGCTGCCCGGTCAGCGGACGGGGGTCGAGGGGGCAGCGTCCCTCGTCGGGGGTTCGGGGGCGAAGCCCCCGAAAGGTATTCAGTTTTCACAAACTGGATATCTTTGGACAGCTGCCGCCAAGGGAAAAAGCCAACATCTATCAAGGAAAGAAGCCAAGCCAAGCCATCATCATTTCAAGACTCTGCAGAAGCCTGCTCATACTACAGTATATTTGGAGTCTGTAATGAGTCTTAGGAATCATTGTAAACACAAGAAATAGATGGCAAAATCGAAAGCTACGGTAGAAAATAACCCAGGAGAATCTTCGAAATCCTGGCGGATAATCCGGCGGATCTCCGCGGAAATCCGACAGAAGATCCGAATGGTCTCACAGAATACCTTCTGTGAGTGTTCGGATTATCCGGCGGAAAACCGCAGAATTCCGGCAGATTTTTCGTCATATGACCGTTTGCATTCCAACGGTCGGATCTTACGAATGATTGATCCCAACGGCTCTATTTATAGCCGTTGGACTATACAGGCGGATGATCCGGCGGATTTCTGCGGAAATCCGGCGGATGATCCGGCGGATTTCTGCGAAAATCCGGCGGATGATCCGTCAGCCTGAGAAAGTTGCATTATTGCACTTTCCTTTGCTTTGGTTATAAATAGCCTTGAACCCCTTCATTCAAGGTTGGTGCTTTGAGCCTAAAAATTTCCAAACCACCAAATCCTATCCACAAACAACTCTACAAAGCTTTCATTTGCCATCCACAAATTGTGTTAGAGTTATTGAGTTGAAAAATAAGATCTTCATCTTATTGTATAAGGAGATCAAAACCTATTGTGAAAGGTTGAAGTTGGAGAGTCTTCGTATCCAAACTCTCGGTTGAAGTTGGAGAGTCTTCGTATCCAAACTCTCGGTTGAAGTCGGAGAGGCCTTCGGATTAAAGCTCTCGTGTAAGAAGTTGGCGAGTTCTTTGGATCCAAACTCGTTTGTAACTATTTACTCAAATAGTGGATTAAAGCCGAAGAGAGTTCCGGGACTGGAGTGTCTCTTGGGAGGATACCAGGATACATCGGGTGTCGGTATTATTATTGCTTCTTCTCTTGCACTTATATTTTTAAATTGCCAATTAGCTTGTGCTAAGTGCTTGATTAGTTAGCTTGACCATATTCACCCCCCCTCTAGGGTCCTTACAGTGCATGCAACAGTGCCTTTACCCATTACAGGTCTGGAGGTACCATCAGCAGTCTGAATGCTCTCCGGCGTCGGTAGGTGAGTATAGTCCTGGAACTCACTGCGGGACCCCGTGACATAGCGAGATGCCCCAGAGTCCATAATCCAACCTAGTTGATGGTCAAATACAATAGCATGCGCAGGTATACCTGTGCTGGTTTGGGCAAAGCAAGTGATGTGATTTCCCGAGGTAGATGATGCCGCATGAAGGTCGAGACTGTCGTCCGATCCCTGCTTCGAGCCGCGTAACCTCGCGAGGAACTCCCTCTCAAGAGGGGTTATTTCAGCCAGCTGCTTTTCTCCCCCTTCTTCCGCCAGATTCGCTTTGTGTCCTTCAGAAGAATTTTTCCTTCGACCAGCATATCCTCCTCTACCACCACGACGTACTCTACGGCCCCGTCCGCGATCACTCGACTGACTTCGCAGGAGTTTTGGACAAAATCTGATGTAATGTCCGGAGTCACCACAGTTGTGACAAACATCGCCCGCAGAGGGAGGCGGATTGAAGGCGGCAAGAGCAGACTTTTCAACAGCGGCTTGCTCCCCCTGGAAGTAGCCCTTGTTGGGCATCAACTTCAACCGAGCTTCTTCCTGTGCCATGGCGGCTATAGCCCCTTCTAAGTTTGGAAGCTGGGGTTGGGCTAGGAGTACATTCCTTCTCTGCTCAAACACCGGGTTGAGCCCCTTCAAAAACTTCATCATTCGCTGCCGCGAAATATACTCCAGGAACGCCTGAAAATACTTCGCAAATGCAGGTTCAACCCGTGCATCTTCCATCCCAAAAGGATCATAGTGATCCAGATCAGACCAGTACTTCTTCAACAGGACTGCATACTCAGAGATAGTACGTTTGTTTTGGGTCACCCTATCGAGTTCATCCTGCAGTTGGAAGACCTGCATAGGGTTGCCCGAACCGGAGTACATATCCTTCAAAGTCCGCCATATATCAGCAGCAGCCTCCATCGCCTCAACATTGCCCGACACCTGGTCGGTCAATGAGACTGTCAACCACCCCGCCACTACGTTGTTGACAATCTCCCAAATAGCAAACTCCTTTGAGGAGGGATCGACTGGCGCCTTGGTTTGGCCATTGACATAGCCTACCAAGCCACGTCCCTTCAGCGTCCGCATCGCCTGCCGCGACCATTTCAAGTAGTTGGAAGTTCCTTCCAACTTCGTCTCTAGCTTTTCCAACTTTCCCATCTTGTAAGGTGACGGATCCACATCAGTATGGGTCACACGTGAGGTCGTCTCGGTCAATCTCTTGGACAAGATATCATCAACCAAGGCCTGCATCTCCTATGCCGTCAGTTTTCCACTGATTGCATATATGACGTCGTCAATCTGTGTGAGGTCCTGTTGTATCCCAAGTCGTCGTCTTCGTCGTTTGTCGTCTAACTGCTTTGTGTCCCGATCTCTTGTGTCTTCGTAGTCAACTGTTAAGACCGGGAGGGGGAACAACAAGGAGCTGCCTCACAGATATTCCTCAGGTATACGAGCAACTAGAACAACATTATATCGAACAAGGGGAACAACAACGTGGGTCGTTTACTCCTTGCATGATCGATTGTTCCAGCACTCCAAGTATAAACAAGGAGGGGAGGGGAACCGACACTCCAAGTAAAAACAAGGAAGCGATGGGGAAGATCCGGCACACCAAGTAAAAACAAGGAGACGGAAAGGGAGGGGGGATCCGGCACACCAAGTAAAAACAAGGAGGCGAGGGGGTAGGGGGATCCGGCAGCAGCAGGGAAGGGGGGTCGGCAGCAGCAGGGGGGTCGGCAGCAGCAGGGGGGTCGGCAGCAGCGGGGAAGGGGGGTCGGCAGTTGCAGGAGGGGGGGACGGGGGGGTAGGGTGGGGTCCGGCAGCGGGGGGGAACTCCAGCAGCGGGGGGGGGTTGGTGATCTCTGTATGGGATCAGCAACCGGGGGGGTCGACAGCAGCGGGGAAGGGGGGTCAGGAGCCGGGAGGGGGGTCGGGAGCGGGAGGGGGAAAAAAAATTTTGTGGAAAGAGAGGGGTGGATGAGTTATGGCTTTGATACCATGTAGAAATGAATAATGGGATGATTTTATTGATGGGCTACTACTTGCTACTTATAGAGGTTCTAACTCCTCTTCATACTACATATTCCAATGTAGGACTAAAGTCCCTTATTGGTTCTCAACACAATAGTTGGACGAATGAATCGCACATCCAATAGCTGTGACGAATTGTATTGTTTAAAACTTTAGGGATAAGTTTCATCTAGAAATATCTCAGAAGAAAGAAATCTTCTACGTACAGAAAGAGAAAGGAGAGAGTGTGAGAGATAGTCTATCGTTGGAGAGCCCAGGTGATTATACTAGTATATTTGCTTCTACCGAAGATTTCAAACATCTGATTGGGTGTTGCTTGCAGACTCCAATTGGTCTAAGGAGCCACAATCCTCACACAGTCGACTTGTTGTGTATTGGGAACCATTGCAGTAGATAAGGGACAGAATAACCTCTTTAGCACAACCTGCATCCTCACATACAACCAAGGTTGTCAAGCTCGAGATACTACCAAGGATCGTTCGAAGGATGAACGATCGTAACTCGTGGGATCGTAACACGGATCGTAAGATCCCACCAGAAAGACAAAATTATATTTAATATATATTATATATTATATATTATTTATATAACATAAATAAGAAAAGTAACCTTAAAAACCAAAATAACCTTAATATAAAAATGTCATACATGAATCATAAGTCACAAACTCGTGGGATCGTAACACGGATCGTAAGATCCCACACGTTTCCTCGCCGCGCCGGCCGATGACCGCGCCGGCCACCAATCTGCCTCGAAGCTCCGTATAAAATGCATAGGATCGTAAGATCCCACGACCTATCGCGCGAGTTTAACAACATTACGTACAACGATTCTCTACTTTCATTTTCTATTTGATTTTCTTTAATATTTGCCTATTGTGCCCGTAACAAAAACTACAACAAATACGATTCATGGATCGCAGTCGAGCAGTTTGCATGAACCAATACATATTGTGGAAAAACAATAAACTTTACATTCTTATCACACAGAGAATCCAGAAGAAAATAGAAGTTGAAAGGGAAGTTTGGGGGAAAAACTAACCGGCTTTTACAAAATCAGTCATTGCATATTGTGGCTCTCCCTTAGCACCTTCTTCTGTTACAGGGGTATACATAAAGACCAAACTTGAATCAATATCATCTACAGTCAGCCGATATTCCTCATCTTCAGCTCCAACTATCACTGCAGGACTGCTATTCCACCTTCGCCTCAACCAACTGAGCATTTGTTAACACAATTCATGACATCAGTATAAGGAGATTTGATCCATACAAAGTTGTGGACATTAAGTTTTATGTTGCAAGTGGTTATTCTAGATAAGTTGTAGAATATATATACCTTGCTACACCTTTCCCTGGTGTACCCCCACACCATGCAACCTCAGCAAAGCCCTTAATCACATTTCCCTCCACAAGTTCCCCATACACATTCACATTTAAAACTTTAGGACATCCAGTACCTAATTGCCAAAATCAATCAGGATAAGTAAATCAGTTTAACAGACCATGGATCATGATATAAAACTAGTAAATTTTCTTTCCAAATTATAGGCTCCTTTTTTCTCTTTTTCATCTTCACTATATTGTGAATTCATCAAACTTATCCTATTTCTATGTTGTAATCCCCACAAGAATATGCCAGAGTAAACATTATTAGTACGGAATATACAGAAAAAAAAAAAAAAACAAGTCTAGCAATAAACAAAACAAATAGCAATAGAGACCTATTTCCCTTAATTTGAAAATTGGTTTTAATTGGTAAGTCTACCCTATCTGTGCACCTAACATAAACAGAAAGTCCTAGTATGGGACATCCATAAGACGGAGCGTGGCATGCGGTTTGGAGCCTATTCATGTTGCACAGACACAGCAAAATGGTGTCCATATTTGGATTACGTGTTCGTACCCTTGTCTGTAGTCACGCAACATAGATGACTACTTTTGTACCTATTTGAAAATGTATGCATCCCGCATCCATATCGTATCCGCATCCGTGTTCGGGCAGCATAGTTATCCAGTGAGCACCATGCTACATGTAGCCTTTGTCAATCTTTGTTGTTTACTCGTTGGTGGAGAGCAGAGATTAGTATGTCAGGTTGGAGATGGGGGATGACTAAAGAGAGAATGGGGCAGAGGACCAGTCCAGTCAATTTGTAGGCTCCGTTAGCCAAATCAGATATTGGATATTTCTTTGGGAGCATCATGTTTATTTATTTATCTACATAATGTATTTGGATTTGGTTTACTTTGGTACATAGGATAAGGCTTGATTTTGTTGGAGGCCAAGTTCTGTGGCCTAAATAAACAGATGTAAAACATTCGTTAATGAATTTTATACAAGTTTGTGGCATGATGGCCTATTCTAAATAAAATTCACCTTCGTCTCATCCTTATTTCATCACCACATAAAACTCTAAGGGTGCGTTTGATTGCAAGGTGGAAAAGATATGGAAAAGAAATTAATTCCATGGAATTATTTTCCTAGGAAAAAAATTCCATGGAATTTTATAAAATTTCCATGGAAAACTTAATTTGGGTGTTTGATTGTCATTATTTTCCATGGTAAATAGTTATTTTCCATGGAAAATGATATTTTCCTATGGGTTGGACAAGTTTCATTTTCCACCATTTTAGATGAAAATATGGAAAATGATAGTTTTTTGGAAAATAATTCCATGGAAAATATAAGCTATCAAACACTACAATTGGTGGAAAATTTGTGATGGAAATATTTTCCATGGAAAAAAAGCCCAATCAAACACAGCCTAAATCTCCTTTGTTTCTCGTTGTTTGTGACAAAACCACACCTTCAAACAGGAACAGACCAGCCCAAAAATCTACTGTGGAACCCATATATTCAGGTTCAGTCTGCAATGGCAGAAAATGGGTCATATCTTCCATTATGGAGGTCTGTTTTGGGAGTTTGTACCAACTTGGAAAGTTGACTTAAAGTCCTACAACTCCCATGTTCGAAGGATTTTTAAATTCATACATTTAACAGTTCGTGTAGAAATTCAAAACTAAGAAAAGAAGAAGAAATATGATTGATTGTTATTTTTGTGTGTATTCTTCTCCAACTGGATGCCTCAATATATAGGGATTACAAAGAGTATAAAAAAACGAGGATTCCTAACATTACTCCTAACAAATCTAACTGAATCAAATCAAATCTTGACATATTCTGCACAACTATATATAGCATAGAATAATTATGGTAAGAAATCACGAAGGTTTAACACTCCCCTGCAAACTCGGAATCCAGGAGAGACGAATTTGGACCGCAACATAGTAAACCGGTATTTGTGAAATCCTTTGGTAAAAATATCAGCAAGCTGATCTGGAGACAGTACAAAGAGCATACGATGAGAACCAGAGAGAATTTTTTTCCCTGAAAAAGTGGTAGTCAAGCACAATATTTAAAGTGTGAGCATGGAAGACAGGATTGAAGACCAGGTACGTCGTATTAAGGTTGTCATAGAACTTAGTAATGGGTTTGAGTGGAGTAAAGTTAAGTTCACCAAGGAGATGTGATATTCAAGTAGTCTCTGCACAAACATGAATAAGTGAGCGGTATTCAGCTTCGGCACTGGAACGGGAGACTGTAGATTGTTTCTTAGCATTCCAAGACATGAGATTGGATCCTAAGAATCAGGAAAACGTGCCCAGTCCGCGTCGGAGTAGGCAGTGACTGTGAATGGTCCAGCTGAGCGGCAAAAGTTTAGACCAAAATCAGGAGATCCTTTGAGACACCGAAGGATCCGTTTTGAGATACCGAAGGATACGTTTGGCAACAATGAGGTAGGGAGAGCGCGTTTGGCTCATGATTGAGCCACATGATGAACGACATAAGAAATGTTTGGACGAGTAAAGGTAAGATACTGCAGAGAACCAACCAATTGATGATACTCAGTAGCACCTAGAAGGAGATCATCAGTATTGGCTAAGAGATGGGATTTGGCACAAACATGGGTGTAGCATGACTTACACTATTTCATGGAGAACTTCTGAAGGAGGTTAATAGTATATTTAATTTGAAAAATGTGTAGAGAGTCCTGAGAATGGGTCGTCTCGAGACCGTGAAAGAAGGACAAAGAGCCACGGTAACTAAGCTCAAATTTATTTCCAAGAGTGACGATGAAGAAGGTGAGGAGAGGAGTATTATCCGTCAGAATGATATCATCCACAAAGAAACATAAGTAGAATCATAGAGTATGAACGGTAAATGAATAAATAGTGATCTGCTTGCTTTGCATGAACCCAAATTGGAAAAGAAAATTGTTGAGGCGCTGAAACTATGCTCGAGGAGCTTGTTTGAGACCATATATAGCTTTTCGTAGAATATATACATGAGGATGAGCGGAATCTGTGACCCAGACGTTTGACTCATGTAGACTGTTTCATCTAGGACGCTATGAAAAAAGGCATTCTTGACATGAAGTTGGCATAAGGATAGTAGTTGGCTTGATTACCATATTGAATATCTTATTAAAATCAATGCCAAACTGATGATGAAATCATTTGGCAACTAGACGAATTTTGTGACGTTCAATGGACCCACCGGCAAGTCGTTTAAGTTTGAAGACTCATTTGCAACCAACAATATACTGCTGAGGAGAGGAACAGGAGGAATTTTTCAATAAGAAGTTGAGTTCAGAAGTCATAGTCTGGCGCCATTCAGAAATCTGAGCAGCCTAAGAATAACAAGTAGGTTTTATAGTAGCAGAGTAGGCATGGGCCGGTAAGGCTCTAGGAAGGGGATACTTGATTGTGACATCTGTACGGTTAAGAGGTTTGTTGGATCCATCTCGCTGTCGGGTTATCATTGGATGTCTGGAGGAAGTAGTTAGGGGAGGTTCGGGTATAGTAGAGGTTAGGTTGTAGGGGAAGGGTAGGCGGTAGTTGAGGTTGAAGGCATTGAAAGTGGAATGGATAAGATTCATGTTGCTGGTGTGGGAGAAGGCGCCTCTATAGAGGAGGAGGAGGAGGAGGAGGAGGAGGCTATAGAAGATGAGGCTGGAGATATAAGTGGCATAGATATCTAGGTGGATTGAGGGATAGGGCTTGTGGTTTTGGAGAATTCGTTAAAGCAAACATAAGGAAAAAATTTGATGCGGCCAGTTCTTCTATCCAGACAACTATAACCCTTGTGTTACAAATTGTAACCTAAAAACATACATTCAATAGTTCTTGACATCAACTAAGAAGAAGAAGAAGAAATCTGATTGATTCTTATTTTTGTGTGGAGGCCTTAATCCTCAATATATAGGAATTACAAAGGTTATAAAAAGAAACAAGGATTCCTAAAATTACTCCTAACAAATCTAACTAAAGCAAATCAAATCAAATCTTGACATTCTGCACAACTATATATAATAGGAAATAATTAGGAAATAATTATGGTAAGAAATCACGAAGGTTTAACGGGTCGAACTATGGCTGAAGTTCGAAAAGAATTCTGTGCACGAAGATTTGGGTACATGGTGTCATCTTCCTTGGAACGATATTCGGATAATTCCTCAAACAAGGATTTACTTCACGAATCATTAGTAAACATGTGCCTTTATCTCTTGAATTCAATTGTTAATTTCTAAGCTCGGCTAATATTATCTCATATTAGAATGGTAACCATCGTTGCTCTATTTATTTAGCTTTTGCAAACCTAAGATTGTTGATCGAGTCAATCATATAGATTGTTCTCTAGGTTCTATCGTGTGTCAGGAAGCTTGGAAGCTTCTTGACGTGAAGGATTGTTGGTGACAAAGGTGGTGACAATGGAAGAGGTTAATGCTATATAAAGAGACTGTAAATTTTTATCTTAAATTAATGGAAGAGGTTAATGCTACCACCCACTTGTTCATATACCCTGATTTCTCCATGATTTTGTTGTTGACAACCATAACGAACTTCATCTCATCTTGGTAAAAGTTGACGGCCTTGAATTTAATTGTTACTTTTGTGATTTGCTAGGGTTTATTTGGTGAAATATTATTGATAGCCATCTTTCTCAATTAGCTTTCACAAAATATCCACTCATTAGTTTGTGAGTCAAACCCATTAGTCTGTCCCGAAGGTCTTGTCGTGCGTCAGAGCTGCTAGCAAACAGCCATTGGTGATGCTTAGTAATTTCTAAGAAGCTGATATTCTTAGGGTTCAGAATCTCTGGTAACATTAGGACATCTACTTGTTAGCCTTTGATTAATGAAATGATTTCAGTCTGACATCACATTGACCTCATTGATTCTTTATTAGAAAATATAAATATCTTACATTTATCTTGATGTGGCTAAACCTATAATCAGAGATCTCCATAATCTTTAGATGGATTATATGCGAAAGAAGTTCATACTATAGTAATTGTATCATCTTTCTCAGTATAACTAACTTCCACAGTGATTGCTGAAACAAGGTACCACAATGTGCTTGGATATATAACTGGCAGCTTTAGGAAATCATCAGAGCCAGGTAAAATGAACAATATCTATCTCAAGAAATACCTGGAGAAACAGGTAAGGATATTGCATAGACAGAAGGGTACTCATTCTCGTTCAGTATTGGAGTGCACTCGACCTTCAGAATTTTTCCAATATCCCCATGCTTTGGCCAGTAAACCTTGTCAACGACCAGCTAAGTCAGATAGTGGCATTACAACTTACAAGAATGTCTGCTACCTTGAATTTAAGAAAATGGGTGATGTTATACCTCTCCTCTCGCATCAGCAATCGCTACAAAGTTGGTTGGAGTTTTCTCTCCTAGGTACCACCGATACTTAAGAACCAAGTCAGACTCACTGCCTATGTTAGCAAAGTTGAAGTGGCAATGACAAGCATCTTCTTCAAATGGCTGGTCAATGGAGGCTTCTTTGAGCATGTAGCCAGGGGGCAAGTGATCCTTCCATTGTTCAACTAGAAAAGCAAAGGTTGAGTCTGTCCAAATAAAGAGTGATTGTCAAATTCTTACTAGCATCAGAATTATGCATAAAAAGTACAAGAAAAATATTAGAGGAATGACAGGAAATTTTGAAGTGCTTAAACTTTATTGCAGCAAAAATAGCAAATATGTGGAACTGTCGTTGCCAAGAATTACTTTGGTTTCCCATTAGTAGCCTAAACTCACATGAAAGAAAGAATGTTTAACTAGAACTTCCATGTTGGAGTTTACAAGGTGGGGATGGAAGGTCGGTTGTGAAGAAGTTGGTTAGAAGGAACAAGTAAGAATAGCCAAATATGAGGGTTGTGGATTCTCCTTTTGAAACAAATGGGGGCTCCTTATAGGATTGCAACGGGAATGGAACTACGATTACCAAGAAATTGTTTTCCCTGTTTTGGCCCAAACTCACATGGAAGGAAGAAAGAATATTTAATTAGAACTTCCATGCTAGGGTCTCTGGATGAAGGTCGGGTGTGAAGAAGTTGCTCACAAGAAATGAGTAATAATGTCTACGAATATGAGGCTTGCAGATTCTCCTTGTCTTCGTGCAAATTGCAGCTCTTTACAGGATTGGAATGAGAATGGAGGCAATGGGAATGCCTCCTACAAAGATGGAGTGTGATGTCATCAAGGGTTTACTTTTACTTTTACTTTTCTCAATTTATTTTAATATCAAAAAATATTTAATAAAGCCTATGGCCGTCATATAGCCACCTAGTGACCGCTTCCATCTTTGACAAATGACAACAACGTTTATAACTTCATTGTTTCAAAGGTTCTAGGTTTAAGAGAAGTGAGCACACAACTGAACCGAACAAAAATTCAAGTTGCTGAATAGCTAACAACATAAAATTACTGATTTCATCAAGAATCAAGAATGGCACTATGTTTCAGATAATAATGAGAAAAAATAGAAAACTTATTACAGTCAAAATGAATTTTCGATACAGGGAAACGATCTATCGTTATAATGAAAACAGCTATAGCATAACAGATTATCAAAGAGCCCCTATGAGACCCTCAAAAGCACACCTGCAGAAAGCTCAGGGCGGCAGAATTCCCAACCCTCCCTAATGCATAAAGCCGTATGAGAAGGATATAGCTTGGCAATCTTTTTCTCCTCGGGTGACAGATCTGCAAGATTTTGTTTTGTAAGGAACAGAGGATATGTAGCCAACTTCAGCAATGAAATCAAAAAAAATATAGTACTATCAGGCTATCAGCTTCCTGATGTCTTACCAATTTAAAATATTCAATTATTCCTCCCATGAGCTCATGCTATAGAGTTTCTAACCATCTTATGAGTCTTCATATTCCAACATCATCACAGACAGCCTTCTCCCACAAATATGGGATCGAGTATGGACTAAAATCTAATTGAGCATAAATCCAACATTGTTCGCAGTCTAGAATATAGGAATTAAAAAGATCAAAATATCTAAAATTCCAGCTACAAGTGAAATGATGAATGATGATTATGACCAAGCATGGTATATATGGTCCAATGACTAGGTACTCTTACCGACGTGGAACTAAAGAGCATTAGGATATAAACTACATAAATGGTCCAATGACATTAATCTGGACATTCTTAACAGTACGTTCTCTCCTTCCTCCACTATACCACTTTTCAATCTGTTTCTTTTTCCTTTTATTTTTCTTTTCTTTTTTGCCCTCTTTCTTGTTGTGTGCTAGTTTGATTAGATTGAGACTCTTCCTTTATTTCTTAATTTCAATTCAGCCAGTTTTGACATCTATTGGCTGAATTAGACTATAAATCATTGACCGGTTTGGCCATTTGCGGGCAATTTAAACTTCTTCATTCAGTTTCGGATTGGCTATGCTCAATCCTGCTATCTGATACGTTCACAGTGGCCAACTTTTGAGCCTTGAAACTAACCTGGGCTTGCATAGAAACTTTAAAGGCAAATGCTGATAACAAATTCAAAATGGAATCTTGACTGACACTTTGACAAGGTAAAGAAGGATCAGACTAAGAGAAAAAATAAAAGCTAATAATAACCAAATGACTGAGGGGAGTACTGAAGTATACCTCTGTCATTAAACTTCTTCAAAGTAGGGCCAATTAATAATATGGAAGCAGCTTCTAAATGTGGCATTTCTAGTATAGGGTTCTCCTCCACTCGCAGATGCTGCAATTCCAATAGTTGAACTTTTGTTCATTAAAAGGTACAATGTGGCAAAAATATACTGAAAGAAACAGACTTAGGGAAATCTAATTTGATATAATGATACATGCATACTCTCCAGAGTTGCAACTATTACTACTAAACAAATTTAAAATGTAAATTTACCAAGCAAATCAGCTTTCTAAACAAAGCTGACCTAGGAAGACCATTCACCCATCTGTTGTGGGTCTGAGCTGACCTAGGAAGACCTGTTGTAGAAATGAGTCTAATTTCTCAGATAATATTATTGAGGGCTACTGCCTACTACTTATAGAGGGTCCAACCCCTCTTCATATTACATCTAACCGATGTGGGACTAAAGTCCCTTATTTACTCTCAACACTCCCCCTCAAGATGGGCGATAGATATTAATCATCCCCATCTTATTACATAGCTTTGACAGACTCAATGAACTAAGACCCTTAGTCAGACAGTCTGCCACTTGTTCTTCTGAGCGAACATAGTCAATCTTCAGTATCCCTTGTTCCAGATTTTCCTTGATGAAGAATCGATCGATCTCGATGTGCTTCGTTCTGTCGTGCTGAACCAGATTGTTCGCTATACTTATCGCAGCTTGACTATCGCTCAGAAGGTGCAATGGTGTCCCCTTGTCTAGCTTCAACTCTGTCAGCAGCGCCTTTACCCATAGCAATTCTGATACTCCTAGAGCCATTGTTCTGTATTCTGCTTCAGCTGTCGACCGTGCTACCACTGACTGTTTCTTGCTTCTCCATGAAACCAGGTTTCCTCCTAAAAAACACAGTACCCTGTGGTAGACCTTATGTCGTCTATGCAGTTTGTCCAGTCTGCATCGCAGTATCCCTCAACATCTGTGCATCCATTCTTCTTGAACCGCAGTCCTTTTCCCGGCGTCCCTTTCAGATATCTTAGAATCTGAAATACTGTATCCATATGACCCGTTCTTAGATCATGCATATAGCGGCTTACAACACTTACTGCAAATGAGATATCAGGACGAGTATGCCCTAGATAAATCAGTCTGCCTACTAGCCTTTGATACCTTTCGCGATCAACAGGCTTTCCTGCTTCTGCTCCCATCTTGCACTTCTGGTCAATTGGAGTGACTGCTGCTCGGCATCCCAGCATTCCTAGCCTTTGATACCTTTCGCGATCAACAGGCTATCCTGCTGACTGGTGTAGCTTCCACCCATAGTTTGCTGCAATGGAGACCAGCGTTCTTACGGTACTCATCTTCGCTACTGGGGCAAAAGTCTCATCATAGTCGATACCATATGTCTGGGTATAGCCTTTTGCAACCAGTCTCGTCTTGTATCGTTCAACTTTTCCTTCTGGTGTCTCCTTCACTGTGTAAACCCATTTGCATCCCACAGCTTTCTTCCCTTCAGGTAATGGCACCAGCTCCCATGTCTTATTTTTCTCTAGTGCCCCAAGTTCTTCCATCATTGCGGCTTTCCATCTTGGGTCCTTCTTTGCTTCCTGCCAATTCTTAGGTAAAGAAGTGGAGTCTAACGAAGTGAGGAATGTTTGATAAGTCGGAGAAATATTAGAATAAGATAGGTAGTTGGCGATATCATGTTCATAATCTTTATAACGAATAGGAGCCTTTCCCGCATTAATGCGAGAAGACCTCCTTAAGGGAGCAATGGGTGGTGGGAAAAGCATACCATCCGAATCGGAGAGATCCGCTTCCGAATCCGAGCGACCCGGTGCGGAAGTAACATCTTCAGGAGTCGGGGCAGGAGTAGACGAGGGACTTTGCACTATAGGCACAGGGCACGGCACAGTACTGGACCTCTGCTGTCTTCTTCTGTAAACTTGGAGCTCCTTTTCCCTTGTCTGCTTCTCCCCCTGCGTAATGTACGTATTGTCTTCGTCATCCTCCATATCAGTATCATTGATGCTTTCTCCCCCTTTCTTCCAGTGTGTCACGACAGGACAAGGTACCGATCCGACAACTACGTTTGGGCGTACTACCTCCCCCTCACGTCCAACACCCGCTGTGTGAGGCGTGTTCCCAAACGCAGAACCTTCGTCCGAACCATAATAAGGTTCCAGCTCTCTGAATGTAACGTCCATGCTTACAAACAGCTTACGTTCAACCGGGCTCCAGCATACGTAACCCTTCTGTGTCCCGGTGTACCCAACAAAGACACACTTAACTGCTCGAGGATCCAGCTTACCAACGCCAGGCCTGTTATCGTGGACGAAGCATACGCAACCAAATACTTTCGGAGGAACGGTGTACGCAGTTGTCCCCGTGAGCATTTCCAAAGGCGTCTTCTAGTTCAGTAATTGAGAGGGCATCCTGTTGATGAGATAAGAGGCTGTCAAGACAGCCTGCCCCCACAAAAATTTAGGGACATTCATAGCCAGCATCATTGTCCGAGCTACCTCCATGTCACGACCCGATCCCAAATAATTGGATCGAACCGGATCATGCCCAGCCAGCACCGTTGTTGAGACGGCGGCAGTAAGCTGTTCAGTAGCAGGTAACCATACAACAACACTATATTTGTCACAACTTCAACTTCGAAAATAAACTTTATTTAAACTGAAATTTAATACAATGAAATTTGTTCTGAAGGGAAATACAAAATTTTGAAATAAACAAAATGCAGAAAATGGAAAATCTATCTATCAGCCTCAGTTCCATCGTCCTCCTGCGGGGACTCTGGCAGCACAACCGGGTACAACTCGGGGTCGTAATAGCTGTTGTAACACAGTTCAGCATCATCCCCTAAAAATGTTATCTCCAGTCAGGAGGGAGCAAAGTACAATTCATGCTAATTTTAAACAGTTAAATAAGAAATAGAATCATGCAGTTCTAAACAGTTTTAAAACAGGTTTGTTACAGTATAAAACAGTGATTTGAACAGGTAATGACATATGACCGGCTTGGGTTTGTTACAGGAGGTACAGCTTATCCCCGTGTGTATGAGGGGTAAGCCAATAGTTACAGTAGTTACAGTAGTTTGGATGTGGTCATACTCATTACACTACTCCCCCAATCCCCAATAGTTACAGTAGTTACAGTACAGTACTCTCGGTGAGAGTTTCGTGTTTGAGTCATGGTTTAGACATGCAGTAAAACGATTAAATAAATAACTGTAAACTAACACAAACTATACTTGCCTCAATTGGAAATGACAGGAGAGGTGGACGACTCCGAGACGGAAAATTAAGAGTTGTCCTCGAATTCCTACATTCGAGAGATAAACTCAGCTTTCAGGTCAACCAACTTAGCTATGCTAGTTGTAATCTCTATTTGCGTCCTAGTCCAATTTTAGTTATTTAATTAACTAAACACAGAAAACGCGTTTATTAAGTGCGTTGATTTAATACGAGAGAAAACGATTATTTAACTTTTGATTTCGGAAAAATATCGTCGATGCCAGATTATTAGGAAAACTTGGTAATTTTATAATTATAAATATAAAAACTAATTTTTCTTATTTAGTGAGAAATACGTGATTTTTATTTAATATTAAACCCGTCAATTTTAGGATGAGAAAATAATAATTAATTTTATACGAAGAATACTTTTTAACCATTTTAATCGCTAAATAATAAAAACACGAAAAACCAGAAAAGACAGAAAATCTAAGCTATTACAGTCACAGACCAGCCAGCTGGGCTTATGCCCATTACAATTTATTTACATAAATTGAAATAAGATAAGTGCCGTTAGTCCTAAACTGAAATAGAAATTAAATAAAATTAAACAGAAATTAAATATAAAAATAAATATAAATAGTAAGTCTCAGATAATGGTCTGATCCTCATCTGGCTAATTGCCTCAACGTCCGGGCGGGGCCGGTATCGTTTGCACTTAGCCGGGTCCATTGACCGAATACGGTCATCACCCCAAAATTAAATATCGAATAAATTCCGAAAATCATTTTAAATTTATTTTGAAAATAATTCAGGATTTACGGAAAAATCGGGCAGCTATCTCCTCTGTTTTTGGTCAACCCAAAAACTGGGAAATGGCGCCGATAATTCCTGCAAGTCCCAAACCAGGAAAAAACCCGCATTTTATATATATAAAATATCCACAACCAATCCACAACGTAATCAGGACGACCTGAAATAATTTCGGAAGTCCGATTCCAAATCCACAAGTCACAGAACGTTCCCGGAAATTTCCGGAAAACTAAAACATACCAATAATCCATTCCCGAAATATTCCGGGAATGCAAAATAATCCACGGGACCTTTCCGAAAGTCCCGGAAAAATAAGGCGTCGCTAATACTGAATTCCCAAAGGAAACCAGGGACCATTTCATCATCGACAAATAATAATAAAATAGCGGGACATGGGGTTATACCTCGGGTTGCTCGGCTAGAGCTCTCAGATGAAAAATAGAAAGAAATAGAATAATCCAGCACAGCGACGTTCCCGAAATAGTACTGGAAATCAGCGACGTCGACGACGAAACGCCGTAACTCCAGAAGCTAGGCACAGCGGAGAACCAGCAGTGAAACTCACCCCAAAGAACAGTGAGCTCGGAGCGAGGTCGAGAACGGGGCACTGGGCGCGCTGCCGAGAAAATCAGCGCTGGTCGGCAGGGACGCCGACGGGAAAGGGCACAGAGGGAAACGGCCGACGGGGCGGCGCTGGGAAGCGGCCGACGCTGGCCGGGGCTCGCCGGAGTCGGGCGGCGCTGGGGCGCAGAGGGGAACGCCGGCGCCGGAGACGCGCGGAGAAGGCGGCGGCGGCCTCGGGCGGTCGGCCGGAGTGGCGAGCTGTCGCCGGAGGGTGGCGCGGAAGGGGGCGCGGGGCTAGGGTGGCCGTGTGAGGGGTTCACTGGTGGGAGAGCGTTAGAGAATTTGGGGGGGGGGGGATGAAGCTTCTGCGGATGAGAGGACAGAGAGGGAAAAGGGAAAAGTTCTCCTGTGTGAGAAAAGAGTGTAGCTTATCTCTTCTGTTGATGGTCATGTGAAGAGAGGAGTGGGAACTAATTAAAGGGTGATGGGTTGTGATCGTGTGGAGTAGAGAAGTTTAGGGGAAAGAGATTAGGGAGAGGTGGTGACAAGTTCCCACACGAAATGCTGGTCCTTCGGGACCAGCTCACCAAGTTTTTTTTTTTTTTATTATTAAACCAAGTCAACCAGATTTGGGAAATAAGAAAGAGGGTTGGGTTCAGGCTCAGGCCTGGGTCTGGGTTCGGACTCGGGTCTGGGTCTGAACTCAAAAAGCCTTGTTATTATAATTTTCGAAATCCTTTTTCACTCAAAAATATTTAATAGTATTAATAATAATAATAATAATTTTAGAAAATGCTAATAATAATGATAAACACCATTTAATAATTATTTACAAACTATGTGTTTCACAATCTTCCCTCCTTAGAAAATTTCGTCCTCGAAATTAAAGGCATGGTAGGAGAATCAAACAGGTACGGGTACTGCGCCCGTAACTCAGATCCAACAATAAGAATTTCCAAGGCAGTCGTGGATGAGACGATTTAGGGACAAGTTTTATTTATGATATCATCCATGTAGAAAATACAAAAGCGAACCAAAATACACGAGGTTGATCAGACCATCATGCACCGGTCCTGATTAGACAATATTTTAGTGGGTGCACCCAATAAAATATTGTCATGATCAAGCTTGATTAAAGAGATAGCTTGCAAAACTAGGCTAACTTAGCAGCATCAGTCAAGTTTAGAACGAAAAAAAATAAGGAATAGGAGTTTAAGTGATGGCTCAAATTCTGATTTCTTCTCATCTCTTGCAACTGGTTTCTCTGGCACTGAAAGGTTGAGTCCAATCTTCAGCTCTAAATTATCCAAAATGTGACTCGGATCCGAAATGTAGCGTCTGAGCTGTGACGTAGAAGACGTTGCACACTCTCAAGATTAACTGGTAGAGCTAACTGGTACGCTACTTCCAACTCGTCTTAAACTTCAAATGGCCTGATGTACCTGGCCTCAATTTCCAGCTCCGTCAAAACTGATTGTTCCTCTGGTAGGAGAAAACTTCACAGAAATGATATCTCCTTCTTCAATTTCACCGGCCGACTACTACTACCAATCCAATGCTTCTGTCTATCTTGGGTAATCCTAAGCTTGCATTCTCCTTCTCTACTGCGTCAGTTACCATCTCTGGACCCAGCAGTACTCTTTCTCCTACGTCGTCCCATGCAAGTGGTGTACGGCAACGACGTCCATAGAGAGCTTCAAATAGGGTCATACTAATTCCAGCTTGGTAGTTGTCGTTTGTAAGAAAACTCCACCAAATGCAATTGGTCTTCCCAAGACCTTCCAAATTCCAAGACGCAAAATCTCAATATATCTTCAAGCGTCTGGATTGACCTCTCTGATTGCTCGTCTCGCGGTACTCCATGAATCTGGTAGATGTGCCTCTCGTACAATGCTGCCCACTTTCTTAGTGGATAAACCAACTTTGAAGGACATAAAGTGAGCTGACTTAGTCGGTCCACAATAATCCAAATGGTGTTCTTCCCTCCTTGGAATCAAGGCAATCCCAACACATAGTCCATCGTTATGTGCTCCTACTTCCAGTCCGGAATGTCTATTGACTGTAGAAGTCCTGCGGGTCTCTGTCGGCTAGCCTTCACTTGTTATCAAATTAAACATCTAATCTCAATTCTGAATACATCCTTCTTCATTTCATACTATCCAACAATAGTACGCATATCCCGATACGGCTTGCTAGGATGTACGGAATACTGGTGCGCTTCTTGCATTAGCTCGTTCCTCAGTTCGCCAGATAGTACATAAAGCCTCATACCATTCTTCAGAGCTCCATTATTGGCGATTTGAGAAACCCCCAAGTGTTCCTGCCAACACTTGATCTCTAAGTTTGCAAAGTGTCTCGTCCTGAAACTGAGTCTCCTTGACTTTGTCCATCAGACTCGAGCTCATTTGCAACTTCATCAACACTGAATCAGCATTCAGCTTCTTCCTTCCATTTCCAGGCAGTATAATCTCCAGTCCAAACTTCTCGATGTCTTCTAGCAGGTGCTGGTCCTTGGTTAAGAACTTCGCCATCAGTATCGACCAAGTACATCAGCGACCACATTAGTCTTACCTGAATGGTACTGCAGGTTGATGTCGAAATCCTTCATCTGCTTCAGCCATCTTCTTAGTCTAACATTCAGCCCTTTCTGAGTGAAAACATATTTCAGACTTTTGTAGTCCGTATATATTTTCACTCCCTTTCCATAGAAATCATGCTTCCATAGCTTCAAAGTAAAGATACTTGCAGCAAATTTCAAATTAGGTGTGGGATAATTCTTCTCATGAGTCTGTAGTTGCCTATATGTGTAAGCAATTACTTTTCCATGTTGTTGAAGAACGCAACCCAGTCCTTTTACAGAGGCATTACTGTAAATTGAGAAACCACCGGTTCCTGCGGGTAGCGCAAGGATTGGTGTAGTGGTAAGTCTCTTCTTCAATTCCTCAAATGCTAACTGGCAATCTTCAGTCCACACAATTTCTTCATTCTTCCTTGTGAGCTTTGTCATTGGCTCATCAATCCTGGCAAAGTCCTTCACAAACTTCCGTAGATATGCCAGCCAAACCTTCTGATTTCAACAACTGATCTTGGGGTGCTCCACTTCTCGATAACAACATTCTTCTTAGGATCTACCGAAATTCTTTCTTCTGTGACAACATGGCCTAGAAAATTCACCTTTGTCTAATAAGAATTCAGTTCTAGATATCTCACTATACAACTTCTCCTTCTTCAACTTTCCTTAGGTGCTCTTCATGCTCTTCTTCAGTCTTTGAATATATCAGTATGTCACCAATGAAGATGACAACAAAGCTGATTCAACTACTCATGAAAGACTCTGTTCATGAGATTCATGAACACAGTAGGAGCATTCGTCAGTCCAAACGACATGACCAAGAATCCATACTTGGTGTTGAATGCCGTCTTGGGAATGTCCTCTTCCCTGACCTTGATCTAATGGTGATCAGGTCAATCTTCGAAAACACCTTAACTCCACTCAAATTGATCAAACAGATCATCAATCCAGAAAAAGGTACTTGTTCTTTAGTGCCCGATAGTCGACGCACATCCGTATTGTTCCATCCTTCTTGGACACAAACAATATAGGTGTTACCCAGGGTGAAGCTCCGTCTCGAATGAATCCCAGAGCCTTTAGTTCATTGATCTGGTCCTTCATCTCCTTGGCCTCCTTCAGGTTGACCCTGAAGCATCCCTTAAAATAGGGGAGAGCCGGGGACTAGGTCAATAGTGAACTCTATGTCTAGTTCTGGGGTAATCCGGGAAAATTATTAGGGAAAACATCTACCATAAAGGTGTAACTAAGAAGTTTATTCATGTGGAGAACTACAACAAAAACTCTCATGATTGATCTAAGGACATCCGGTTACAACTTCTTATAACAATAGATAATGCTATTCAGCAGTCTTAGGTATTAATCTTCATGGCTCTGGATCTTGCATGAGCAGTCTCCAACTGCTTCATCTTCTATGAACCTCGAGTCTGCATCATGCCTTATTGTAGGAGGCAGGGTCTGCTGAATAGGAAGAGGGTCCCTAGGTTGTGGCCTAACAGGTGTTGCTGGGATATGAGCTCTGGTTTGATGGAAAGATAAGGGGCAATCCTTTACCCGATGTTCAGCAGATCCACATACCAAATATTTCCCCAATCTCTTGCGACAAATATTGGCTTGGTGACCAAGCCTTTTACAGTAGTCACAAACCAATAGCTTCTTACGACCAGACTGCCGGGAAATATAGTACTTGATGGGACCCAAATATCTTCTAGATTCAGGGGTATCCTTCCTAGGACAAGGTTCTGTTCCAACTTGGTTGGAGATAACTAAGGCTACATCATTGACGTTCTTCATGTCTTCTCTCGTGATATTCATCTGTTCCTGCTGGGCTTCATCTTGAGCTTTTTGGAACTCCAGAATTTCTTGAAATAGGGCAACCATTTGGGAGGTGTTTGCTGGTACTGGTGGAGCAACAGGAATGGATACTCCACCAAGGAAATGCAACTCAGTTTGAGAAGAGGTAGGAATCGCCAGTGTAGTGAAAACTTCACTGGATGCAGTATGGGGACGGTCAATCAGCCGCGAGGGAAAAGACCCTGGACTTGGTTGAGGAGATGGGGTATGATCCGGAGATGACACCTCATCGCCAGCAGGATTTGGTCTTGTCAATGGTCATTCTCTGGAAGGTTTAGGATGCACACATAAGCAAGGTAGCCTACCGGTCTATAATCAAACAAAAATATTTATTTATATATAAATCGGACCTATGTTGTGACAAATCAATGTTCTAGTGTTCTAATTGTTTCTAGGTATGTTTTTCTAAGTTGTCGTGTGACCTGCATGGGCCACCACTAAAAACATGTCACGACCCGATCCAAAATAATTGGATCGAACCGGATCATGCCCAGCCTGCACCGTTGTTGAGACGGCGGCAGTAAGCTGTTCAGTAGCAGGTAACCATACAACAACACTATATTTGTCACAACTTCAACTTCGGAAATAAACTTTATTTAAACTGAAATTTAATACAATGAAATTTGTTCTGAAGGGAAATACAAAATTTTGAAATAAACAAAATGCAGAAAATGGAAAATCTATCTATCAGCCTCAGTTCCATCGTCCTCCTGCGGAGACTCTG
Source organism: Iris pallida (assembly GCA_029216955.1). NCBI lineage: Eukaryota > Viridiplantae > Streptophyta > Magnoliopsida > Asparagales > Iridaceae > Iris > Iris pallida. Next base: position 622,888 of record JANAVB010004398.1, on the reverse strand, counting down.
GCAGCACAACCGGGTACAACTCGGGGTCGTAATAGCTATTGTAACACAGCTCAGCATCATCCCCTAAAAATGTTATCTCCAGTCAGGAGGGAGCAAAGTACAATTCATGCTAATTTTAAACAGTTAAATAAGAAATAGAATCATGCAGTTCTAAACAGTTTTAAAACAGGTTTGTTACAGTATAAAACAGTGATTTGAACAGGTAATGACATATGACCGGCTTGGGTTTGTTACAGGAGGTACAGCTTATCCCCGTGTGTATGAGGGGTAAGCCAATAGTTACAGTAGTTACAGTAGTTTGGATGTGGTCATACTCATTACACTACTCCCCCAATCCCCAATAGTTACAGTAGTTACAGTACAGTACTCTCGGTGAGAGTTTCGTGTTTGAGTCATGGTTTAGACATGCAGTAAAACGATTAAATAAATAACTGTAAACTAACACAAACTATACTTGCCTCAATTGGAAATGACAGGAGAGGTGGACGACTCCGAGACGGAAAATTAAGAGTTGTCCTCGAATTCCTACATTCGAGAGATAAACTCAGCTTTCAGGTCAACTAACTTAGCTATGCTAGTTGTAATCTCTATTTGCGTCCTAGTCCAATTTTAGTTATTTAATTAACTAAACACAGAAAACGCGTTTATTAAGTGCGTTGATTTAATACGAGAGAAAACGATTATTTAACTTTTGATTTCGGGAAAATATCGTCGATGCCAGATTATTAGGAAAACTTGGTAATTTTATAATTATAAATATAAAAACTAATTTTTCTTATTTAGTGAGAAATACGTGATTTTTATTTAATATTAAACCCGTCAATTTTAGGATGAGAAAATAATAATTAATTTTATACGAAGAATACTTTTTAACCATTTTAATCGCTAAATAATAAAAACACGAAAAACCAGAAAAGACAGGAAATCTAAGCTATTACAGTCACAGACCAGCCAGCTGGGCTTATGCCCATTACAATTTATTTACATAAATTGAAATAAGATAAGTGCCGTTAGTCCTAAACTGAAATAGAAATTAAATAAAATTAAACAGAAATTAAATATAAAAATAAATATAAATAGTAAGTCTCAGATAATGGTCTGATCCTCATCTGGCTAATTGCCTCAACGTCCGGGCGGGGCCGGTATCGTTTGCACTTCGCCGGGTCCATTGACCGAATACGGTCGTCACCCCAAAATTAAATATCGAATAAATTCCGAAAATTATTTTAAATTCATTTTAAAAATAATTCAGGATTTACGGAAAAATCGGGCAGCTATCTCCTCTGTTTTTGGTCAACCCAAAAACTGGGAAATGGCGCCGATAATTCCTGCAAGTCCAAACCAGGGAAAAACCCGCATTTTATATATATAAAATATCCACAACCAATCCACAGCGTAATCGGGACGACCCGAAATAATTTCGGAAGTCCGATTCCAAATCCACAAGTCACAGAACGTTCCCGGAAATTTCCGGAAAACTAAAACATACCAATAATCCATTCCCGAAATATTCCGGGAATGCAAATTAATCCACGGGACCTTTCCGAAAGTCCCGGAAAAATAAGGCGTCGCTAATACCGAATTTCCAAAGGAAATCGGGGACCATTTCATCATCGACAAATAATAATAAAATAGCGGGACATGGGGTTATACCTCGGGTTGCTCGGCTAGAGCTCTCAGATGAAAAATAGAAAGAAATAGAATAATCCAGCACAGCGACGTTCCCGAAATAGTGCTGGAAATCAGCGACGTCGACGACGAAACGCCGTAACTCCAGAAGCTAGGCACAGCGGAGAACCAGCAGTGAAACTCACCCCAAAGAACAGTGAGCTCGGAGCGAGGTCGAGAACGGGGCACTGGGCGCACTGCCGAGAAAATCAGCGCTGGTCGGCAGGGACGCCGACGGGAAAGGGCGCAGAGGGAAACGGCCGACGGGGCGGCGCTGGGAAGCGGCCGACGCTGGCCGGGGCTCGCCGGAGTCGGGCGGCGCTGGGGCGCAGAGGGGAACGCCGGCGCCGGAGACGCGCGGAGAAGGCGGCGGCGGCCTCGGGCGGTCGGCCGGAGTGGCGCGCTATCGCCGGAGGGTGGCGCGGAAGGGGGCGCGGGGCTAGGGTGGCCGTGTGAGGGGTTCACTGGTGGGAGAGAGTTAGAGAATTTGGGGGGGGGGGGATGAAGCTTCTGCGGACGAGAGGACAGAGAGGGAAAAGGGGAAAGTTCTCCTGTGTGAGAAAAGAGTGGAGCTTATCTCTTCTGTTGATGGTCATGTGAAGAGAGGAGTGGGAACTAATTAAAGGGTGATGGGTTGTGATCGTGTGGAGTAGAGAAGTTTAGGGGAAAGAGATTAGGGAGAGGTGGTGACAAGTTCCCACACGAAATGCTGGTCCTTCGGGACCAGCTCACCAAGTTTTTTTTTTTATTATTATTAAACCAAGTCAACCAGATTTGGGAAATAAGAAAGAGGGTTGGGTTCAGGCTCAGGCCTGGGTCTGGGTTCGGACTCGGGTCTGGGTCTGAACTCAAAAAGCCTTGTTATTATAATTTTCGAAATCCTTTTTCACTCAAAAATATTTAATAGTATTAATAATAATAATAATAATTTTAGAAAATGCTAATAATAATAATAAACACCATTTAATAATTATTTACAAACTATGTGTTTCACACTCCAGCAGGTGCCTATTCTTTCGTTCGGCAACACCATTTTGAGCCGGTGTATATGCACAAGAGGTTTGATGCAGTATACCATGAGAGGATAAATACGCAGCAAACCTCTTATGGGTATATTCCGTCCCATTATCCGACCGAAAACACTTAATACGAGCATTATACTGTGTCTTTATCCGTTGATGGAGGCTTCGAAATGCCTCAAAAACATCACTTTTATTCTTCAGCAGGTAGACCCACGTTACGCGGGTAGAGCAGTCAATAAAAGTAACAAACCATCTATAACCGTTAACACCGGTTGTAGGACAAGGACCCCACATATCTGAATGAATCATATCAAAAGCAGCAGTACATCGATGCCCAGAACTCACATAGGAGCTTCTGGTATGTTTTCCCAACTCACAAGCATCACAAACTAACAACTCTTTATTTGCTTTTTGATATAAAGATGGAAACATGCGACTAATAACAGAAAAGGAAGAATGTCCTACACGCTGATGGTGTAGGAGTAGCTCGGCTTCGACACTTCGACTTCGGACTTCTGGTTGTGTGTCTGCAACCAATGATGCCAGTGCTCTGTCTAGACCATTCATGTCCAAGTACCATAGACCCTTATGCCATGTGTCAGTGCCCAGTCGTCTCCCCGTTCCCTTCTCCTGAAAGATTACCTTAGGAATATCAAAGGAAATAGTACAGTTTAGATCAAGGATAATGGCGCTAATGAATATAAGATTGACAGAAAAGGAAGGAACATGTAAGACATTAGATAGAGTGATGGAAGGAGTGCAATCAATAGTGCCTTTACCCATAACAGGCCTGGAGGTACCATCAGCAATCTGAATGCTTTCTGGCGGCGTTAGAGTAGAGTATTCCCGGAACTCACCTCGGGACCCCGTGACATGGCAATATGCCCCAGAGTCCATAATCCAAGCTGGCTGAGAGACAAATGCAAGAGCACGCGGAGGTATACCGGCACTGGTTTGGGAGAAGTAAGTGCAGTAATCTCCTGTAGTGGACGGCGCCCCAGGAATGACTTGTCGTTCACCAGAACCAAGCTTTGAGCCGCGCATCTTCTCGAGAACTTCTCTCTCAAATGGAGTGATGTCCGCCAGCTGATTGTCCCCACCTTCATCCGCCAGATGTGCCTTGTTGCCTCCAGAGTAAGTGTCTCGTCCACCACTATAGCTGCCTCGACCACCTCGTCGTCTACCGCGACCACGGCCCCGACCATTCGAGGGAGTCCGTGTCGGTTTTGGGCAAAAGCGGATGTAATGCCATGTGTCACCACAGTTGTGGCAAACGCCTCCCGTAGAAGGAGGCTGTGTGAAAGTGGCAAGAGCAGATGTGTCAACTCCGGCCTGCTCCCCCTGGGAGATACCCTTGGTAGGCATCAGCTTCAACCGTGCTTCTTCTTGTGCCATGGCAGCTATGGCGTCTTCTAATGTCGGCAGCTGCGGTTGTGCGAGAAGTACATTCCTCCGTTGCTCAAATGCAGGGTTGAGCCCCTTCAAAAACTTCATCATCCGTTGCCGCGAGATATAATCCAGAAATTTCTGGAAATGTTTTGCAAAAGCCGGTTCAACCTGAGCATCCTCCATGCCAAGAGGATCATAATGGTCAAGATCAGACCAGTACTTCTTCAACAAGGCAGCGTACTCAGAGATGGTACGATCGTCTTGGATTACCCGATCGAGCTCATCCTGCAGTTGGAAGACTCGCATGGGGTTACCCGAACCGGAGTACATGTCTTTCAATGTTCTCCAGATATCAGCAGCTCCCTCCATTGCTTCAACGTTACCCGACACTTGGTCGGTCAAAGAGACTGTCAACCAACCAGCCACGACATTGTTGACAATGTCCCATACAGCAAACTCCTTCGAGAAGTGATCGACAGGGGCCTTGGTGTGGCCATCTACATAACCAACCAAGCCACGTCCTTTCAGCGTCCGCTTCGCCTGTCGCGACCATTTCAAGTAGTTGGTCGTGCCTTCCAATTTCGTCTCCAGCTTGTCCAACTTTTCCATTTTGTACGGTGACGGATCCACATCAGTATGGGTCACGCGTGGGGTTGCCTCCGGTAATCTCTTGGTCAGGAGATCCTCGACCAGGGCCTTCATTTTTTCTGCTATCAACTTTCCATAGATGGAATCCATGACTTCTTCAACTGCAATCAGTGAGGTGTTGTTGTTTCCTGAGTCGGCTTCTTGTGAGTCGTCTTCGTCTTAGTCAGCTATCGGGGAGAAACAACAAAACGAGATCCCTCACTGATATGTCGTAGTTTATACGACCAACTAGAACCGCGTCATGATAACGCGTTCGGACGGCTCAAGGATAACCAACGTAGTTGTGCCTCCTTGCATGAGACAAACCAGAGGTATACCAGCCGTACAGAAACGATTGTAAAGACGTTTCTGAGATACGAAAATCTAAAGAGATTTCGTATTCGTAGTAGAGCTTCTAAAAAGAAGGTACTGATTCTCGAGGCAACTACAGAGATCTTCTAAAGAGAAGGAAATCTGTTTGTTTTTTTTTTTGACGGCTAGGGTTAGGGTTAGGGTTTGGATGGGGCTGCTAGAGCTAGGGTTAGGGTTTCCATTGCAAGAGAGGCTAGGGTTAGGAGGGGGGGGGCGGGAGGGTGCTGGCGGGTGGCGGGAGGGGGGGAAGGGTGCTGGTGGGGGGGGGGGGGAGGGGGGGGGGAGCTGCTGCTCCTGGGGGGTCGGGGGGTACGGCTCCGGGGGGGGTCGGGGGGGGGGGGGGGGGGGGGCGGGGCGGGGCGGGGGCGCTGCTCCGGGGGGGGGGGGGTCCGGGGGGGTCGGGGGGGGGGGGGGGGGGTTTGGGGTGGGGGGGGCTGCTCCGGGGGGGGGAGGGGGGATTCGGCTAAAAAAAATTTTTTTTTTTTTGTGGAGAGAGAGAGAGAGAGAGAGTTATGGCTTTGATACCATGTAGAAATGAGTCTAATTTTTCAGATAATATTATTGAGAGCTACTGCCTACTACTTATAGAGGGTCCAACCCCTCTTCATATTACATCTAACCGATGTGGGACTAAAGTCCCTTATTTACTCTCAACACCTGTTTTTACTATTCCTGAAGGATTACGATGGGCATTCCTTCAATGATAAGGATTACTGCTTGAGGGATTAGGATACTAGTCCTTGAGAGATTAGTATTACTATTCCTTGAAGTCTTAGGATTACTAGCCATAGAGGGAATAGGTCCTTAGGATTATTGTTCTCATGTTATTTAGGCTCCTTGGGGGATTAGGAGTTTATATGCTAAAATTTGATAAAGCATGTTTATCTAAATCTGAAGTTAAATAGGAGAGCATGTTTATCTAAAGAGAATAAAGGTTCTTTGCTGCTAATCCTAGTAAGGTACTAATGCTAATGTTAGTTCTAGTAATGTATGGCGTTGTTTATGTGTATAAAAGGGAATCTAAACCTCTTATAATCAAATTGGGAAGTTGTTTTTTGCTCTCTAACTCAAAGCAGAATAGTCTGTTAGTTAATAAAACTATTTTTATGTGACTTCCATCTCCGTGACCAATCTCCTTTTATCCTTCCACAAAATAATTCCCTCGCCACAATCCAAGTTTTTCAAGGTGGAGAAATCCAAGATCATAATTAAATCAATTCGGCTCAAATTTGTATCAGAACACCAAAATCCCCACCTAGGATCCTAGGCACATTTTATGCTAGATACGCTCATATTTACAAAGGCCGTGGATTAGCACTCACAGACGAATAAGATAGCAGGCAGGGATGATTAAGCATCAATTGAAGACGCTGATTATCAACATGGCAGCGGAGATGCAGAATCTAATTAACAAGTCTCCACTTTGAAGCAAATCAAATTAGAATCTAGCCCTTTAGAATTCGATGATGAGGATTTAGGAAGAACACAAATCCGATGATGGAACCGCAGAAGCCAGGAGCATCAAGACAAGTTGACATCACAAATGGTCAATCTCATGTAGTCGTTCCACACTTCCATGTAGAGGCGAAGATCAGTATAGACTATGATGTGGTGAAGTACAGCTTGAAATAACAAGCAGAGACGAATTTCACCATCAGTTACAAGTTACAACGACCATCAGAAGATGTCTTGCAAAGCTGAAGCTGAGTGGAATTCCTATATGGGATCCTGTGATGCCCCTATAATCTCTCTTCACATCCCTTGTCCAAGGAAGGTTCTACCTATTGAGCTTCGAGGAGAAGAGCTAGGTGAAGTGGCAGTACATTCATGCAAAACTACACGATTGAGTTTCACTAACATGTTCTATTAGATATCTCCATTGAAGAAACGGATATCTCACAAAACTAGGGGTCTTTGTGAGCCAATTTGGAACTGTTTGTTATTTAGGATTCGAGATATTGTAGATGCAAGCAAGAAGGCATAAACCGTTTAGGCCAAGAATAAGCAGCCTAGGAAAAGTTCGAGAACAAAGTTTATCTAAGGATAAGAAGCATAAGGGAGGAGGCGAGATATTAAAGAAGGCAAAGGCTTTCATTTTGCTTATTCCGATCACAATGGACACAAAAATGCCAGTTGCTCAGTCTTACACTTGAAGCAAAGAAAGGACAACTCTAAGAAGAAGGAGGTCACTATGACTATTCAAAAGGTAGAGTTTGAGGAACTCCAAGAGACTAAAGCAAGGATTGCATTCATGACATCTTCAAATCAAGGGATCTTGCGATCCAAAAGTTGAATAGTTGTTCCATCCCGAGTAACAGGAATTGAAAGAATCTGTTTTTTGAGGGCTTTGTGGCGAATTTGGGGGTGGAGGCTATACTGCATGTGAATTTGTATTCTTTGTGGTGGATCTGGAAGGAGTCAGAATTAAGTACCACAAGTTAGTTCCCGTTTAAAGTTGCTCTTGTTGAAGAGTTTGTCGATGAGATGACTTGTTTAAAGTCGCGTCGAAGAGTTTGTCGATGAGATGACTTGTGAGGTTGTACATCTTGATGCCTGTCAAACGACATTAGGGTGCCGTACCTATGGAGACAAGATGTTGTGAATAAAAGAAAGAAGCATACGTCCATAGATAGGTGTCCCATCTTCTTACTACCATCTAGTTCTCAAGTACAAGAAGGGTTAACTAATAATTTGGCGGATATGTTTTCTCGGCCATAGATAGGTGTCCCATCTTCTTGGTAGCATTCAACAACCAGTCATAATATTGTATACATCCTGTTGTACGAGAAAAATGACGAGTTAGGCAAAAGATAAAATAAGTTGAAGGGACTTCCCTAAGGGTACATCTCTGTGTACCAAAGGATACATACAGAGTTGGTTAGATTAAAGAAGCTCTTTCCAACCTAAGCCTATGAGCAGATATTTGCTCCTCTAAATAGGGACTATTAATCTCCTCTAAATAGGGAATATTAATCTTGGAGGGTCTCTTTATACTATTCCTTCAAGGATTAGTATCCTTATTCCTTGAAGGATAAGTTTCTTAAACCTAGAGGCATTAGGATTATTAGTCCTTGAGGGATTAGGATTACTAGTCCTTGAGGGATTAGGATTATTATTCGAAGCTAGTTAGACTCCTGAGTCCTGATACAATTAGGTGTTTATCTCTTAGATTTGATGAAGCATGCTTATATATATAATATGTAGCTATATATGAGAGCTTGTTTATTTAAAGGGGGTTAGGACTAGTTGTTCCTAATCCCAGTTAGATAGGGACGTTCTACGTGTATAAAATAAGCCACATGTTTAATCAACTTGGGATAAATACGTTGTGCATTCTTCATTGTGTATTTTTTACCTCATGCTCTTTACCAAAAGAGATGAGAGTTTGATAGCTAAAAAAGCTATTTTGTGGTAATGTTCATCACCATACCAATCTTCTTTGTCCTTCAACAATATAATTCCCTTTCCACAATCCAAGTTCTTCAAGTTGGGAAAATCTCTTAAACCCTAATTAGATCAATTTGGATCATGCATTGTGCTTTTTGCCTCCACAATCCAACAGTTGAATGAATTCTTTGGCTTGTCATGTCATCATCCTAAATGGTTGTGTTCATCTGATTCTAGCAAATTTCCAAAAGGAATAACAAATTTACACACTTTAATCTAGGATTCGACTTAAGAGCAAGAAAGCAAAAGAAGGGGAGAGTAGCAAAAAGGACAAGACATGACTTTCAGAAGAAAAGGTCAAGCTTTTGTGAAAGATAATGGCTAGTGCTTTTCTTAGTAACTAACAGGTATTTGCAGAGAAGAGGACGATTTTACACCCAAAAAAAAGTTGTAAAAAGAATATGATAGGGCCTCCTAGTAAGGTGATCAAGGCATGAAGGCATCCAGCACAACTGTACTTGTCTATTATTATGTATTAGAATTCTCATTAGGATTCATGTAGCAACTGCAACAAGCATTAGCATTAGATATCTATCACGTCTACTTTGCCAAATTGTATAGGATATATCTTTTCCCTCTCTAGAGCCAGTCTGTTTACAAATAACTCACATGTTTGGGGAGGGCATCCTTCAAGGTATATGTTAAGATAAACAACTGAAAGCCCTCTAAAGATCAAATAAGAAACTAATCATGTAGATATGCATCTACACGTATGAGTAGTACAATGACATAAATACCCTCTATAGTACATACAATTATACACCAAAAGAATCTTCAAGTTTTTCACAGTTGAATATTATTCAAATGAAAAGGCAACATATAGCAAAGAAGTATAAATGCATAATATATAGAATAGACTTGAAAAAGAGCATGTTGAAGAACTAGTGGTCATAAAGAATAATAATAAAGCTAACCTGAAGAGCTGGTAAGTGCGGAAAACCCTTTAGAGTTGATATTTTGTTTTTGCTGGCTGCCAATACCTGGGTCAAGACCGAAAAGGGGGAATTAGGTTGAATAAAGTAATAACAGAGAAACATGAGGTAGAAAATAATTTACCTGCAGTCGAGGTTGACTAGCCATGGAAAGTGATTTCAACCTGTTTTGAGCAACAGATAAAAACTAGAAGAGGATTGAAGCACTTTAGACCCTGCTAGTTAAACTATGGTAAAAAGAAAGTTGATATCCAAGTAGGACACGGCCACTTATGCATACCTCCAAGTTAGGAAGTTGAGGAAGACTACAAAGTGAAGTCATTTGATTCCCAGCAAGGTAAAGTTGCTGAATGTATGACAAGTATTTCACTCCATGTTATAGAAATGTTTAAGTGGTAAAGAAAAAGTGTCATTCAAGCATGTGTTATTTTCTTTGCACTGAACAAATATGAGAGACCCAAACCTGGAGGGCTTTGCAATTTCCAAGAGGCTCAAAACCAGGCCCTTTAAAATCGTTAAAGCTCAAATCAAGAACCTAAAAAGAGCGGATGAAAAAAACCTAAATTAATCATCTACAAGCTATCAGCTTCTATTATACTGAGACGAAGCCTCCTATAGATCTGACAACAAAGGAAACCGGGATTGTGCAAGAACTATATAATGAAATCAGATCAAGAAACTGTACCTTCACGCGCTTTAATATCTCAATTCCCTCCACAGATGCTAGCAGATTGTCCCTGAGATAAACAAACTACAGACTAGAAATATTAACAATTAAAAAAAAAGTTTGAGACTTCTTAAAGTTTAATCTGTACTCAGGCTTAAAGTATAATATGTACTAAGGTTGTAAATTATTCTTGTCTCCGATATTATTGGTTATCTTGAAAGGAAGAATTTATTTTTATCCTCGTAATCTGACCCAATATAACCAAGCACGTAATGACTTATGAAATGTGATAATGATATTCATCGTATCTATAGCAAAATTTCAAGTTATTGTATTCTTGTATTCTTTATGAGACTTTGTGCATGTATTTCATTCTGCTGTGATGGGATATGATCGTGTTGTTAAAGGAAAGAGTTCGACATGGGTGTTTGTAAATGGGAGTGACCCAGGTCCCGTCGGGATTAACATGGCACTTGGATGGTTGAAGGTTGGTAGTATACTACGGTATCACGTAGTCTGTTAGCACACCATGAGATTAATCTCACTTCCTCCTTAGGATTCTGCTCCTTTAGCAAAGGACTACCAACAGAAAGTACAAGGATATATCCAACAACTAGAAAACCGTTTTGAAGTCGGCTATATGAATCCTTTTCTTCTACTCAACTATGTTAAGGGTCATGTTCTCTATAACATAGACAAAAACAGTATCCTTTTTCACAAAAGCACCACCCCCAACCCCCAGCCACACGCCACCACCACCCACACCCAACAATTATCATACCATCATGAGGCTAAGTGAACAGGAAGTTGATGAAGCAGTGATGATGAGACAGAAGCAATGGCAAGAAAGGTTCCTTCGTTACTCGTTCTCTCCTTTGGTCTTCTTGAAGTCAAAACGATGAAGAATTTTGGTATATTACGTTGCCAATTTAATGTTTGTGTGGCTGGGTTTAGGAATTTCATATAAAGGGTTAGCCGAAACTGAGATTTGTTTTAATAGTTTGGACCCAGCATGGCCAAAACCAGTCCAAGTCAGCTGAAACTGATCCATTTCTGCCAACACCTAAAGCCTTAGTTTCAAACATAAGATTTTTATTTCATACACCCAGCATGGCCAAAACCAGTCCAAGACAGCTGAAATGATCCATTTCTGCCAACACCTAAAGCCTCGGTTTCAAACATAAGATTTTTATTTCATACACCCACCGGTAGAGTCCAAAAACTTCACCGACAGTTATGGATGAATGCAACATGACCAGGACATGCTGTCATGAACGTGGAGTCAGTTATCATTTGGACATGTGCACCCATCTACAACCGACGGTGGAGTTTTTCGACTTCACGGGCAGTGTGTGAAGTATAAATTTTTCAACATATATAAACATCTATATAGAAATGTAGTCATACTTTTACACACAAATATAGCCAAAGTTTGCATGTTTCTCAAACGACCAACAGAGGGCTGACTAGTAATGACCACCAGAACACAATTTATGGATGCACAGTACATTGTTGCCTACAATGATACAATCTGAATCTTCTCAGTTGCTTAAGTTATGTGAACTTAATTGCTCTCTATGACTTTCTTGAATGCTAAATAAATAACCTAATCAAGTGGTCTTCTTCCCATATATATATCATGTTAACAATATTTGATTGGGCCAAGAAAATGATACTATTTCTTACCTCCAAGTTAGGTGACAAATTTAGTCCAGTGGCACTAATGCTCCGAACTCTATGACCCCGAAGATCCAGCCTCTGTATAAAAAGATCAAAAATCCACAAAACAAACAGTAAGCGGTGTAGCCAAGTGTTTGTTTACCACACAAGAAGACATTTGATGAAGTATCACTAGCACTCACCAGCTCGTCACCGGCCTTGATATCCACCTGTGGAAGCATCATGAAGCGAGAATCTCGACTATCCGGAGTCGATGTCTTCCTCCGGCCTGACAAAGAGGAGCCTCTGTCCATCGAAGCCGACATAGACCCCGACCTGAAGCTGCTTGTAACCGTAGGCGACCTAGGGGAAGAAACACTGGAAGCCACCCTTCTCAGGTTACTGCGGCCAGAAGACGAAACCGACGATGATGGCGATGACGGCTTAACAGAGGGCTTTCGCATGGACTCGGCCTTACTACTGCTGCTGCTACTATCTGCCCGTGCAGACAAACGTGGCACTGGAGCCTTTGGGGTAAAAGAAGGCAGAGATGCCCTTCTAGTCTCAGTAATGCTTCTCCTAACAGGGTCTGAAACTGAAGGGGCAACCTTTTTGGTGTTGGTCGAAGCACCATTCTCCGGTCGTTTAGGAACGGCAGTTGCTCGCTTCTCGACCACAGCTCCTGTGCTGTTTCTTCTTAAAAGTGAAGGGATGGCGGTACTTGAAGTGGTGGTTTGCTTGGTTAGAGTAGGTTTAGGCCTGATGGAGCTCGAGTCTGGTACTCTGGCACCATTTCCCGGAACCCTAGCATTTGGGGCGACTCCGCTAGGTTTTGAAGATCTCAATGAAGACTTCAAGCCGTCGGCAGAAAGAATCGGGGTTTTCCTTGAAGCTGCCGAAGAATTCGCTATTTTCATTGTATCTTCACTATGATTAGAAGAAAGAGGCTCCATTTCTTCGCAAATTATATGGCTCCAATGATCTACTCGGACTTTTCAAGAAAATACGCATCTACAGGCTGAAATATCTTGAGAACCACTGAACAATCAAGAAACAATCTCACATTTAGCAAGTCTCTTCAAAGCTTAACAAAAAAAAGGGAAATTGAAGATTGTTGTAAAATTGTGCCGTTAAAGTGCCTCATCGTACCGGAAACGACACGGACACACCAAAAAAACACTAGGACGCTACAAAATTGTGCTGTGCACGTGTCGCTGTCATTTTTTGCCGTGTCGAATTCTTGCAACATAGGTCGAATCGAAACTATAAATATTTTCTTGGAATATTCTGAACCAAGGAGAAAAACACCTAAAAATGCATTCTCCATTAACTAGGTCAGATAAGTGAAGAAATAAACCATTTACACTGAGAATTTTCAGAAAATAGCAAACAAAATCGACGCAAAATAAAAATAAAAATATAAATCAAGGAAACTAGAATGAAATAAAATAAAAATCACTCCTTTCCTTCATTTTTAGCTAATTTCTACTAAGCAAATGGAGTTAATTACAATAATCCACAACCAAGTGTAAACATCGTATAAAACAGCAAACATAAACTCAAAGTGCAGCTAAAAAACTGACAAAATTAATACAATGGAGCTTAAATCGATCGACTCCCAATAATTTTTTTAAAACAGTTCAAATGTCACTACTAAATCAAGAAAAGAAAAAATCCCGCTAAAATAACAAAATTTGGTTCGAAATTCAGCTCAGAAGAACCTCTATTGATCTGAACTCTGACAAATAATCTAAAAATTAAAAAGTAAATTTTAGAAAAATAAAACGCGGAGAAAAGACAAAGAAGATCTCACCATTGTGAGAGCTCAGAGTTTGTGGAGAAAGAGAGAGCGGCGGAGTGTGTACAGAAAAGGAAGAAGAAAATTGATTTTATAAATATTTTAGAAGGAATTTGATTTTATAACGTTAAAAAAACAGCTTAGGTGAGTTTTCTTAAATGACGAAATCGCCCTCGGTCGGGGGGAGGTGAGGTTACCTCCAATTTTGATTCGTCAATTTGAACAGGGCGGTGACGGGAACCGGGGTGCGGTCCACCTATAATGCGGAAGTTTGACATGTTTGGAAAAGCGAGAAATTACTTGGTATTTTTTTTCAGAATAGCCCCAAACAAATACTATTATTGAGAATATGATACCTGTAAAATTATAATAATAACATATGTTGGACAAATTTTACAAATGAAGTTTGTGAATTTTTGTTTCTGTTGTTGTCGTTACTTAGCCTGAGAAGGGACTCGGTCAAAATGATCTAAAATCCTCGAGGAAAACAAGTGATAATGTTTAGGACTGCTAAAACATTTATTTTGTGTGTATGTTCTTTAGGTAAAAATTATTCAACTCTCATGGAGATTTATTTTGGTACACCCCAAAAAAATAGATTCATTATAATATTTAGGACTACTAAAATTTAAAATCTTTGATATTTAGGATTGTCAAAAATTTTGACAGTCTTGACTATAGAAAGGTTTGCTAAAATTTTTGCAATCCTAAGATAGAAGTACTACCAAATTTTTAACGTTCTATGTCGTCTCCGACAGAAATGTATCAGATTCTTAAATTTGAAAACCCTAAATTTATATTCAAATTTTTTTTAAACACTCATTGGTGAATCCTAAACCTAAATCTACTAAGTAATCTTTATAAACACATAAAATCAACATAGAAACTACATTCAAACAAACAAAAATTTAAAAAATAGAAATAAAAAAAGAATTGAGGAGTCTTGATTGGGAAAAGGCGTTGTTCATACCAGCTCTAATTAGGAGTCAGAAGGATTGGAATTGGAAGATAAATTTTGTTAATGTTTGGCTCTTAGAGCAGGAAGATTGAAATTAGAATTTTGATATGTTATCCCAATCAATTTTTGATGTGCCATTAACAAAATATTGACTTAAATATGTTGTCATCTATCTTGTGTTGCCCCCTAACAAAATATGTAACGTCCTTAACATTGGCCTATTTGAACTACTTTAGATTTCTATCTATTTTAAACAGTATAGCAATCTTCCTTGCAACTTTGAACACCTTGTGGTTTAAATAGCTTTTATTGCTAAATGAAAAACTTTTATCATAAGAATTAAACTCTACACACCTACTTTTGCATATAAATTAACAAATATTAGTCACGTACACGTGTGTAGCAATTATTCTTTTCGCAAGTATACATGTATTTTTAGGACTTTGGATATATCATATATGTTTACTTTGATAATATTAAAATACTTTAAATATTATTTGAATATATTTTAATTATGATTTGTTATTAATATATTTTAGGACTTTGGATAAAAGTTCAGTTTGATAATATTAAGATATTTTGAATATGATATAACATATTTTAATTATGATTTTTGTTATAATATATTTCTAGGACTTTGAATATGTGACTAGTTAGATAATATTATTTTTTGGATTTCATACACTTGTTAAGGTTCATTTTGATCTATTTTGTAGCATCTTTGTAGTAGTAGAGATAGAGATTTAATCTATCTGAGGAAGAAAAAAAATTAAGTCAATGCAAAGAAGTTAGGTGGTTAAACTAAACTTCGAGAAGTTAAATTCAGAGGCTGTTTGGTTAGTTGTAATTAATTTTTTTATTCATATTTTGTTGTTGTAAATTATGTTCCGCTCAATTTGTTTGCTACAATAAATGTTGTTAAAATTGGAATAATCATTGCATCTTTTGTTACATAATGACACCATTAAAATAAAATAAATATTAAAAATAATATAATTATTATAACAAAAGTTATTACAATTGCATTTATGCCATCTTCAATGGGGGTTTCTATCTCCCCTATTTATATGGTAGAAATAAACTTTAGAAAGAAAAAAAAATACCTTCCAATGGAGATTTCTATTACAATTTTCATCATAGGTGGCATTGATGTAGGATAGAGAGTTTTTATGAGCGTTTCTACATGTAAAAACTCTCATAAAAATTCTATATTTCTCATATCAATTAATATTGGGCTCACAACATTAAAGTGATCATTTCATTTGTTGTCACGTAGCATAGAAATGAAGAATCATTGGAGATTATTTTTCTGTTTGTGTGATTTCTATATAGAAACTCTAACAACTATGTTATAAATTTACTTAAAGTACCATGCCAAGCAGGATAGAAACTAAAATTTATAAATTTTCATTGGAGATGGCCTTAGACCTCATTTGGCTCGTGGAAAAAAAAGGGAAAGTAATGCATCTTTTTATTTTTCATTTTCTTTGAAAAATTGTCATTTTAATCAAAATAATATATTCCAATGTTTACAAATGTAGGGGGGGAGTGAACGTGAAAAAGTGAAATCTTGGATGGGTGGAAGAAATATTTTTCTTCCTATTTGTTTTCGGAAATCATTTTTATTTTTTATTTTTTTTTTGGGCATCTAAACACATAAAATAAATTATCTTTTTTCTTCAAGGTTTTAATTTTGTGAAACAAATGTGATCTTATAGCCAACCAAACAGTTCTTAATTAAAGATCATCAAACTAATGGAATATAATTATCTAGCGTTTTATCATGCCTAAGTTTCTCTCGTTTTAGTCAAATATTTACTCATAAATTTAGTACACAAATAAGTAAATGGTTGCCTTAGTTTAAACTTTTTCTTTTAAAAGTGCAAAGGATCTTCACATAAATAACATAAAGAGTGGGGACCTCTAAGAATAAATACTTCATAAGAAGTAACCAGCCAAGCAGACGAGCATAGCATGAGAGTGGCCACAGGGAAGACACTGCCAACAATAATGTGACCCCGTAATCAAAATATTTTTTTTATTCATTCATTCAAACTCTTACTAATTATATAACGAAAACATTCATTATTAGTATTAAAAAAAAAATTCTTTCCCATAATGACAGGATTAAGTATGTGGGTTGTCCAGGTTGTTGGATAAATACCCAATAAATAAAATTATTAAGTATACTTACTAAATATGGATAAAGATCACCCTAAAAATGACACAGAATTTGACCCAACTCTGTTCTAGGCAAATAGAATTCGATCCTAAAAACAAATAAAGTCATGAAACCAAGACTTAATTAGCTTAGTTGGGAAACCAAGGCTTAATTAGCTTAGTTGGGAAAAAGAACACACAGAAATCTAAGTGATTAAATCCTTAATGGCCCATTGATTAGACATTCCAGCTAATCTCATTATATGGTAATAGACAGACTTTTTCCTTTCCAGTCCCTTCCCTGAGAATACTCTTTATAAGTTGCATTCATTTTGGTGGGCTGTCCTTGTGGGAAGAATCAGTTGGCAACATTTTTTGGCATCAGAAATATAAAGTGCAGATATAGATTTGATAAGGGTGTGTCCATCTGTACTCCAACTAATCATCAGCATCATCTTTCCCAAGTTAGGTCAGGTATTCTTGGTATACAGTTAGGTTTGGCTTTCATGCTTTTAAGGGTCTCATTATAAATGTTTAAGGAGCAGAATAATTATTGGACTTTTTTTCTTGGACTCACTCACTTTTAACCTCACCTCAAGAGAGGTTTTGTTCCTTGTTTTCTTTTTTATGTTTGCAATTCCTCTTGTCAAGTGGCTCACAACTGGGCACAAACAACAGACAGAGTATTACGGATGTGCTGCACATGGACATGTAGATCAATAGGGTACACGAGGGACTTTTGAGGGAAAGGAAAGGATGTGGATTCTAATTTGAAGCATGCAGATGCATGTACCTAACAATTGAAGAGCAATGCTATGCCTACAACCAAATTCTTACAACTCATTTACTCCCGCCACGTGTCGGGTTTCGATTGGAGGAGAGGAGTAAGTGGTGGGGTCGGATGGAGCCCATATAGCAGGGGGGGTGTGAGGGGTGGTGGGATCCGGTGGGACCCATGTGTAAGGGGTTGGTGAGTGAGGTTGTAAAAAAGTTGTAAGAATTTGGTAGTAAACTTAGCATTATTGAACAATTGAAGCATGCATGATGTACCAAAGGTTTGTGTTAAAAACATCATATTTATGAGTACAAATCTATTTTTAGCTTTTGACTTTTCAAACTATATTTTCTTTTGTTATCTGAGGATCAAGGTGTTAAATGGGCCGGTGGCCTGAAATATTCAATCCAACCCAATCTGGACCGGAATGGATTCGATCAACGGGCCGATCCGACCTGACCCATAGCATATTCTGATTTGGATTGGGTTTGAATTTGGGACCCAATAGCCCGGGCCGGTCCGATCGATGAGCCGAACCGAATTTTTTGCAATCGATCCGGCCTGGATCGGCCCGATTGTGAACCGGTCCCCCCTACCATGCGGGCCCTACACACACACACACACACACACACACTCTTTCTGAGGTAATTTACAAGAATAATCTCCAATATAGACGTTGTTTTTAATGTTGGAGGGATGTTTTAATAAATTATCCGTCCCAACGGCCACATTAGTCTAAGAGATGTATTTTTACCAAAATACTCCCAATATACAACATTTTTGAAGGGTATTATGATTATTTACTGAAAATGAGCAAAATATTCTTATAACAACTATATTTTAAGGGTACTTGGGGATAATTTGGCACCCCAAAAAAAATCTATAAATATGGCACAATTCTTCCAAAATTACCACAACAAAATTCATTTTCTCCCTTTCAATATAATTATAAGCGCAAATTTTCTTCCCTCTCTTCCAATACTTCAAGCTAATGAAATAATAACTTTCTAGATACTAATGTACAACTTTCTAATATGATGTTTAACTTTTTAAAGACTTCAACTTGATCGACCACCACAAAACTGCAACAATTTCATATCCGACTTTATAGAAAATCAAGTTAAGGTCTACATGTTTTTTTATTATTAAAAAATTAGTTTGTCGATATTGAAATTTGCTTAGTTAATTTTCTTCTCTCTTTTTTTTAGTTAGAATTCTTTCCCCTCACTTTATATGTTTTTAATAATTTTTTAAAGTATGAATCATAATGATGTTACTAGATCTAATCACCCCTATCAAGGTGATTCAGAACGGTGGTATAATTATTATAACAACTTTTATGGGAATTGTTATGGTAATAGTCCTCTATAACCTGATTTTGTGCCACAAACACAAATGTCACATTCATAAGTTAGAAGTATTAATACTAATATTTCAAGTAGGAAAAAAAAATCAATTTTATGGAAATTTTTTACTAAATTATTTATCACTGATAGTGAGAAAAAAGAATTTTTAGATCCAAAAGACCAAAAATTAATACCTAGAGGTGCACAATGCAAGATATGCCAAAGTAGTAATACCTAGACCAAAAACAACCTTTTGCATTTGGTGAGAGTGAATCATATTATGACTATGCAAGTAGTACACAAAATCTTGTATTAAAAGATGTTATTACACATTATACTAATGTTAATACAAGTTTTGATTACCAAATAACTGAGAATGATTAGTTAGTTGCTACTTCAATTTATGAATTTTTAGAATTATTTTACAATATTATATGTATTTTAGAATTCTAGAGCATCAGGGATACCAGTCTCTGGAAACTTCCTTCTTGAAGTTTGTAGAAGACGAGATTATCTTCATGTTGATATTTCGTGTCCCACTCGAACTTGTTCCCTTGTGCTCCATTTGATTCGCTCAACTTCGGGTCAATTTAGACCAATTTATCGTCTGTCGTAATTTGTGATTTAATTTCCAACTTAATTTTCGGGCTTGACATCGGTCCAATCCTGTCGACCCAATATATGGCCCTGGCCTGTTTTGAGTCTACTATGTACGTGCCACTTGCGTACCACCGAATTGATCTCTCTTGTGCTCCCATTTCATCCATAATTTTTAATAGTTTAAATTTATTATTTTAATTAAATCTTGGCCCCAAGCTTGTCCAAACTTGGCCCAACACCCAATCTAATTTGGTGTATGCCCTATCATGACTCCCCATACACCCCACTGATATTTTTTTTCTTTTTTCTCTACTCAAAATATCTCTCTATATATAAATATCTCATTTCCTTTATCTTATATATATATATATATATATATATATATATATATATATATATATATATATATATATACTCTCACACTCTCTCTCTCCTTCCCACCATACAAACACACACCAACACCCCCTCCATGCTGTATGAGAGCAACACAACCCCCCCATTCTTTCTTCTTCACCCTCCTTCTCCTTCTTCATTTCATTCCTTTTTTTTTCTCTTCTTCTTCTTCTTGGTTCTTCAAGAGAGCAACATACCACCCTCACCATCACCATTCACTACCATCACCATTCACTACCATCACCATTCATCACCACCACCATCACCATCCTCATCACCTCAAACCACCACCCTCGCCGCCGTCGGGCAGCCCAGCCGTGCCGCGCTGTCGCCGCCACCGCGCGCATAGCAGCAGCAGCGGGCAGCAGTGCGCGCGTGCGCGGGCCGCCGTCGCGCGCCGCCGCACGGCGCTGCCGTCGGCCGCCGCCGTGGTTGGCCCCCTTGCTGGGCGAACTCCGGCGACCCCCTGGGTGCGCCGCCTTCCTCTCCAGCGCGACGCATAGGCGATTCGTGCGTTTTGTACGGAATCTCGTCGACGCGCGCACGGACGAATTTCAGAATTCGTGTTTCGTCGCAGAAACTTCGTGCACATTTTTTGGAAAATCCGACCGTTGGATCGGCAATTTTCTTGCTCCGTCTCAATCTCGGAATATACCCCTTTATTTCTCTTAAATTTCATCCGTTAATTTTGTAGTTTGATAGATCAAAACCGGCCACCAAGTTGACATTTTAATTTAAACTATTTTTGGACAGTTTTGTGGAGCCAACTTCGTTAGCTCGTAACTCCGCCGTTGTAGCTCCGTCTGGCGTGCCATCAGTTCATGTGCATAGCTGGTATAACCCTCTTCCTGCTATTTCAGTTTCGTTTCATTGTGAGCACGTTTGATTGGTTTAATTCGACGCCAAAGTTGGCCGTCCAAATTCCTAATTTCCAACTTATAAAATTCCATTTTTGAACCCGGGACTCCGGATTCAATTTCTGACATCACCAGTAGACTCGTGGCGTCGTTCTGGCATATTTTTATGTAAAGTTTGTTAGATTTGGTGGACATTGGTTCCGACACGCATTTCGGTACAAATCGGATACCAATATCCGGGTTAACGGGTCATTTTGAGATCGGCTCATCGGAATCTAATTTCGGATATACCGTTGGGTTCGTATCATCATTCTGGACTCGTTGACATATAATTTGCTGAGTTTTGAGGACATTTGCTCCGACACGCTTTTCCGTACAAATCGAAATTCTAATATCCGGGTCAACGGACCAATTTGAGATGGGTTCAACAGAATCCAATTCTGGATATACCGTTGGGTTCGTATCATCATTCTGGATTCGTGGACATATAATTTGTTAGGTTTAGTGAACTAGTATTCTTGCACATTTTTCGGTACAAAGTGGGTCCGACACGGACACCGTTTTGACACGAAATTACCTTTTTGCCCCTGTGTCCAAATTGGACTTATGGATAGGCTATCCTAGCTGATTTGACCATTCTGGACACGTTGGTGATGTTTGTTTCACCATCCGACAACATCTGTAGCTTTTTACCCTATTATTATAATCTTTCTCCTTTTGTTGTATTTTGAGATCCATCGATTCCAGTGATTTCACAACCACTGAAATTGAATGTGTTGACCCTGTAGATGTTTATAGAGACTAGCCTTGACTCTGTTTGACCATGGTTGACTGCTTTGACTGAACGTCGTAGAGTTAACATTTGACCTAGTTTAACCTAGAGTTGACTAGAGTTGACCAGTTGACTAAAAGTCAACTGTAAGTAAACCATTGACCCAGTTTGACCTAGTTTGACTTGGTTTGACTTCCTGTGACCTAGTTGACCTAGTATGACTCAGTACGACCTAGTTGACTTAGTGGACTGAGATTGACCTAGATTAATCAAGCCTAACACTGTTGAACCCTAATTAGCTTATATACATCTTATCTTTAGGTCTGTGGCATCACTCTGAGCATCGACCCCTTTGACAGCTCAGGACCGCAGGCGAGTACATTCTCTGATAGTAGTTCCTTGTCTTGATATTTTCTGTATCCGATTCAGTTATAGTATTTTACTTGATTCTCGTCACGATGGTACACAGACTAGTATATACCGGATTCCGGTCATGAGATGTTATTCTTGGATTTTCTTGGAATACTGGTACTTGTTCGATCTTGTTCTTGTACTTGTATTGACACCGATTCCTGAGAAGGAGTAGCTACCTTCTTAGGGAATCTCGTGCCATGACGTGCTATGTCCGGATCCGTATACTATTCGAAGAATGGGGAATTTTATAGATAGTGTGATCAATGCCCATCTTGAGTTACTACTTGTATCATAGCTATACCCTCACCTCACGATGGGTATAGCCTGACCTGTGCTACTACTTGCTCCATAGCTTTCCATTCCGGTCAGGCCGAGTCCACGTACTTGTAGCCGGTCGGCTGGAAGCCTGATCTTGACCCTTACCGATCATATTATGCTATAATATTTGAGACACATTTTACATTTATTACATCAGTTACATATTACAGTTCAGCTTACTTTCCCTCCTGATTCACCTTGACATGATTTCCAGTTTATATATCATGTTTTACTTACAGTCTTGATATATCATCTTGTATTCCATTATGATTGTCTCTTACAGCATTTGTCAATACTATAAAATTGTTGTTAGTTTATGTACTCGTTCCATCCTGACTGGATATGTTGACAATATGTTAGGAGTTGTTATGCCATTATTGAACTTCATGATATTGCTAGCTGAGGTGGATCTCACTATTCTTCTATGTGAGTTACCTGGTAGTTATCCTTAGTTTGTCTTGTTTTTCCTTCCTTATTTTCCTGTCTTATGATTTCTTCTAGTAGTTTCTAGTTGTTCTTGTGCCTTAGTTATCTTTCCTGTCTTATCTTCTTTAGATGTTGGGTTGTGATTGAGTACATTTGTAGTTCATGGACCTTCTAGATGTAGTGTATATTTATTGGGTACTAGACAGCGTTATACCGCCGATACTGCGGCGTAGGCTGGACGTGGCCTACGTATTCGTATCCATATATCCGGGTGCGGGTCGTGATACTGATTTTGTACAATCAATAAGTCGCCATCGGGCGTGATGTCGTACAAGCCTAAGTTGCGCTTGTACAAGGCATATGCTCGTGTACATTTCAATATATATATATATATATATATATATATATATATATATATATATATTCAATAAAGATTTGCAACAGTGATTATGTAGAGAAACTGAATAACATGAATTGGCACAAAAACTAAATTTTGTATTGATAATGTGCATCATTACATAGATTTAAACAATGGAGTAAAGGGTACAACTTTGTATTACAAAATGAGATACATTATTCCATACATTACATCCCTTTACTAGAAGCAAAACATATAAACGTCCTCTACTATAATCTTCTTTGCACAACTGGAACGGGGGTCTTCAAAATGATATTAACAAAGCCTTCAGCTACGAGCAAGGCTTCAAAATGGAGAGAAAGCTTTGGTGCTGCTAAAAGTTGACTTCAGCTTCTCGATTCGCCTCCTTGGTTTTCGACACCTGTGGAGACATAGGTCAGTATAATATCGTGTATCGGTGAGTAGTTATTTAAATCCCACATCATCGATGATTGTTATAGAAATTATGTGAAGCATGTAGTATTGTAATTGATCTTTCTAACCATTTCTTAGTTCAGTTTACAAAGCATACGACAGAACATAACAAAATAAATACGGTGATTCTTATCCACGATAGAGTCTCCTTCCCCCAGTAAAACTTACCATATTCTTCCATGTGAACCATATATCGTTAGCTAAATAATTTATATACATGAGGGCCACTGGTGACACACCATCCCGGACTATAGCTGTCACTACCCGCACAGCAGTTCCAATAATTGACAAAATCTATAAAACTATAAATAATACTGAAATACATGAAGGGTGGATAAACAGAGAATCGTGGTATGAACACGTGAGTAAAAGTAGGAGAACATGGTAATAAAGACAAGGAAGTAACAGTAATAAATGAATGAAACATGAACATTAATGTAGCCAGACTGCATCTAGCTAGTGAGTTGAAATACCGTTTTTAACATGTAAACGGATAAGGAGGAAATTCGGCACCCCGCACGTGGATTGTGCGACTGCTATCAAACACGATCAAACAAATAGGATGTTTTTGGGTATATTTACATGTCTACTAATATATTTCTCCGCCAGACTAGTACTTATGGATTCAAACATGTTACAAATACGGTGAAACATTGGTCACGAACAACATGCAAGGAATCCATAACTACTTCCTCGTGTAACCATCATGTCAAAAATAAACAAAAAATTAATGTAAGACAATACTACATACACAAATCATAGAAGTTATCAACTATGAAACTATTAGAAAATGTACTCGCCTGGGGTCCTTTGCTGGTAAAATCGATAATACCAACCACTCAGTGAGCCATAAAAGTCAAACTCGTGCAACAGTTTCCGGATGCTAAAACAAACATCACCAACGTATTTGTCATAAAACAAATGTCTAAGAATGGCTACCCAAAAGTCTAATTCTGGACATAGGACAAGATCATAATTTTGGATTAAAACGATGTCATCTATTGGACCCACTTTGTACCAAAAATTGTGCCAGTACCTACGGTCTCTAAAGTTATCAAACTATAAGTCTATGGTTTCGGTTTGATGATACAAATCCAACCGTATGTCCAAAGTTAAATTCTAGTGGGCTGTGCACAAATTTGCCCGTTGGACGCAGGCCCGCCAAAATAGCGTTCCAGTTAACCTTCTCAGAATCGGACTAAACTTGGCACACAGGACCAGAAAAATGACATGGTCCTATTGGCGCAAGTTTTGTCTCGAGATGACGAACGTGTATGAAATTATGGGATAGTTTGCAAAGGGGCTGATACGGGGTATCTCGATGGATACGCCTCGATTTTGTCGTACACGTACAACAAAATCGAGTTTCGTCGAATCCCACACATCGACAACATCCATATGCGTCTTTCAATGCTTATGGGTTCTGACCACATCGTCCCGTTTATCGGGGCGTACGTCGTATCGGGAAATTTATTAAAATTTACTGTTTTTGAAAGCTAATTTTTCTAATTTTTGAAACTGATTTGACAACAATATAATAATTGAAAAATAAAACCAAAAGTGGGATTTTAATCTCCTATAGGTTGTGTGTAATTCTATTCAAACAAATTTTGGAAACTGTCGATGGTTTGGCTGGAAATCGCCTTCCAATATAGGGTTTCAAACTAGAAAACTATTCTATTTTTGATTGGTTTTTCGTCAATCTTTGGGCTCGCTTTACGACACATACATCGTGAATAAAAATAAACTACTTAAAGAACATGGGACTTGGTTAGGTTGCCTATGCACCTGATTAATTGGTTCGACAAATGGTCAAACGGGGTGGAAGAGATCGCGTCGCAAAGTTGAGGCGTTCGTTGCCGCTACTACTGTTGATACGGCTATATTTTGCTGCTATTGTAGTGGCTGGTACCCCTGTTGCCAGCCGTGCATGGCCCTGCTGGACAGCCAGTGGTGGCTGGAGGCGGCGCACGGTCGGGACAGACAAGGGTGCGTGGTTAGGGTTTCCCAACTTTCCTTTCCTTGGCTTATATAGGGGTCGGATTTAGAACTGCAGGGAGTTAGAGAAGCAAAGCTTGCGAAGGGCTGCTCACCCATCAGTCATCACAAAGTCCGGTCAGAAACTCTTTCGATGGTGGGCTCTGCCATGGACAGCTACCAATCGAGGAGTCGGCATCTCATGACGAGTTGGCGTCGATCACAAGACGGTGTTGATTCGTGTGCATGGACTGTCGATGCTGGCTTACCAAGTCGTGGCGGAGACGAGATGGTCCAGGGTCGACGGATGGTGATGGGGTTAAACGCAAAGGAGACATATGGGTTCTCAACTCCGGTACGTCGACGGCGATACTGATCACACACATAGGCATGCGACCGGGGAAGCAAGGAGGAGGGGTTGGCGATGATAGTGTGTATTCGTTAGGAAGGAGACATGGTTTCTCACGGTTGAAGGCGTCTAGGGGAAGATGTTGGCCCATTTTCTAATGGTTACACCCGATTTTGATAAATCAACAAATGACTTAAGTCAATACACAAAATATACAAACTGCTGCTAACATTTCAGGTCAAGTTAAATCAATATCAAAGAGCATACTACAACATCTGCAAGCATGTAAATCATCATCCCAAAGCTTTTATGCATTAGAAACAGTCTGAGTCATTTTACAGTTTATTATGTATTTTATCCTTTATTGAGTCTAGAATACAAATTATAAAATCGATCGAATATTACTGGCTTAGGTTATTCACAGTCCACAAACAAAAATAAGCCTACCTACTTATCCCAAAAGTCCACAATTCCAAAAACTCCAAAACCTATGCAATTTTGGTTCATTCCTTAATGTTCCGACCAAGCAGAACTCTGACAGAACTCTGACCGAGTTCGTTCCGAGTTTGGCCCGAGTTCGGTCTAGGTTATTTAAAATTTAGTACCCGCCAAATCTGCATCCAACGTTCGTATGTGAAATCCTAGCATTCGAACTCTGCCCGAACTCTGCCCGAGTTCGTTTCTCAAAACACCTATAAACAGAAGAGAAATTTCCTTTTCAAATCACTCATCATTTCTTTTCTTTATCTATTCCTAAAGTATTTTTTCAATGTTCTAAAAAACTTTCATACTCCACCTATACATCTCTTAGCCAAAGCCAGTAATATCGATTCGATTTAGAGTTCTTTGGTTCTCAGAGTTGTA
The DNA here is from genome assembly GCA_029216955.1 of Iris pallida. Lineage (NCBI taxonomy): Eukaryota > Viridiplantae > Streptophyta > Magnoliopsida > Asparagales > Iridaceae > Iris > Iris pallida. The sequence goes on along the minus strand of JANAVB010004398.1, from coordinate 596,266 downwards.
AAGAGGTCGTTCAAGTTCAGAAATCATCTTTGTTCTAGGAGCTGGTCGTACGCTCGTCACCAAGCACGGTATTGTGAAGTCGGTCGTACACTTATCACCAAGCACGGTGTTGTAAAGACACTGCAAGCTCTCAATTAGCTTGTGAATAGTGGATTAACAGCAGGCAAGAGTACCTGCGACTGGATTAGTCCTCCAATAGGGAAACCAGTATATATCGCGGTGTCCATGAGTTTGATTCTCTGATCTCTTGCTACATTTATTTACTGTCTCTTTATTCACTGCCATAGTTATCTGCTTTTAATTTTTAATTGGTGATTGTTTTTCGATATACTCGTACTCACTCTATTCACCCCCCTCTAGAGGTGCTCAACTGTCCTACAATTGGTATCAAAATGGGTTATATTCTAATATAACAACCTCAGAGAGTATATATGGCAGCCGTGAAATCAATATTCAACGGTAAAGGGCAATCCACAAATAGACACCTACTATTTGATGTAACAAACTATACTTACTGGAAAACACGAATGACATTCTTCTTAAAGTCTTTTGACTTTGATCTATAGTTATTGACGGTTCTAAGAAACCGACACTTACAGTAGTCGATGGCATACTTACAGACAAGCCTCATGATAAATATACAGAGGCAGAAAAAAGCAAAGGCTAGTCTAGATGAACGTGCCATCAACGTATTGTTCTGTGCAATTGACAAGATAAAGTTTAATCGAGTTTCAACCTGTAAGATGTCTCATGAGATTTAGAAACTTCTTGAGGTAACTCATGAAGGTACTTCGGAGGTGAAGGAATCCAAAATCAGTAGACTAACACAGGAATATGAATCTTTCAAAATAAAACCCGACGAGTCAATTACACAGATGTTCACTCATTTTCTTGATATTACTAATCCTTTGCAATCTCTTGGTAAGGATTACAGTCATCATGAGAAGATCAAAAAAGTGCTACGGGCTCTAACCAAGAACTGTAACCCAAAGACAACTACAATCATTGAAGGAAACGATCTCACCACAATGACTCTGAAAACACTTATGGGCAAGCTAATGACCCATGAGCTGGACCTACAAGAGTTTGAAGAAGTAATCCCAAAAGAAAAACCTATCACCTTCAAAGCTCAAGCCAGAAGATCAACATGAAAAGATTCTGATGAAGAATCATCCAGTGGTGATGAACAAGGCCTGCTAGTGAAAAATGTCAGAAAATTCTTAAAGTTTGAGAAATTAAACAGAAAGAAGAAAGATGTCCATGAAAGCAATAAAGAAGAACACAGTCTGCTTTGGATGCAAGAAGTCAGGGCATGTAAAGAAGGACTGCCTAACTCCAAAGAAAAGCAGTCCATATGATAGATCAAGATCAAGCCGAAGAACAATAACTGGTCAAAAGTATGCAAATACAAGTATCTGGCATGAAAGTGATACTATTGAATCAGAGGAAGAAGATAGACCTTACAGCACTGCAAATGTCTGTCTCATGGCTTTTGATAAGGTGGACCCTCAACCCTCTCATGCTAAAAGCAAGTGGATCCTCGATAGCGGATGTTCGCGACATATTACTGGTATGCATCTTTGTTCGCCACGCTATCGATGAAGAAAGAAGGATACGTCTCATTCGGAAATAACCTGAGAGGTGATATCATTGGAAATGGCATTGTTGGTATATCTCCTTATCCTATAATGAAAGATATTTATCTAGTTACGGAATTGAAACATAACCTACTGAGCATAAGTCACTTGGCAGATAATGGTTATGGCATCAATTTTGTAAAAGATAAATGTACAATATATGATATGTCATCTGGTAATCCCATATATGAAGAAATTAGAGAAGACAATATTTATGTTTTCTTTCTAGAGATTACTAATAATACAGGAAGATGCATAGTAACAAACTTAGATGAAAGCTTGCTGTGGCATATGAGGCTAGGACATGCTAATATGGACGTTATCTTACGGCTAAGCACTAAAAAGTTGGTAAAAGGACTCCCTGAGATATCATTCAAGAGAGATATGGTATGTGCAAACTGTGAAAAGAACAAAGCACATAGGTCTACATTTAAATCCATCAACGTTGTAAGTACTTCTAGACCTTTGCAGTTGATACATATAGATTTATTTGGTCCTAGTAGAGTCGCTAGTCTTGGCGGTAAGCTCTACGCCTTTTGTTATTGTTGATGATTTCTATCGCTTTACTTGGGTTTACTTTTTATTAAACAAAAGTGATGCAATTTTTGAATTTCAGATATTTTGTAAAAAGGTACAAAACGAAAAAGACTTCATGATTACTTGTATCCGAAGTGATCATGGTGGCAAATTCGTAAATACTAATTTTAAAAAGTTTTGTGATGATAGTGGATATTACCACGAGTTTTCCTGTCCTAGAACTCCTCAACAGAATGGTGTTTTGGAGCGAAAGAACCGTACTCTAAGCGAGATGGCTAGAGTCATGCTGAATCAGCACAATCTTCCTAAATACTTTTGGGCAGAAGCTGTAAGTACAGCATGTTGTGTTTTAAATAGGGTGTTAATTCGACCTATCTCGAAGAAAACACCTTATAAACTTTGGTTTGTGGAAGAATTCCAAATATTTCATATTTTAAAGTATTTGGATGTCGTTGTTTTATCCTGAACACCAAGGACAACTTGGGAAAGTTCGACTCTAAAGCAGATGAAGGGATATTTTTTGGATATGCTGCTAAGAGTAAGGGATATAGAATTTTTAATAAAAGATCTATGATTATTGAAGAATCTATTAACGTTACTTTTGATGAGATCAATAGTCACAGATCTAACGACAGTGATGATAAAAATGTATAAGCCAGAACCGATAAAAGTCCTGTGGAAGATCTGACTCATAGATTTGAATTATTAAAGTTCTTGCCAGATCATCCAGAGACGCTCATTATAGGTGATATATCAAAAGGTGTAAGTACATGCTCTTCATATAGAGAAACTGAAATAACAGCTAATGTTGCATTCATTTCACAAGTAGAACCTAAGAATGTAGCAGATGCTTTTAATGCTGATTTTTGGATTGATGCCATACAAGAGGAACTTAATCAATTTGAGAGAAACCAAGTTTGGGAACTCATTCCTAAACCTATTGGTCAATCGATAATTGGTACTAAATGGGTGTTCCGAAATAAATTAAGTAAAAATGGACAAGTTCTATGCAACAAAGCACGTCTGGTGGCACAAGGTTATAATCAAGAAGAAGGTATTGATTATGATGAGACATATGCTCCTGTTGCTAGACTAGAAGCTATCCGCATGTTTTGTACATATGCATGTTTTAATGATTTTAAATTATTTCAAATGGACGTGAAAAGTGCATTTTTAAACGGATTTTTGAAAGAAAAAGTTTTTGTGAAACAACTCCCTGGTTTTGAAGATTTTCAAAAACCTGATCACGTCTTCAAACTTAAGAAATCACTCTATGGACTCAAACAGGCACCTCGTGCATGGTATGAACGCCTAAGTGCCTTCTTACTTGAAAATATTTTTTAATAGGAATAGTTGATACTACTTTATTTATCAAGTCTTTAGATGATGATATTCTTCTTGCGCAAATATATGTTGATAGCATCATATTCGAATCTACTAATAAAAAACTTTATCAAAAGTTTGCTAAGTGTATGTAGAGTGAATTTGAGATGAGTATGATGGGAGAGCTGAACTTCTTCCTAGGACTTCAGATCAACCAACACTCAAAGGAACATTTATCAATCAAGCTAAATATATAAAGGACATACTGAAAAAGTACGACTTCGACAATGTAAAGTCAATCGGAACTCCAATGGCTACATCAACAATGCTTAACACTGATAAAAGTGGTAAACCTGTCGACCAGCATAAGTATCGAGGTATAATTGGTAGTTTATTGTACTTAACTGCTAGTCGCCTTGATATTATGTTTATTGTCTGCATTTGTGCACGATATCAGGCAAAATCCTAAGGAATCACACTTATGTACCATTAAGCGTATCTTCTGATACCTTAAGAGAACTTCAACAGTAGGCTTATGGTATCCTAAAACCAAATCCTTTAACCTGATAGGTTACTGGATGTGGATTTTATAGGATGCAAAGTATACCGTAAAAGTACCAGCGGTACGTGTCACTTTCTAGTACTACCAAAATAAGTCATATTACCAACGAAATTAGCGACGCTTAAGGAAAATGTCGCTAAAATAAAGGAATTTAGCGACGCATAAAAACCGTCATAGGACGTCACTATTAGCGACGATCAGCGACGTCCTGCGACATCTTTTAAGTAAAAAAAATAACGTTGCTAGTAAGTCGGTAACGTCGCTAATCAGCGACGTTGATCGACGATTTAGCTATATGTCGCTATATTTTTTTGATCTAGCGATGCTTAGCGACGTCTTTATTGGACATCGCTAAGAAGTTTCATATAGGGGGCAGCCGATCGAGTTTTCCTTTTTTTACCCAAAAATTTCATCTCCCGCTCGCTCCCCAAATTTCCTCCCCACTTTTCCTCTCATTTTCGGCGACCCCCTCTCCCCGGCGGCCCCCTCTCCCCTGCGGCGTCGCCTCCTCCAAAGTCCTCATCCTCATCGGCGCAGGTCCTCTATCTCGCTCTAGAGATTTATCTTCCTTTCTCCCAAATTGATCGAATCACTATTTTAATTTCTTTGATCAAATCTATTTCTTTGATCCAATACCGACGAATCTAGCTTTGATTCATTGCTAGGTCTGACCGGCTCGATCATGCTGAGGAACGGTCGCCTCTTTGACATCTTGTCCGAGCTTTAGGTGTGGTTTCATGGTCTTTTAGGTATAATTTTAGCATAGTTATGTTTTCTAGATGTACTGGCGGATGCCAATGTTGTTATTTTGTTAGAAATTAGGTGCTTTTTTGTGAATTGGACAATTGGGCATGAAACAATCATCCCAAGATTAGTAAACTGATGGAATTTTGTTTCAAATGATCAAAAGTAGCTCTAATTTTGGCATTACTTTGTTTAGGTACTTATGTGTTACTCCTTAGATCAATAAAGTAGGAGTCTTGTATATATCTTGAAATAAGTACTGGGGGTTATAAGTTACCTATATAACAGAGTATTAGGAGCACTAGAGGTGTATGTGGGAACGCACATGTATATGCAAGGTTCGAGTGGGTAAAAATGTTCATTGGTGACTTAGTATCTGTAAGAGAGTGGCTTGATGCAGCATATCTTACCAAAACTATGAAAAGCTGATAACAAGGGTAGGTATCAGTTGTAGCATACCTTTTGGAAGGGGGTTCAGTTGGCATACATAAGAAGAGCAGGGACAGTTCATAAAATTGCTCGTGGTTATACCTGTTAGTGTTGACCTTCATTAGATGTTTAAAAATTAAACTAACCCATGTAAACCCTATAAATTGTCTAGAGTGTGGTGTGCCACCATTGTAACTGGATGAATGATACCAAGAAGGAAACAAGGATGGCATAGTAAGCCTGACAAACAAGTCTGACTTCGAGTATCTGTTTCAGATTGAATACTCTATCTTCGAGTAACTGAATCTGAACCGATACTCTGATATCAATGGCATCGAGTGCCTGATTTTCTGATTTTGACTTGATTATCAAATATTTGAGTCATACAAGGCGATTAGTAGTGTGGCTAAGGATCGAACAACCTTTGATAACCAAGAACAACAACCGTACTGCCATAAGGCAGGGAGTATTGGTTTGAAGTCAGTACAAGCATTGGGAAAAACCCAATGGTGCAGTAAGGGCATTTCAAGTATAGATTTTCTTACCTTATTTTGTATCATTTCCTTATAAAGGTATATAAAATCTTGTGTTTGGTTAAAAGAAGGGAGCTGTTGCACTACCTTGATGTTTAGAATCAATCTTCATTTTCAGTTAGTTGGACTTGCAGTTTTACACTTGCATCATTCACTACCTTGATGTTGCCCTGCCTCTTGTGGTATTAGTATCGCTTGTTGCATCATGAAGAGCAATAGTTGTAAGAGAGGGATGATAGGAGTATTGGTCCCCTGCAGTAGGCAGGAAGGTCAGGGACTTGAAATTGCAAGTGCATGGTTGTGTTAGGAAGGAAAGGAAAAGAAACTATATAGGATACATCATATCTATTACCACCTGTTGTATCATGATTACTTAGGATTCTATTTCAATGTTTAAGATATGTCATGATTAATGCTATTACTTTTACAAGTGTTTCAACGATGTGCATGTATCTATCTTACATAATTATCCTCAAATGGATATGGAGCTGAAT
>JANAVB010004398.1:290173-375607 GCA_029216955.1 Iris pallida | reverse complement strand
GCTTCCCTTTCCCCATTCTTCTATTATTATATTATATATATATATATATATAATATATATATTATATATATATATATATATATTTATTTATTTATTTATTTTTTTTTTTTTTGGTGTGTCCTTTTTACTAGAGCTTAGGCGCGTGCGCCTAAGGAGGGGTTCGAACCCGGGCCTCCGTCCGGGGACCCTCGTCGCTACCAACAGGCTTTTTTTTATTATATATATTATATTTATATATTTTATATATCTACATATATATATTTATATATATATATATATATATATATATTAGATATATATATATATATATATTAATATATATATATATATGTACATATAATATAAACAGTATATAATAATATATATATATATATATATATATATATTATATATAATATATATAATATATATATATATATATATATATATATATATATATATATATATATATATATTGAACTACCCATTTTATTCAAGAAGGCCTAAAAAGCCTTAACCTTTACAAGTATACCGGAAGGCGCAAAATTCCGAAGCCTATACACGTATATATATATATATATATATATATATATATATATATATATATATATATATATATATATATATATATATATATATAAAATATATATAATTTTATATATATATATATGTGTGTATATATATATATATATATTATATACTGTTTATATATATATATATATATATATATATATATATATATATATATATATATATATATATTGAACTACCCATTTTATTCAAGAAGGCCTAAAAAGCCTTAACCTTTACAAGTATACCGGAAGGCGCAAAATGCCGAAGCCTATACACGTATACTATCAAAAATATATATTTTGAACTACCCATTTTATTCAAGAAGGCCTAAAGAGCCTTAACCTTTACAAGTATACCGAAAGGCGCAAAATGATGAAGCCTATACACGTATACTATCAAAATCATGGGAAAATGGAAACCAAAATGGCTAAGCCTTGGATAGGAGAGAGTTCCAGAAGACCGTCTGGCCATACGAACAGAGGGAGCTCCGCTTGCGGCACTGTCGAATGGTCTCCCAAATTAGCTGGTCTGCGGAGTACTGGGGGCCTTCATACCTCGCCTTATTCCGATTTTTCCAGATAACCCACGTTGTGATGGCAGCTACGATCTGGTGGCCAAGGGACGCGGACGCCCAGGCCGCAACTAGGTCGGAGAAGTTGTCGCCCCCTGGAGCCATTCTGCAGCGCCGGAAAAGTGCTCTCCATACCTTGACAGGTAGGTCCCCTTGACAGAGGATGTGGTCGACTGTTTCTGATTGACGATCAGAGCAACATGTGCACGACGACATAAGGCTGAACCCGATAGTGTTGAGAGTGTCATCAGTGGGTAGGATATTGTGCAGGGCTCTCCAAATGAGGAAGGACCACTTCTTGGGGATGCATGTGTGCCGGAAGAATGCAATGGTAGGAGAAGGCGCAGTATTGCAAAGGATCACTCTTCTGGCCGATCTAACCAAGAATGATCCGGTGGCTGTGGGCTTCCACTGGAGCTTGTCTGCGGCCGACCCAATCTTCAATCCGCTACAGCGGATACAGTCGACTGCCTCTGGCCCGGCCCAGACCCGAACCTTGTTCCAATTCCAGTTGTTGTCGGAGGGGTCCCACAAGTCTTTGATAGTGCTGTTCCTAGGGGCAGCTGAAAGGTTGGGAAGTAAGGAGTCTCCAACCTAACATTTTAGAAATGGCGAGGAATCACTGTTGCCCACCTGTAGGTGAATCGCAGGTTCGGCAAGAGACCGACTGATGAGAATGCGTCGCCAAGCCGCTGAGGATCTGCTGTTAGAGATGGTCGTCGTCGGATAGATATGCTTGAAGTATCTGGCCTTCATGAAACCAGTCCATAAGTTCTGACTCGTGCGGAGCTTCCACCACAGTTTCATCGAAAAGGTATTAACGATGTAGGAAAGTTTGGTGAATCCCAGGCCCCCCTCCCCGGTAGGACGAGCCATGGTATCCCAACTAGCCCAATGATGCTTGTCATTGCTACCGCTCTACCCCAGAGGAATTTGCTAAAGTTGCTTTCGATCGAGGAGAGCACTTTTTTGGGTGGGGAACACGCGGCCAGGGTGTAGATGGGAATTGATATAAGGACGTGATTGATGAGTATCATTTTGCCTCCTGGGGATAGGGTAGCGTTATGCCAACCCTCGAGATTTTTCCTGATACGATTGATCAGGTTTTCAAAATTACTGGCGTTGGATTTACCGTACACGAGGGGGCTTCCGTGGAAGAGGAGAGGGGGATACTTGATGGGGAAGGAGGTGGCGTTGGAGAGGCTAGCCGTGTGATCGCTCTTAATTTTGTGGTGGGTGTAGATAACACTTTTGTTCGGGTTGACCTTCTGGCCCGAGCATCCGACGTATCTCTGAAGCGTGTTGTAGACTACTTCCACTGACCCGGCGTCCCCAGAAGAGAAAATGAGGATATCGTTAGCGAAAGCCAGGTGGGTGATGATTGGGCACCCACTGGCGGTATGATAGTGCTGGAAGTTAGGGATGCTCGCCATCTTATTAAGGTTTCTGCTCAATGCGTCCGCCATAATAATGAAGATGGTGGAAGATAAAGGATCTCCTTGCCTAACCCCGCGAGTCGATTTGAAGAAGCCATCCGGCTGACCGTTGATAACCGTAGAGAACCACGAGTTGTTGATCGATCTCCACACGATGTTCGTCCAGGTTTCAGAAAATTCGAAGGCTCTGAAGACCCAGATCATGAATTGCCAATCCAGTCTGTCGTAAGCTTTCTCCATGTCCAATTTGATGGCTATGTTGCCCCCTCTTGCTGGGAGCTTCTTGCAGGTAATTAACTCTTAGGCCAACATGATGTTATCTTGTATATTTCTCCCCTGGACAAAGCCACTCTGCTCCTCCGAGATGATCTTAGGTAGAAGGTCGGACATGCGAGAGGCGATGATCTTGGATATGATCTTATTTGTGACGGTACAAAGACTGATGGGACGAAAGTCGTAGAATGTCTCTGGGTTATCTTTCTTCGGAATGAGGATCAGATTGGTGCTCGAGATGGCTCTGGGGTAAGTAGCTCCTTGAAGAAAAGTTGAGATTGCTTTGTGGATGTCCACCTTGATGATATCCCAGCATGTTCAAAAAAAAACCCCAAAAACCTGTCTGGTCCGGGCGTACTGTTTTCGTCAAGGGCCCAGACGACATCTTTCACCTCTTGCTCGGAGGGAGGATGTTCTAACCGGATATTGTCTGTGTCGCTAATAAGGTGGGGGACCTCTTCCAGGAAGGTGTTGTCTTTGAGGACCATTTCTTTGGAGAATAGTCGGGAATGGAACTTCTCGGCTTCCACTTGGTTACCCTTTTGATCGCTGATGCTGATCCCATTTTCATCGACAATCTGGTAGAGAGTGAGTTTTTGTCTGCGACCATTGGCGCAGGCGTGGAAGAAGCTCGAGTTTTTGTCCCCCTCGCTATCCCATTTAAGCCTCGCTTTCTGCTTCCAAAAATCGGTCTCGGCTTTCAGCCTGAATTTGAGGATAGCTTTGGTGAGTTTAAGGGCATTCCTGGTAGCTGACGAACAGTCGATCATGTGACTTCGGCATAAGTAACGTCATCCTCAGCCTCACGAATGGCTTAAAAAATATCCTTATAAGCTTGCTTGCTCCAGACCACTAGGGCTTTCCTCGTTGCCTTGAGCTTGTTGGCTACCCTGGTGAGAGGTTCGGGGGAGTCCGTGCTGTTCCAAGCTTCCGTGACGATGCCCAAGAATTGGGGGTGCTCGCTCCAGAAGTCAAAGAAGCGGAAACTCTTTGTGAACTGGCTAGATATGCTAGTAATTCCAACTAGCAGGGGGCATTGTCGGATTCGGTGGCATTAAGGTGAGAAAGCTTAGAGGTAGTCCCCATTCCTTGCTAGTGGGCGTTCGTTAGGGCCCTGTCAAGGCGGGAGTATTATCGTCGGTTGCCTTCCTGCATGTTGCACTAGGTGAAGGCATTGCCAGTGAATGGAAGAGGGGAGAGGTGAGAGTTGAATATGAAGTTGTTGAAATCTTGAATGGCCGAATGAGGGGAGGGCGGCCGCCAGTTTTCTCTTCTCTGCAAGTAATAGCGTTGAAGTCTCATATATAAATCTACGGTAGGTTATGGTGGGGATGGTGGATGTCCAGAAGGTCATTCCAGAGATGTTTGCGATCAGCAATGTCACAGCTGCCATGTACCGCAGAAAGGATAGCATGCTTGGGGATTAAAGGGTGTTCCATCCAGCAAGATAGGACTTGCCTGGAGTCCTGGATGGCTCCGATCTTTACGTCCTTCGAGCAGAGGATCCAAATATCGTGTCTGCCAGCAATGGCCGAATGAAAGTCTAACTGCAGCTGAATGGATTTGAGTCTTTTATAGCAGAATTTGGGTTCAAGGATGATCAAGAGGTCGATCTTGTGAGTCTTCTTAAGGCTGGTGATTCTCCTCATGGTTGGTTTGTTTATCAGACTGCAGATATTCCAAGAGAGAATGTTCAGCATTAATGGTGGTTGGGGAGGGGGGTTGGTTGGTCCGCTTGGCTGCGGACCTGATGTGCATGGTCGAGGACTTTGTGGCCCCTTTTTTATCTAATTTTCTGGTTGTGGTGGAAGCCTCTTCCGCCATCGAGGTGGATGTGCCGAGGATAGAGTCCTCGAGGGGGTTGGGGAGGGTGTCTTTATAGGGTTCGACCAATTCTCCAGCGGAGTCGAGGTCGGGTTGCTCCGGAAGGATGAGGAGGGTGTCATCGGAGATACAAATTGGGTCACCTTTCTACTGGAGCAGGAATCCTACAGCAAGGACCTGAAGTCTACTAAGGTCCTGCTCTGGCCTTAGAATAGTAAGGACATCTACGACGGTGACTCCGTGGGAGGCGAGGTTGTCTGGGGCGTTTGGAAGTTCTTGGAGGGTCTCCTCTACGGCCTCCGGGGGGGGTCACTGATGTCCTTAGATTCTGGCCCGAGGACCACGATAGAGTCTGCAGGAAAGGCTATCTCCTGGTAGTGGTCGATCTCTTCTAAAATGAGGGCATTAAACTGGTTGGAAAGGGGTAGATTTGGTGGATGGAGGGGGATCACTGCTTTGTCTGAGGAGGCACCTCTGCTTGATTTGCCTTCACTGGTGTTAAATCTGGTGTGGGAGTTCGGTAGAGGAAGCAGGAGGCTTGGGCAAGCTTTTGATATTTGTCCCCGTTGGGTAGGATTGTTTTCGTACTAGTTTCTTCTTGAGCTCACGATAGAGACAAAAGCAATGCTTTGAGAGGTGACTGCGTAAATGGCAATTTGAGCAGAAGATAATGAGGTTATCGTAGATGATTAGCTGGGTGTGAGTCTGGTTGCCAAGTTCAACGAGGATATGGTTGGGGGGTTCGGAGGTGAGGTCGAGTTCCACACAAATCTTGGCATAGTGGGATTTGGTCATGTTGCTGGTTTCTGCTGCAGTGGCCACGCATGTCCCGAAAGAGTTAGCTATACGCTTAAGTGCCGCTAAAACGAAGCAAATGAGTGAAAGATTGGGAAGGGTCACCCAGGCAGCAACTATCGCTGAGTCTACCTTAGTGTTAAAGTTCGCTGACCATTTGATTATCTTCATCTGGTGGAAATCAACCCTACTGGTGCCTTTGGACCACACGGTCCTGTGGTCAAGATTGGCGGAGAGATAGAGCAGAATATGCCTCGGGTCGAAGGGGCCACCCTGTATTCAGCCGAGAGCCACCAACTGGCATTGACCTCATGAACCCGGGAGAGTTTAGGACAACCTGAGAAGAATTTGAGGATTAAGGAGTAGGGAAAGGAGGTGGCCAGGGAGGTCAGTTTCTGGTCGGTGAAGGGCACCGTAGGCATGGAAGACGCCAACGAATACTCCACTACGGAAAGAGGGACGTCCGGGAACATGAGTCCCTGCTTGGATGCCCTGTCAGGACGAAGCTTGTCGGCGAAGAAAGGCATCGGATGAGCCGACAAAAGGAGCGTGCCCTGGCCCAAACAGGGGGTTGGTCGTGTGGGGAAAGAGGGGGAGGGTGGAGCTATGGCCGGCCGGGGGGCTGGGACCAAACTGGGGATGAGAACGATGAGGTCGTCCGGGAGAGAGCGAGTAGGGGGGTGGGGGATGGGATGACGGTATGGGTGCATAAGGGTACGGCACTGCAGCTGGGGTCGATCATAGCTGGGGGGTCGACACAGGCTGTGCCATCTGACTGGTCGCCATACGCGTCTGCTGAGGAAGGAGGTGGGAGGCCATATACGCCCGCAGAGGAAATAGGGCGGTCATATGCGCCCCGGAACATAGGACCATATGCACCCGTGAAGGCAAGAGGGGGGCATCCATATACGCCCACTGCGAGAGCTGTGGGGACGGGACCGCCATATGCGCTCGCAGAGGAGAAAAGAGGGGCATATGCGACCAAGGAAGAGGTCCTGAAAGCTGTCGCAGAATATGGCGGGGGGCCGCCATATTCGTCTAATGAGTGGAGGGGGGCATATGCGCCTACTACGAAGGGGCCGCCATATGCGCCCACAGCAGGGCATGCGCCCACACGCATAGGGGCTGTAGCACCCAGTTTTCCAAATGAGGGTAATTTTGAAATTTTGTGTTTATAATTATTTTAATAATGATATTTAATTCATGATATAATTTTTGGTGATTTTAAATTATTTTAAAATTATTTAAATCAATGACTTGTGGTTTTGACGTTTTGCTTGTGAAACCCTAGAGGCTGTTTGACCTAGAGCCTAACCATGTGATTATGATATTTTAATGTCATTTCTGGCCTAAAGATATTTTGCATTTGACCTCTTTGAATTATTTTGATATTATTTTATTATTTATGATATTGTTTTAGGATTATTTGAGTCGGGTTCGAATTTCATCTCAATCCGACTTGTAACGGGGACCCGGGGTAACTTATACTCTAGTTGGACCCATGCATTAGTTAGCCATGGCCCACATTTTAGTTAGTCATGTTAGAAGGATTAGTCATAATCCTAATTATTAGGTTAACCATTTAGAGTTTTTATTTTGACCCTTTTACCCCAAAACCCTAACCAAAATTGTTTTAAATACTTGTAACTAAGGGAGGGGCAAACTTGTAATATTCAATGAAGAGGGGATATAACCATTGTGGCCGGCCCTAATAGGACACCCATCTCATTTCCTTTTTTTGAGAAGTCTTCTTCCCCAAGTGCTCTCAAGCTCTCCCAAGGAAGAAGCCTTTCTCATTGGATTTTCTCTCCTTTAGGTAATATTTCCTTCCCTTTTATTTCTCCATTTTGCATTTAGAAAAGTTTTAACCATAGGAATGACTCCTATTGTTGTGTCCCTATTTTGTGTCCTCTTGTGTCCATTATGTGTCCTTTAGGGATTTCTATTGTATTATTGTTGTGTCTTGTGTTCATGGGGAAATCCCCCAAACTTGGACACACTTTATATTTAAAATATTGATTAAATGAATTAATTCATATTAAATCTCAGATTTGAATATGTAGAGATGTGTTCTTGAGTACTTTAGATTTCATTCATGTATCTCTTATAGATGTGTTCATGTTACATATATAGATTTGTGTAAAATATATTGTAATGAGAGTGTACCTATATTTATATATGTAATAAATGGTTCATGATAATTATATAATCAAGTTTGTGAGTGTGGTTCCTCATATTATTATTGTCATTATTGTTGTGGATAATTAGGATATATATTGTGTATTCTTTTGGCTCAAACTATCTAAATCCGTCATGATTTTTATCCACGTTTTTAATTTAAGTCCTAACTTAGAAAGGTCATAACTTCTAGCTCAAAACTCGGTTTAATCTCCCATTTTTTTAAAAGAAGTGTATTGAAGTTAGCTTTCCAAAAACATATATTAACAGGCCTAATTCTTTCTGTAACTTTTTGGAGAATTATTTGAGTGTCAGCTGTACGAAAGACAAACGCGTTCTCGGTGTTTTCGCGATTCCGGGAGTTTCCGGAAACAAAAACATGATCTGTTTGAAGTTTTGCTAAGCTAACACATAGATCTATAACATATTTAATACTAGATTTTAATTCATGCTGAGATGGTACAGTATTGATTATTAGTAGGAGTTACTATTTGGCATAAACATTTTGTGTACCCTTGTGTGTAATATAATGTTCTATTTGATTTTAACCCATGTTAATGTATATATATTATGTAATTAAATAGAGAATGCAAGCATGAGTAAATGGTTAAATAAATGATGTATGAGGTGTAAGTATCCTATCTAATGTAAGCATGTATAAGTATGGCTTGTAATGAATATGTAGGTTCCATAGTATGTAATGTATGGTGCATATAGTAGTGCAAGAGAATAAATGAATGATGAATGAATGCAAGCATGAATGTAATGTAATAATAGATGTGATGTGATGTAATATATGTAATATACAAGTTAATGAGATATAATGTTCTATGTTAACACAAATCCTATATTACCTCATGTACCCCCTTACACTATGTTGACACTATCACACTTGACACTTTGTTCACTTACACTTTGACACTCTTTGATATATATATACTATGTATGCCCATTTAACCCTCACTTGCCCCTTTGCTATGTTCACATACACACACATAGCCTCTTAAATAAGTATTTATGAATATAGTTAACTTAGCTATGTATGTATATTATATATATGTTAGCATATTGTGTTGTAATATATAAGTTTATATAACCATTTAAAATGCCATGATTATAGACCTAATATTGAATACTAATATATGCATGTGTATATATGTGTAGACATATATAGCTTAAGTAATAGATTACCTAGTGTATATCCAATGTGAATTCTTGTCTATTTGAGTATTGAATAATTGCATGCTACATAGAGTTGGGTGTATGTTGGCTTGTATAGCCTTGTATTGATGTGTGCTTGCTAGGATAGTCTTGGTTAGGCCTAGTAAGACTTGCTGGGTTAGGACATGACCTAGTTTGACCTAGTTTGACTAGTGCAGTTGACCAGAGTTGACCAAGGGTTGACTTTGGCCTAGTTTGACCTAGATTCATGTAGAATGCATTGTAGTGCTTTATATTACCCTTCTGGATATATTGTGACTTGTACTGTTCTAATTAGGAGCCAGACACCTCTCTTCAGACAGTATCTTTACCTTGGACATTCAGATATCAGGCGAGTACATTCTCTGATCTTTTCATACTTACCTGGATTATTTTCTTGCTCTAGATTACTCTACTTGATGCTGACACGTATCTTCACAGATTAGTACTATATGGATCCTTTCCTGAGATGCTATCCCTCTACGGGTGCATCGGGTATTTCATGTTCATGTACTTTATCATGTGCATCAGGTACTCCTTGTACTAGTACTAGTTCATGTTTTTACATGTTCTCATGTGCTTCATGTGCTTCATGTGCTTTCATGTGCTTTCATGTGCTTATCATGTACCTCATATACTACTCATTACATTAGTTCACGTATCTTAGCTGTATTCATGTGCTTATAACATAACTTGAACGGATCCTTGTGTATTGATTGGGACGGGGTGAGTAGAATTGGTTATGTGATCACTATCCCCAGTAGCTGTATTCATGTGCCCCCTTATTTGTATTCATCTGCCCCCAAGCCATTTACATAACCATTGTGCTCTAAATCACGTAGCCACTTACAGTCTCTACTATCATTTATTTACTTTCAGTTACAAAATATCTCTTGTTTACTCGTACTTCCTATTCAGCACTTCCTGTATTTTACTCTATTGCATGATTTATACTCCTAACCTGCTATGAACTGTTTTAGAGATATGTGCTCATTCTCGTCCTGACTGGACCTGTTGATAAATTTTACAGATAGCTTGGAGGTTGCCTGCTAGCCTAGAGGAGACACATTAGAGGTTGTTTAGATAGTTATTTCAATTGTCTGGAGTTGTATTTACTTTATGGATTACTGTATCTGAGTTTGGAGATTTGAGATGTATTTCTGGATTTATGTATCTTAGACACTTAGATTTCTCTCTGTTGTACCTCTTTTGGATTTCATGTTTTATCTATCCTTATCATGCTCTACCTTAGATGTGATTGAGTCTGTACCTGCTATGTCACCCCCATTCGGGAAGTATAAACTGTTTAGTCTTATACTGTTAGATACATGAGACCTAGGACAGCGTTCTACCGCCGACACTGCGGCGTAGGCTGGACGTACCCACTTCTCGTGCCCTTATTCTAGAGTGCGGGTCATAACACGTTTTTAGTGGTGGCCCATACAGGTCGAGATTTGCATTAGTGCGATTTCGTAGTAGCGCAACGACTTAGTTGTACTACTACGAGCCTGCTATAGGATATATAAATTAAGATATTAGGATGAGAGGATACTCAATCACTGTTAGGATTCCTTGAGAGATTCCTGGGATGACCCTTGAGAATCTCATTTTGAATTCCGATTTAAACTCCTTTTCCTTGTTTTGATTCACATTTTTCCTTGATTTGAATTTGATTTTGTGGATTCATTGTAGAACTTTGAATCCTGGTATTAGTTGATGATTTTGATAAAATTTTGTAGTTGTTGATTTAATTTTGTATTTAGATTAATATTTTCAAATCCAAGGTACTCAATCACACTTAGGATTCTTTGAGAGATTTCTGGGACGACCCCTGAGAAACTAATTTTGAACTTCAATTGGAATTCCTTTTCCTCTTGTTTGGATTCACCCTCATTCCTTGCTATTGAATTTAAGCTTGATGGTTTGAACCGATGAGAAGGAACATATCTTCATTATTCTTTCTCGCCATTATTCCCTTGCATTCTTATTTACCTCTTATCTTAAACTCTGTCTCATTACATTAATTATCCATATCTTGTCATCCCTAACAGATGTACTTCGAAACCCTTGAATCTTCGTATCTTTTGCATGGGGAAGGCTAAGGAAGTGACGTAAATTATGTAGCTCAGAGAAGACGTAACTGGTTATTTTATGATGATCTAAAGGAAATTAAATGTGGAGTGTTCCATATGGAAACTTGAGATAGAAATGTGGTAAAGGTCTCGAATAGAATAAAAAGATGTATACTGCCAATCTGGAAACAATTACATTTAGAGAAATTTTGGGGTTATGAGATAGTTTATAGGTGTATTCAAAACTAATGAGGATATCAGAGGTCAACCTAGTTTTGAGAACTTAGAAAATCTTGGTTATTGATTCTGGGAAAAACTTTTACTCTGAGGCGATGTAGAAGGTTAGTAATGGAAAAGAGAAGTTAATTGTGTTTAATAAGGATATTAAACAAGATGTTGCGAGGAAATGACTAGGGATAGAGAGAACACAAAGTTATGGAAGTTTAGAGATTGTTGTGAAATATTTTTAGGAGAATAATATTCAAGGGGTATGTCGAAGAAAATATAAAAGTTGATTTTATGATGGAAGATAAGTTTTGTAAGGCCTAGAGGTTTAAATTAAATAATACGATGAGAACAATTTGAACAAGTTCAAGGAATTCGTAAACGGGATTTAGAGGTTTTGGGTCAAATTTAAGACAAGGTGAAAGAACTTGGAAATTTAAATAAATGGTTAATGTTGATTCCTAAATGTGAGGGCTGTGCTTCAAGAGTGATGTTTGGAAATTGGGAATTGCCTACGGTAGTCATGGTAAGGGTTTAAGTAAAGGTTAAATTTTCATATGGAGACTGGTGAGGTAAAGATATGATTGGCAAGTTATGACCAGATGAACTTAAGAGTATCAGAAGCAGATGACTAACTCGATCTTCATTATTTTTGTGCATTAATTACCACATCTTGAACTCCCACTTTCAAATTGAGATCCTTGACGTTCCTTATCGTGACTTTGATATTCGGAATGTAATACTAGCTGTTATCCTCCAACAAATTTTATATGCAAGAACTAGACGAGCTCACCTTCGTGTACGTATATCATGTCCCACTAAAACCCGTCTTCTTGTACTCTATTTTCTTGATATGATTTTCTGGTCAACTGGCTAAACTATAACCTCTACCATTATAATAAATTTCTTCTTATTTCAATTAGAAATCCAGCCTTGACTCAATTCTTTCGACCCGACATGTGATGGTGTTCTGCTTGTTTCCTTAGATGCTTAACCTTGTACCTTATCTGATTACTTGACCCGTTGGTTAAAAAACTTGGACTATGTAATTCCTTTCATCATTACCACCCTTATATCTTGTGCTGCTAAATTAGTCTTAGTTTTGCAAGCTTATCTATTTTCGAGCTTGGTCATGACATATTTTATTGGGTGGCCACCCACTAACATATTGTCTAATCAGAACTGGTACATGATGGTCTGATCAACCTATTGCACTTTGGTTCGCTTTTTTATGTATCAATCTACGAGAATGGAGACATAGTTAAACTTGACCCTAGAGTCTCATTCACGACAGCCTTGAAAATTCTCCTTGAAATCTTTTCATCGCCTATGAACCTCGTATTCGTACTCAGTCGAATTAAATTTAATCATGACCTGAACCTCCATCATTGGATGCTCGTGCTCATACTTTGATTTCATTGATTTTCCTTCTTGCCTAAATCTCGTTTTATCCCGAAATTGATCAACTTAGATCGTGTCAAGACAAAAATCTATTTGTGATTTATTATGCCTAAATTTTTAATTTTTGCCATTTTATGGAATAGTAACCTTTTAATAATTTCTTAGTTGCTTGTTAATGACCAATTTTTATATAGGATGGTAGACAGTCCTACAACCTTGATGATTGTTGGGCCCTTACCTTCCCAATTAGGACACCCTAGATTGTTTGTGTGTTGATACCATAGTACTGTTTTGACCTAGAATGACTAGTGTACCTAGGTGAGACTTCCAACTGCTACGGTATGCCCTGACCTTGTATACTATTCCTTCAAATTGTATGATTTAGATAAAAATTTTAGACCTTGATTGTTGGGAAATAGGGACATCACCCCATTAGTATCAGTTGTAGATATTTATAGGTTAGTCCTTGATGTGGAGATGTGTGTCTATAAACATGTAGCTTATGAGATTTATGAGAGATTATAGTATCAGCCTTGATAGGATGTACTAGTCTTTTGGTGAGTATAAATGTGTTATGAGAGATAGGGGCCTATATGTCTTAGTAATGCATCGTTCCTATGGTAATAGAATGTATTAATAGATGGTTAATAGGAAGATAATAGTTTGAGCATACCTATAGCCTATGATCAGTTCCTTTTCATCCTTAGTTAAGACCACTTTAAAATAGGTCCAGTCCCTTGGATATAGGTTCCAGTCCATATTTTATTGAAGTTCCATTACCGCCGTACAGCAGAGCAGTGTTGGAGGTACTCCTAGATTGATACTATTTAGATGTCCGTTTATTATTCCAGTGTTAGAAAGTGTTACCTTAGATATTGGGTAGGTTAGAGGCTCTAGAAGGAGTACTATCGATATTAAATTTCGAGGACGAAATTTTTCTAAGGTGGGTAGAGTTGTAGCACCCAGTTTTCCAAATGAGGGTAATTTTGAAATTTTATATTTATAATTATTTTAATAATGATATTTAATTCATGATATGATTTTTGGTGATTTTAAATCATTTTAAAATTATTTAAATCAGTGACTTGTGGTTTTGACGTTTTCCTAGTGAAACCCTAGAGACTGTTTGACCTAGAGCCTAACCATGTGATTATGATATTTTAATGTCATTTCTGGCCTAAGGATATTTTGCATTTGACCTCTTTGAATTATTTTGATATTATTTTATTATTTATGATATTGTTTTGGGATTATTTGAGTCGGGTTCGAATTTCATCTCAATCCGACTTGTAACGGGGACCCGGGGTAACTTAGACTCTAGTTGGACCCATGCATTAGTTAGCCATGGCCCACATTTTAATTAGTCATGTTAGAAAGATTAGTCATAATCCTAATTATTAGGTTAACCATTTAGAGTTTTTATTTTGACCGTTTTACCCCAAAACCCTAACCAAAATTGTTTTAAACACTTGTAACTAAGGGAGGGACAAACTTGTAATATTCAATGAAGAGGGGATATAACCATTGTGGCCGGCCCTAATAGGACACCCATCTCATTTCTTTTTTTTGAGAAGTCTTCTTCCCCAAGTGCTCTCAAGCTCTCCCAAGGAAGAAGCCTTTCTCCTTGGATTTTCTCTCCTTTAGGTAATATTTCCTTCTCTTTTATTTCTCCATTTTGCATTTAGAAAAGTTTTAACCATAGGAATGACCCCAATTGTTGTGTCCCTATTTTGTGTCCTCTTGTGTCCATTATGTGTCCTTTAGGGATTTCTATTGTATTATTGTTGTGTCTTGTGTTCATGGGGAAATCCCCCAAACTTGGACACACTTTATATTTAAAATATTGATTAAATGAATTAATTCATATTAAATCTCAGATTTGAATATGTAGAGATGTGTTCTTGAGTACTTTAGATTTCATTCATGTATCTCTTATAGATGTGTTCATGTTACATATATAGATTTGTGTAAAATATATTGTAATGAGAGTGTACCTATATTTATATATGTAATAAATGGTTCATGATGATTATATAATCAAGTTTGTTAGTGTGGTTCCTCATATTATTATTGTCATTATTGTTGTGGATAATTAGGATATATATTGTGTATTCTTTTGGCTCAAACTATCTAAATCCGTCATGATTTTTATCCACGTTTTTAATTTAAGCCCTAACTTAGAAATGTCATAACTTCTAGCTCAAAGCTCGGTTTAATCTCCCTTTTTTTAAAAGAAGTGTATTGAAGTTAGCTTTCCAAAAACATATATTAATAGGCCTAATTCTTTCTGTAACTTTTTGGAGAATTATTTGAGTGTCAGCTGTACGAAAGACAAACGCGTTCTCGGTGTTTTCGCGATTTCGGGAGTTTTCGGAAACGAAAACGCGATCTGTTTGTGTCACGCCCTAGAACCAGAATACTGGAGAGCGGGGGTAGACATAGCCAGCTACGTATAACGGAATGGAATCCACACCGCTATACGGTCACGGCTGTCTAGATATGTGAGGGTTTCACTACAATCCATCAGTCTCTTAAGGTCATAAAATAGCCTATTGTCTCAATCTCAACAAGTAATATAGTAACAAGATGGTAGATCACCAAATATACAATAAAAGGCATCCCAAATATTACATATCCAGATAATCATGAAGCTAGTCGTACAAAATGTAAGGACTAGCAATAGTTAAGTCATACATGATCAACCTCGAGTTGCCAATCATGCTTACAGCCCATAGGCAGACAGTAAATAAAGTTGCAAACGAGCTAACACTTACTCGGCGGGTAAATGCCTCAAAAGAATAATTTTACAATAGAGTGGGAGAGCAAAATAAACCCACTCGTTGTCCTGGTTACGCCTGGTGACCACCATCGGGCTGAAATGCAGGAAGATCCTTTACTGCTGCTCCGGTATCTGGCCATACAAAACCAGCTGGGTCAGACCCCAGAAAGAGCAAGTGCCACAAAGGAGGCTTCACTTAAGAACTAAAACCAGCAATTAGCACAAAAGTATAATTACCTAATAAGAGACAGTAATTTAAGAAAAAGCATGATGGGTAATTATAAAAGACAATCTTGCATAGAATCACTAGAAGACAGGACATATGGAGAAGCATGTCAGGATGATATACGATGAGATAACCATGGGACTATTCAGATAGCTAGGTTACAACCCGTAAACCAAACAAGGACCGAGGTTGTAACCCTTCGTCTGAACGGAATTTGGTTTGTCTCACCATTTATCGGCAAGATAAATATAAGAAATCAGGTCAAGTAACAATCTGGAGTGGCAATCATTATAGTGACAATCTGGAGTGACAATCATTCCATCATTCTGGTACAATCCTATAATCAATCAATTCTAGACAATACTATACTGGACCAGACTCCATCCAAGCAATCACGGCCAATCATTGCCTACGGCTTTCTACATTAACTAACTAGGGTTATCACAATCCTAGTTACTAGCAAGATGCAATGAGATTGATCCACAGCCACAAGCCCTGCAGACCATCCAGGCTATCCAGGTCGAAAGATTAGGGTTGAATTCAGGTGGGTACATCTCCCAGGAGACAAATGTACCCTTAGATGACTTAGAGGGTGCAACACTCGACGGTGTGCTGGAAATGTGCCCTACTCGACGGCAGGCTACAGATCCCAAGAGCGCCCAAGGTAACGGGATTGCCTGTAGCTGTGTCATCTCTTCATGACTACTGTGTTATTCTAGTTATTAAACTTAATCCATTTTAGTAGGTACTCCTGACCGTGGTACTCAGGAGTCCCCTCCTAGACATAATGCGAGACTGGACAAGTGGATTAACAAGCAAGCAAGAAAGAACCACCCACGGTGTCAAGGCAAGTCAAGTTAAGTTATCAAGTCATGTCAAGTCAGGAGTGCGCCGCCACGGCCACTATCAAGTCAGGTTGGTCATGTCAGGAGTGCACCACTACGGGTCACTGTCGTGTTATGCAAGTTCTTGTCATATCATGCCATGTACAATAGTCATTCCAAACATATTAAGTAAAATCAAGTTCATGAAAAAAAAAGCGTAAGGATATAAAATGGGCGTAAAATATCTAATAAAATATCAATATACAGAGCCATAGAAAAACCAAGCTAAAAGAATTAAGACCAAAACTCTAAGAACCAATGGGTCAAGCAAGGGGTTAGGGGGGCAGCGTACGTAAAAGTCACGCACGCTCAAGGAAGCAGCGTACATAAAAGTCACGCACGCTCAGAGAGCGGCGTACATGAAAAGTCACGCACGCTCAGGAGCAGCATAGGTGAAAAGTCACGCACGCTGAGAGAGCAGCGTGGGTGAAAAGTCACGCACTCTACAGGAGCAGCATAGGTGAAAAGTCACGCACACTCAAGGGAGCAGCTGCGTGAAAAGTCACGCACGCTCAAGGAAGACACGCTTCCAACAGGAAGCGTACCCAAGGCTGCGTGGCATAAGCTAAGAAGCTCTGCCACTGCTCACTGTCTTCTCCAAAGAGCAAGAACAGCAAGGATGAACCCAAACTTCAAATGCTCATAACTTGGTCAAAACAAGTCCGAATCCAAGTTTCCAAAGGTCGAAATTGGGTAGAAGGAATTTCCCAACCACATGAACCATCAGAACTTGCAAATGAAGAAGTTAACTAGATCAAAACTTCAAAATTCCAAGAAAGCATTTCCTAGATCTACAAAAACTCATGCACCCAAATAAAAATCTTCAAGTTCTAAAGTAGTTTAGAATCCTGCTAGGAAGCCATCAGAACCATCAAAATGAGTTCTCAAGTGAGAACAAGATGCGCTTGCCTATGGTGGTGTCGGTGGAAGAAGGAGAAGAAGGAAGAAGAAGAAGAAATAAATGAGAGTTAGGGAGGAGAGAGAAGGTTGGTGGCTGCTATTAAAGGAGAAGAGGGTGGTAGGTAGGAGTGGTTCATGCTAACCCAAACAAAGCCAAACCAATCCAAGCCCAACCCGAACCAAGCTAGGCCAAACCGAGCTAATGCAATGCCAGGATGGACCAGAAAATACTCAATAAACCAAGCTCTATTAATCAGAATTAGTTCATGAATAATAAATGATAATTAAACCACAATGCTAAATATGAAATAAACCATAATTAACTAATCAAGAAAAATGAAAAAATACAGGTCAGAAATACGAACACGTATAAAATACGTATTACGAATTAAGGGCTCTACATCCTACCCACCTTAAAAGAATTTCGTCCTCGGAATTTAATCAAGAGGCTAGAGATGCAAGGACAAGCTATACTATCGCAAGCAATCTATGCTACCAATCAATCATACAATCATACATGCAAGCAAGGAATCGAAGTGCAAGGTATAAGGAAGAAATTACACCTCACGAGACAAACTGATTGGAATGACGTGATCGGATATCATCCTCACACTCCCACGTTTGACTCCCCCAAGGAGCGATGAACTCAAGCAACACGAACTAAAGTGATAGCCTTGCGCTTGAGGTCTCTCTCTTTGGTCAAACATGGGTACGGGCCTCTCCTCATACGAAAAGGTTGTTGGTACCAATAACCGTAACCTTTTTGAATGATCTAGGACATGGCTCGGACCCGGGATATACCGTTGTAATTAGGGCACATGAAATACGACACGTGTCCTGCATAACAACGGCGGAAAGCAAGACAATAGGATACAGATACCTCTCCGCCGACTCTGGATCTGGGCCTGGGCCAGGGCGAACTGCTGAGGCCTCTGCTGCCGGAAAGCTTGGGCCTGAGACGGCAATGGACCTGGGAACGGAAGCTGCTGTGGTTGGTGAATGGGAGCTGGTTCTGGTGCTTGTGCTGGTGCTGGTCCCATAACCGAGGGACTAGATACGGCTGGTGCTGAATCAACTCTGAATGGGCAGGACCCCACCCTATGGTCCGGTGCTCCACACAATAAACACAATCCCAATGCCCTGCGACACTCTGCTATCACGTGTCCAGGCTTCCCACAATAAGAACAGCCTACGGCGGAAGACTGTGCTTGCTTCTGTTTCTGCTGAGGGTACGTCGGGGTCGAGTACTGGACCGACGTAACTGAGGTTGCTTGCCTCGGAGTTCCAATAGTTAAAGTCCTGGCTGCTGGAGGTGGTGCGGAAGACTGGTTCATTTGACTATGGGACCGCTTTCGATCTCTGGTCCTGTCCACTATCCTCTGGGAAGTGTACTCATGCCTCCTCGCTGCTCGCAAGACGGCATCAAAAGTTCTGTGCTCAAATTGCTCTACTGCCAATATGATCTCCAAATGGAGCCACTGCTGGAATCGCTGTGCTCTGTCTAGCTCGGTTGCCACCAAGGTGGGAGCAAACCGACTCAACCTTGAAAACTCGGCCGCATATTCGTCGACCGTCCTATTCATCTGCCTGAGATTACTAAACCTGGTCTGCAGGTCAACTCTAGCCACTGCGTCGAAGTACTTGGTCTGAAACATATCACTGAATACTGCCCACATAACAGGTATACCCAAATGGTCTGCTTGTATAGCCCACCAGCTGCGGGCTAGATCTAGTAACTGCAGGCGTACTACCGCCACCTTCTCTGCTTCAGGGGTCCTAGCTGCTTCCAAGATAACTTCAATGTCCTGTAGCCAGGCATCTGCAGCAATAGCATCCTCGCTGCCATCGAAGAAGGGAGGGTTCAGGCGTTTAAAATTGTTGACCGTACTGTTCCCTCGAGGACCAATTCCGCTCATAGCATCCTGTACTGCTTGCTGCAAGGCATCACCTCGACGGCCCTGAGACGCAAGCAACTCACGAATAAGCCCTATCAAGACTCCATCCTCTGACCCTGCTGGCTGAACTGACTGGACTGGGGGCACTGGTTCTCTAGAAGGCATGGCTCGGAAGGCGGCTGCTGAGGACTGGTCCTGATCTTCTTGCTGTTGCTGGGCTGCCGGCTGAACTCCTTCTGGCTGATCAACAGGAACGGTGCTACTGAAGCAAGGATGTCAGGAATATTAAGGAAGGACCAGGATAGAACAACGATACAAGCATGTTATCAAGTCAAGGATCCAAGGAGATAAGAAGATACTAGTGGAGATCAAAGGAGAGTACAGATTGAGACATCTATCTGGTAAACCCTCATATTTCTTGATTGACAAGACCTGCATGGGCCACCACTTAAACCATGTCACGCCCCAGAACCAGAATACTGGAGAGCGGGGGCAGACATAGCCAGCTACGTATAACGGAATGGAATCCACACCGCTATACGGTCACGGCTGTCTAGATATGTGAGGATTTCACTACAATCCATCAGTCTCTTAAGGTCATAAAATAGCCTATTGTCTCAATCTCAACAAGTAATATAGTAACAAGATGGTAGATCACCAAATATACAATAAAAGGCATCCCAAATATTACATATCCAGATGATCATGAAGCTAGTCGTACAAAATATAAGGACTAGCAAGAGTTAAGTCATACATGATCAACCTCGAGTTGCCAATCATACTTACAGCCCATAGGCAGACAGTAAATAAAGTTGCAAACGAGCTAACACTTACTCGACGGCTAAATGCCTCAAAAGAATAATTTTACAATAGAGTGGGAGAGCAAAATAAACCCACTCGTTGTCCTGGTTACGCCTGGTGACCACCATCGGGCTGAAATGCAGGGAGATCCTTTGCTGCTGCTCCGGTATCTGGCCATACAAAACCAGCTGGATCAGACCCCAGAAAGAGCAAGTGCCACAAAGGAGGCTTCACTTAAGAACTAAAACCAGCAATTAGCACAAAAGTATAATTACCTAATAAGAGACAGTAATTTAAGAAAAAGCATGATGGGTAATTATAAAAGACAATCTTGCATAGAATCACTAGAAGACAGGACATATGGAGAAGCATGTCAGGATGATATACGATGAGATAACCATGGGACTATTCAGATAGCTAGGTTACAACCCATAAACCAAACAAGGACCGGGGTTGTAACCCTTCGTCTGAACGGAACGTGGTTTGTCTCACCATTTATCGGCAAGATAAATATAAGAAATCAGGTCAAGTAACAATCTGGAGTGGCAATCATTATAGTGACAATATGGAGTGACAATCATTCCATTATTCTGGTACAATCCTATAATCAATCAATTCTAGACAATACTATACTGGACCAGACTCCATCCAAGCAATCACGGCCAATCATTGCCTACGGCTTTCTACATTAACTAACTAGGGTTATCACAATCCTAGTTACTAGCAAGATGTAATGAGATTGATCCACAGCCACAAGCCCTGCAGACCATCCAGGCTACCCAGGACGAAAGATTAGGATTGAATTCAGGTGGGTACATCGCCCAGGAGACAAATGTACCCTTAGGTGACTTAGAGGGTGCAACACTCGACGGTGTGCTGGAAATGTGCCCTACTCGACGGCAGGCTACAGATCCCAAGAGCGCCCAAGGTAACGGGATTGCCTGTAGCTGTGTCATCTCTTCATGACTACTGTGTTATTCTAGTTATTAAACTTAATCCATTTTAGTAGGTACTCCTGACCGTGGTACTCAGGAGTCCCCTCCTAGACATGATGCGAGACTGGACAAGTGGATTAACAAGCAAGCAAGAAAGAACCACCTACGGTGTCAAGGCAAGTCAAGTTAAGTTATCAAGTCATGTCAAGTCAGGAGTGCGCCGCCACGGCCACTATCAAGTCAGGTTGGTCATGTCAGGAGTGCACCACTACGGGTCACTGTCGTGTTATGCAAGTTCTTGTCATATCATGCCATGTACAATAGTCATTCCAAACATATTAAGTAAAATCAAGTTCATGAAAAAAAAGCGTAAGGATATAAAATGGGCGTAAAATATCTAATAAAATATCAATATACAGAGCCATAGAAAAACCAAGCTAAAAGAATTAAGACCAAAACTCCAAGAACCAATGTGTCAAGCAAGGGGTCAGGGGGGCAGCGTACGTAAAAGTCACGCACGCTCAAGGAAGCAGCGTACATAAAAGTCACGCACGCTCAGAGAGCGGCGTACATGAAAAGTCACGCACGCTCAGGAGCAGCATAGGTGAAAAGTCACGCACACTGAGAGAGCAGCGTGGGTGAAAAGTCATGCACTCTACAGGAGCAGCATAGGTGAAAAGTCACGCACGCTGAGAGAGCGGCGTGGGTGAAAAGTCACGCACACTCAAGGGAGCAGCTGCGTGAAAAGTCACGCACGCTCAAGGAAGACACGCTTCCAACAGGAAGCGTACCCAAGGCTGCGTGGCATAAGCTAAGAAGCTCTGCCACTGCACACTGTCTTCTCCAAAGAGCAAGAACAGCAAGAACAGCAAGGATGAACCCAAACTTCAAATGCTCATAACTTGGTCAAAACAAGTCCGAATCCAAGTTTCCAAAGGTCAAAATTGGGTAGAAGGAAATTCCCAACCACATGGAACCATCAGAACTTGCAAATGAAGAAGTTAACTAGATCAAAACTTCAAAATTCCAAGAAAGCATTTCCTAGATCTACAAAAACTCATGCACCCAAATGAAAATCTTCAAGTTCTAAAGTAGTTTAGAATCCTGCTAGGAAGCCATCAGAACCATCAAAATGAGTTCTCAAGTGAGAGCAAGATGCACTTGCCTATGGTGGTGTCGGTAGAAGAAGGAGAGGAAGGAAGAAGAAGAAGAAATAAATGAGAGTTAGGAAGGAGAGAGAAGGTTGGTGGCTGCTATTAAAGGAGAAGAGGGTGGTAGGTAGGAGTGGTTCATGCTAACCCAAACCAAGCCAAACCAATCCAAGCCCAACCCGAACCAAGCTAGGCCAAACCGAGCTAATGCAATGCCAGGATGGACCAGAAAATACTCAATAAACCAAGCTCCATTAATCAGAATTAATTCATGAATAATAAATGATAATTAAACCACAATGCTAAATATGAAATAAACCATAATTAACTAATCAAGAAAAATGAAAAAATACAGGTCAGAAATACAAACACGTATAAAATACGTATTACGAATTAAGGGCTCTACATCCTACCCACCTTAAAAGAATTCCATCCTCGGAATTTAATCAAGAGGCTAGAGATGCAAGGACAAGCTATACTATCACAAGCAATCTATGCTACCAATCAATCATACAATCATACATGCAAGCAAGGAATCGAAGTGCAAGGTATAAGGAAGAAATTACACCTCACGAGACAAACTGATTGGGATGACGTGATCGGATATCATCCTCACACTCCCACGTTTGACTCCCCCAAGGAGCGATGAACTCAAGCAACACGAACTAAAGTGATAGCCTTGCGCTTGAGGTCTCTCTCTTTGGTCAAACATGGGCACGGGCCTCTCCTCATACGAAAAGGTTGTTGGTACCAATAACCGTAACCTTTTTGAATGATCTAGGACATGGCTCGGACCCGGGATATATCGTTGTAATTAGGGTACATGAAACACGACACGTGTCCTGCATAACAACGGCGGAAAGTAAGACAATAGGATACAGATACCTCTCCGCCGACTCTGGATCTGGGCCTGGGCCATGGCGAACTGCTGAGGCCTCTGCTGCCGGAAAGCTTGGGCCTGAGACGGCAATGGACCTGGGAACGGAAGCTGCTGTGGTTGGTGAACGGGAGCTGGTTCTGGTGCTTGTGCTGGTGCTGGTCCCATAACCGAGGGACTAGATACGGCTGGTGCTGAATCAACTCTGAATGGGCAGGACCCCACCCTATGGTCCGGTGCTCCACACAATAAACACAATCCCAATGCCCTGCGACACTCTGCTATCACGTGTCCAGGCTTCCTACAATAAGAACAGCCTACGGCGGAAGACTGTGCTTGCTTCTGTTTCTGTTGAGGGTACGTCGGGGTCGAGTACTGGACCGACGTAACTGAGGTTGCTTGCCTCGGAGTTCCAATAGTTAAAGTACTGGCTGCTGGAGGTGGTGCGGAAGACTGGTTCATTTGACTATGGGACCACTTCCGATCTCTGGTCCTGTCCACTATCCTCTGAAAAGTGTACTCATGCCTCCTCGCTGCTCACAAGACAGCATCAAAAGTTCTGTGCTAAAACTGTTCTACTGCCAATATGATCTCCAAATGGAGCCCCTGCTGGAATCGTTGTGCTCTGTCTAGCTCGGTTGCCACCAAGGTGGGAGCAAACCGACTCAACCTTGAAAACTCGGCCGCATATTCGTCGACCGTCCTATTCATCTGCCTAAGATTACTAAACCTGGTCTGCAGGTCAACTTAGCCACAGCATCGAAGTACTTGGTCTGAAACATATCACTGAATACTGCCCACATAACAGGCATACCCAAATAGTCTGCTTGCATAGCCCACCAGCTGCGGGCTAGATCTAGTAACTGCAGGCGTACTACCACCACCTTCTCTGCTTCAGGGGTCCTAGCTGCTTCCAAGATAACTTCAATATCCTGTAGCCAGGCATCTGCAGCAATAGCATCCTCGCTGCCATCGAAGAAGGGAGGGTTCAGGCATTTGAAATTGTTGACCGTACTATTCCCTCGAGGACCAATTCCGCTCATAGCATCCTGTACTGCTTGCAGCAAGGCATCACCTCGACGGCCCTGAGACGCAAGCAACTCACGAATAAGCCCTATCAAGACTCCATCCTCTGACCCTGCTGGCTGAACTGACTGGACTGGGGGTACTGGTTCTCTAGAAGGCATGGCTCGGAAGGCGGCTGCTGAGGACTGGTCCTGATCTTCTTGCTGTTGCTGGGCTGCCGGCTGAACTCCTTCTGGCTGATCAACAGAAACGGTGCTACTGAAGCAAGGATGTCATAAATATTAAGGAAGGACCAGGATAGAACAACGATACAAGCATGTTATCAAGTCAGGGATCCAAGGAGATAAGAAGATACTAGTGGAGATCAAAGGAGAGTACAGATTGAGACATCTATCTGGTAAACCCTCACATTTCTTGATTGACAAGACCTGCATGGGCCACCACTTAAACCATGTCACGCCCAGAACCAGAATACTGGAGAGTGGGGGCAGACATAGCCAGCTACGTATAACGGAATGGAATCCACACCGCTATACGGTCACGGCTGTCTAGATATGTGAGGATTTCACTACAATCCATCAGTCTCTTAAGGTCATAAAATAGCCTATTGTCTCAATCTCAACAAGTAATATAGTAACAAGATGGTAGATCACCAAATATACAATAAAAGGTATCCCAAATATTACATATCCAGATGATCATGAAGCTAGTCGTACAAAATGTAAGGACTAGCAAGAGTTAAGTCATACATGATCAACCTCGAGTTGCCAATCATGCTTACAGCCTATAGGCAGACAGTAAATAAAGTTGCAAACGAGCTAACACTTACTCGGCGGCTAAATGCCTCAAAAGAATAATTTTACAATAGAGTGGGAGAGCAAAATAAACCCACTCGTTGTCCTGGTTACGCCTGGTGACCACCATCGGGCTGAAATGCAGGGAGATCCTTTGCTGCTGCTCCGGTATCTGGCCATACAAAACCAGCTGGATCAGACCCCAGAAAGAGCAAGTGCCACAAAGGAGGCTTCACTTAAGAACTAAAACCAGCAATTAGCACAAAAGTATAATTACCTAATAAGAGACAGTAATTTAAGAAAAAGCATGATGGATAATTATAAAAGACAATCTTGCATAGAATCACTAGAAGACAGGACATATGGAGAAGCATGTCAGGATGATATACGATGAGATAACCATGGGACTATTCAGATAGCTAGGTTACAACCCGTAAACCAAACAAGGACCGGGGTTGTAACCCTTCGTCTGAACGGAACTTGGTTTGTCTCACCATTTATCGGCAAGATAAATATAAGAAATCAGGTCAAGTAACAATCTGGAGTGGCAATCATTATAGTGACAATCTGGAGTGACAATCATTCCATTATTCTGGTACAATCCTATAATCAATCAATTCTAGACAATACTATACTGGACCAGACTCCATCCAAGCAATCACGGCCAATCATTGCCTACGGCTTTCTACATTAACTAACTAGGGTTATCACAATCCTAGTTACTAGCAAGATGCAATGAGATTGATCCACAGCCACAAGCCCTGCAGACCATCCAGGCTACCCAGGACGAAAGATTAGGATTGAATTCAGGTGGGTACATCGCCCAGGAGATAAATGTACCCTTAGGTGACTTAGAGGGTGCAACACTCGACGGTGTGCTGGAAATGTGCCCTACTCGACGGCAGGCTACAGATCCCAAGAGCGCCCAAGGTAACGGGATTGCCTGTAGCTGTGTCATCTCTTCATGACTACTGTGTTATTCTAGTTATTAAACTTAATCTATTTTAGTAGGTACTCCTGACCGTGGTACTCAGGAGTCCCCTCCTAGACATGATGCGAGACTGGACAAGTGGATTAACAAGCAAGCAAGAAAGAACCACCCACGGTGTCAAGGCAAGTCAAGTTAAGTTATCAAGTCATGTCAAGTCAGGAGTGCGCCGCCACGGCCACTATCAAGTCAGGTTGGTCATGTCAGGAGTGCACCACTATGGGTCACTGTCGTGTTATGCAAGTTCTTGTCATATCATGCCATGTACAATAGTCATTCCAAATATATTAAGTAAAATCAAGTTCATGAAAAAAAAGCGTAAGGATATAAAATGGGCGTAAAATATCTAATAAAATATCAATATACAGAGCCATAGAAAAACCAAGCTAAAAGAATTAAGACCAAAACTCCAAGAGCCAATGGGTCAAGCAAGGGGTCAGGGGGGCAGCGTACGTAAAAGTCACGCACGCTCAAGGAAGCAGCGTACATAAAAGTCACGCACGCTCAGAGAGCGGCGTACATGAAAAGTCACGCACGCTCAGGAGCAGCATAGGTGAAAAGTCACGCACGCTGAGAGAGCAGCGTGGGTGAAAAGTCACGCACTCTACAGGAGCAGCATAGGTGAAAAGTCACGCACGCTGAGAGAGCGGCGTGGGTGAAAAGTCACGCACACTCAAGGGAGCAGCTGCGTGAAAAGTCACGCACGCTCAAGGAAGACACGCTTCCAACAGGAAGCGTACCCAAGGCTGCGTGGCATAAGCTAAGAAGCTCTGCCACTGCTCACTGTCTTCTCCAAAGAGCAAGAACAGCAAGAACAGCAAGGATGAACCCAAACTTCAAATGCTCATAACTTGGTCAAAACAAGTCCGAATCCAAGTTTCCAAAGGTCGAAATTGGGTAGAAGGAAATTCCCAACCACATGGAACCATCAGAACTTGCAAATGAAGAAGTTAACTAGATCAAAACTTCAAAATTCCAAGAAAGCATTTCCTAGATCTACAAAAACTCATGCACCCAAATAAAAATCTTCAAGTTCTAAAGTAGTTTAGAATCCTGCTAGGAAGCCATCAGAACCATCAAAATGAGTTCTCAAGTGAGAGCAAGATGCACTTGCCTATGGTGGTGTTGGTGGAAGAAGGAGAGGAAGGAAGAAGAAGAAGAAATAAATGAGAGTTAGGGAGGAGAGAGAAGGTTGGTGGCTGCTATTAAAGAAGAAGAGGGTGGTAGGTAGCAGTGGTTCATGCTAACCCAAACCAAGCCAAACCAATCCAAGCCCAACCCGAACCAAGCTAGGCCAAACCGAGCTAATGCAATGCCAGGATGGACCAGAAATACTCAATAAACCAAGCTCCATTAATCAGAATTAATTCATGAATAATAAATGACAATTAAACCACAATGCTAAATATGAAATAAACCATAATTAACTAATCAAGAAAAATGAAAAAATACAGGTCAGAAATACGAACACATATAAAATACGTATTACGAATTAAGGGCTCTACAGTTTGAAGTTTCGGAAAGCTAACACATAGATCTACAACATATTTAATACTAGATTTTAATTCATGCTGATATGGTACACTATTTATTATTAGTAGGAGTTACTATTTGGCATATACATTTTGTGCACCCTTGTGTATAATATAATGTTCTATTTGATTTTAACCCATGTTAATGTATATACATTATGTAATTAAATAGAGAATGCAAGCATGAGTAAATGGTTAAATAAATGATGTATGAGGTGTAAGTATCCTATCTAATGTAAGCATGTATAAGTATGGCTTGTAATGAATATGTAGGTTCCATAGTATGTAATGTATGGTGCATATAGTAGTGCAAGAGAATAAATAAATGATGAATGAATGCAAGCATGAATGTAATGTAATAATAGATGTGATATAATATATGCAATATACAAGTTAATGAGATATAATGTTCTATGTTAACACAAATCCTATATTACCTCATGTACCCCCTTACACTATGTTGACACTATCATACTTGACACTTTGTTCACTTACACTTTGACACTCTTTGATATGTATACACTATGTATGCCCATTTCACCCTCACTTGCCCCTTTGCCATGTTCACATACACACACATAGCCTCTTAAATAAGTATTTATGAATATAGTTAACTTAGCTATGTATGTATATTATATATATGTTAGCATATTGTGTTGTAATATATAAGTTTATATAACCATTTGAAATGCCATAATTATAGACCTAATATTGAATACCAATATATGCATGTGTATATATGTGTAGACATATATAGCTTAAGTAATAGATTACCTAGTGTATATCTAATGTGAATTCTTGCCTATTTGAGTATTGAATAATTGCATGCTATATAGAGTTGGGTGTATGTTGGCTTGTATAGCCTTGTATTGATGTGTGCTTGCTAGGATAGTCTTGGTTAGGCCTAATAAGACTTGCTGGGTTAGAACATGACCTAGTTTGACCTAGTTTGACTAGTACAGTTGACCAGAGTTGACCAAGGGTTGACTTTGGCCTAGTTTGACCTAGATTTATGTAGAATACATTGTAGTACTTTATATTACCCTTCTGGACATGTTGTGACATGTACTGTTCTAATTAGGAGCCAGACACCTCTCCTCGGACAGTATCTTTATCTTGGACATTCAGATATCAGGCGAGTACATTCTCTGATCTTTTCATACTTACCTGGATTATTTTCTTGCTCTAGATTACTCTACTTGATGCTGACACGTATCTTCACAGATTAGTACTATATGGATCCTTTCCTGAGATGCTATCCCTCTACGGGTGCATCGGGTATTTCATGTTCATGTACTTTATCATGTGCATCAGGTACTCCTTGTACTGGTACTAGTTCATGTTTTTACATGTTCTTATGTGCTTCATGTGCTTTCATGTGCTTTCATGTGCTTATCATGTACCTCATGTACTACTCATTACATGAGTTTACGTATCTTAGCTGTATTCATGTTCTTATAACATAACTTAAACGGATCCTTGTGTATTGATTGGGGCGGGATGAGTAGAATTGGTTATGTGATCACTATCCCTAGTAGCTGTATTCATGTGCCTCCTTATTTGTATTCATGTGTCCCCAAGCCGTTTACATAACCATTGTGCTCTAAATTACGTAGCCACTTACAGTCTCTACTATCATGTATTTACTTTCAGTTATAAAATATCTCTTGTTTACTCGTACTTCCTATTCAGCACTTCCTGTATTTTACTCTATTGCATGATTTATACTCCTAACCTGCTATGAACTATTTTAGAGATATGTGCTCGTTCCCGTCCTGACTGGACCTGTTGATAAATTTTACAGATAGCTTGGAGGTTGCCTGCTAGCCTAGAGGAGACACATTAGAGGTTGTTTAGATAGTTATTTCAATTGTCTGGAGTTGTATTTACTTTATGGATTACTGTATCTGAGTTTGGATATTTGAGATGTATTTCTGGATTTGTGTATCTTAGACACTTAGATTTCTCTCTGTTGTACCTCTTTTGGATTTCATGTTTTATCTATCCTTATCATGCTCTACCTTAGATGTGATTGAGTCTGTACCTGCTATGTCACCCCCATTCGGGAAGAATAAACTGTTTAGTCTTATACTGTTAGATGCATGAGACCTAGGACAGCGTTCTACCGCCGACACTGCGGCGTAGGCTAGACGTACCCACTTCTCGTGCCCTTATTCTAGGGTGCGGGTCGTGATAGGGGCACATTATTGTGCGCCTCCAGGAAGCAAGATCGTGCCGCATGGAGAATGGACGAGAATTTCAAAATTCGAATCCAAATTTGGAAAATTCCCCTCGATGTCCAATCCCGAGGAGGGCCGGAGGGAGAGCCGGGAGAGAGAAGCTGCATCCTTTGGAGAGGATGAGGTGGTGGAGAGGGGGAAAAGCCCGACCGACGCACCGAAGCTAGTCGGAGACGGCCTGAGGCCCGGCTAGAACGGCGAGTGGAGAAGCCGATGGCACCTGGAGAGGCCGCGTCGCGATCTGCAAGGGGGGTGGCGACAGGGGGAGGCCAGGGGGGACGGAGATGGCGGGGCGGTGTAGAAACATAAAAAATATGGAGTTCATACGGATTATAAATTGTCGCATAGGTACATTGGACCAAACAGGTCTGCATGAAGGAAAGCCACATGACTGTTCAAAGACATATGCGGTCCATCGACGACCAAGGAGGAGCAGTTCGACTGATAAAGCTGACAAATACTGGCAAAAATATGATAGTTCTGATACTTTGACAAGAAAGATAAGACGTGAGATGTCACCCAAAAGCAGGGTTCGTACGCCTCCATGCGGCCAAAAGAGCATCATCCAAGCTGCATGAACCTCATGAGGCCCAGCTTATGCGACGCCAAAGTTTCCAGACTTCATATGACTGTGATCCGAGCCGCGTGAGTCTCATGCGACCTTACAAGATCAAAGACTGAGAACACCATACGCAACGGGATATGTGGCAATCTGACCGATTCTTTAACCACCCAGATTTGCTGTATCAAAATCCCAACAAATCGACAGATGGCAGACCGAGAGCGGGTCTTTGTGCGCCAATCTGCCACGTGGCCGCAAGCCGACCATGCGGCTCAAAATCTATCCTATTATAAATAGCAGGGTGCCACTCCCTGCAAAGGCTGGCCACCTTCAAGAGAAAAGCAATATCTTCACGAGCTAGAGACTGCATCAGATAGTCCACGGAGTAAGGCAGAGTTGATAGCACTTTTCCGAGCCTCCACCGTCACCCCCCAGAATCAAAACAAAATAATTGTACTTAGATTGTTTCCTAGGCTTTCTTTCTAGGCCCTTCTTTATACAAGCGAGTTTGCAATCAATTCAAGTGTTCTATAATACCTGTTGTTGATTTTTATGGCAAACACGCGGGCGACTCTGCTGGGGACATCCTTCTCTTCCGATGAGAAGTTGGTGATGCAATTTGACGTGTCCAAGCTCGGCTCTACACAGCAGATGCTTGTGGTCCGCTTCAACCAACAGGCCTTCGAAGAATTGCTTTCTGAAGGGAGCGCCAGCCCGGCTCAGAAGCGAACCAACTTGAAGAGGACTCGCAAGGCGTCGGTACGCAAAACTGTTGCCTTCGACCAAGTTCTCGAAGAAGCTCCTTCTGCAGCCCAAGACAGTAACCAGAACTCCCCTAGGGCTCTGTTTTCGACCACAAAGGACCCCACTGTCCCCAAATCTAGCAGAGGAAAACATTACGATGCTGATTTTTTAGGGGCACAAGGGAACTCCATGCGGACAAGGGAACCCCATGCAACAGCCAATTCTGGCTGTAGGCAGACAACTCATGCGGCAGCTAACACTCGTCACAGGAAGATGATGCATGCGGTAGCCAGCTCTAGCCGCAAGAAGATGGGCCATGTGATGACCAATCCTGCCCACAGACAGGACGTCTCATGCGGCCCCTTCAGAAGCTCTGCGTTCGACCGCCTCTCATACGGGCCTGACGCCATGCGGCCCATTAAAGCGGCGGGATGTATCAGTCTGGACTCTTTTTACTATGCGCCTTTGGAGGCTAAGTCAAAAAGGTCTAGGGCAGTACGGGCTCAATCAGCCCAGTCAACAGTCCAAGTTGCTGACTGTCAGTGGGCCCCTTTAACTGTTACATGGGCTCATGACGAAAAGTTATACAGAACCACCCGCGTCCAATCCCCCAGGGCTAACCGACAGGGTGGGTCTTTAAAGTCTCCCTCTAAATATCCAAAGCAAGTGCTTTAACTAGCCACGGATCAAGGAGAAAACATGATGCCTAAGCACTCGAGCGCTCGGGATCCCCGAGTTCGCAAGTTTGGTACTTTTACTAGCCACCGACAGGGTGGGTCTTTAATGTCAACATGCAATGAGTCCCTTTCGGGGCGTCGTTGTACTCAAGTTATCATCAACTGCTGCTGTAACAAATCAGTATCGCCTGAAGATCAGCAATCAGCTTTCCAGCGACTACAGCAGTCAGCACTTGTCCGACAAATACAAATTTTAGGGGACGAAGAGTTTCCTTTTGCCTCCTGTAACTCAACACAAAAAGTTTCTTCTGGCAAGAGAGGAAAGAAGATAGGCTCTTCTAGCCCGGCCATCTCGGCCAGTACTGCAAGGAGACCCTCATTTGGGGGGTTTCCATCAACCACCGGGGGTATCTATTTAGGCACTCGATCCAAGAAAAAACTTCTGGCACCTGGGGGTGCGTCTTCAGCCTCCTTAAGAGTAGATGAAGTTGGGGGTAGCAGCCCCCTCAATGTATGTGACAACCCGGTGTACCAAGAGAACACACAGGGGGTAGAGATCCCCCACAACTCTGCAACAGAATCAGATTTCCCTGAGGGCCACCACCCTCATCAAGACGATGCGACTTCCTGCACAGGGGGTAGCACCCCTTCGGAGTCTGACGAAGATGATATTCCGATATTTCCTAATGATTTCTCTATACAAGGGTACGGCACCGAGAGTACCTCTGCCACAATCCCTTCCATCTCTACTCACGTGAGGACAGTCTTTATGACTGATGAAGATCATGAAGCAGCTTCCGACCGACAATGACTAGAAGTGCTCGAAGCCATGCTCCTGTCCTTAGTCAAGTCGGTGGACAAGATGAAAGCTGCCTTGCCAGCTCAACCAGCGAGGACGCCCAGACAAACAAGCTTAGGACCCACAGTCAACGCGGATTCCAATATGACTGCCCCTCCTTTGGGTGATGATCCCGTAGCACCATCCGTTCCTTCAGCTGCAGATGAAGCCAAGGAAGCTAGGAGGGAAGTCCAGGAGCTCCGTGCGATGTTCAATGCCCGAGACTCCTCTCGGGATCTCAGAATACGGCAGCCATATCCTGTCGCATGGAGGGACGTACCCTTTCCACCATGGTACAAGCCATTCCATATCGCTTCTTATGATGGGAAGACCTCTTCTAGTCAGTACATGGCTTACTTTGAAGTCACCACTGAGCACTTGCCGTATAGTGACGCCATCCTCACACGATTATTCATCGGAGCATTGGAAGGGATCGCGTTCGACTGGTACCGCAATCTCCCTGACAACTGTATCCACTATTTCGACGGCTTCAAACACATATTCTTGGAGAGATTCTACGAAGTGGTGCATGACATGACAATGTCATCTCTCATGGACGTCGTTCAGGGAGAGAGTAAGCTGACAAGGAACTATATCGAGCGGTTCTGCCAAACCGTGATGAGATTGCCTCAGGGCTATCCCGGAAGCTCCTTGATTGAGATCTGCCATAAAAAGCTGCTCCCTGCAATTAGCCTCTGGATGGAAGACGATCAGTTCAGAGACTGGATGACTTTCATCATAAGTGCTACCAATGCGGAGACAAAATTGAAGAAGGCCCGCCAGCTGGGGTTACACATCCCAAACGGAGAAGATAAGGGCAGACGTCCTAGTCCCCCCTCCAGTAACAACAACAGTGGCACCACCACCAACCGGGACAACAAGGGCAAGTAAGCCATGGTCACTAATGCGACTTAGAAGCCTGAACAAAAACAGGCAAAAAGTCAGTGGCCCAAGATCAATTACTCATTCGAAGATAGTCATGTCAAACCTATCTTCGATATGCTCTTACAAAGGGGTAGGATCTAGCTCCTGCCACTAAGACGCGAGCCCCGAGCAGCAGAAATAGAGGACCCGAAGTACTGTCACTTCCACCGCTATGTCCATCACGCCACCCAGGATGCTTCCAATTGAAGTAGTACATCCAGAGTCTTATCGATTTCAAAGCTCTGTCGATAGACTTTGAAGAGGTTACTGTGGCGGCAAATATGGTATCTATTCAGTTCTGCAACTTCCCTCTAACAAGCACTCCAGACGGGGTAATACCTGCCCCCTGGGCAACGCTGGAGGTTACTAATCTTCTACCCGTCCGGAACTAGACATCTAGACTGGTACCTCTCACCACATCGCGAGGAGAGATCGTGTGGGTGCATCCAGACTTGGTGCCCGAAGTTACCCAGGGGGTGTCATCTCCTACCAACAAGAAGAATGGCAGGAAATCTAAAGCTTGCCATGCAATTTCGGCTGAAGCCGAGGAAGTTGTAGATGTTGTTACCCGGTCCGGAGCACAAGTCCAGCTCGTACGGGATAGTCCAGCTGAAGATCCTCAGCTAACAACATTGCCTCCCTCCGATGTTCTAAGGCCATCTCAGCCTTCGCTGGCGGATAAGTCCAAGACAAGGGAGACCCGCTTCGACAGGCCACTCCGCAATGATATACCTCAGGGACTGGAGAGACCTTACAACTTCGACATATTAGAACAATTGGCTAATATGCCAGCAAAGTTGTCGTTATACGAGCTCCTAAGGCTCTCCAAGGATCTCCGTGTCGTATTGAATGAGGCACCCCAGAATGCTGATGCCTACTTAGCACAGGTAAAGCCTCCAGGGGAAGACCCGCCAGCAGATCTACAGGACGGCGGTAGCACAGATGCAATGCCCAACATCATATTTACTCCGCAGGACATGTTGATTAAGACCAACTTACATGATCGCCCCATGTACTACACTGGAAACATAGGCGACATCAAGGTGGATAGGATGCATATCGACCCGGGATCGTCAATAAGCAGCATCCCGAAATGCCTGCTCCATAGATGTAGACAAATACTGCCATTAGCGGGTTTAACTCAGGGAGAAGCTATCCCCTAGGGAAGATCCGGTTGAAGTGCCAGATTGGTGACCTGAGGACGGAAGTTACCTACTGCATCATAGATGCAGACACCTCCTACAACATCCTCCTGGGACGTCGTCCACCTTTCACCAGTGTTTCAAATATGTCAGTAAATACGGTTCCATGAAGACCGAATTTGCCGACATTGATCCCTTCAAAGGGGTTGAATCTTATTACTCGTCAGAGGCTTGTCTATATGATGAATCCAGGAAACACATAACGGACGAGCCAGAGGCCATTGCATGGTCAGAGGAACCCTTGAGGATCTGTCTCCAACCCCGTAAACCGGGCAGGGCCGTACCCCTTATCGCAACCTTACATAAAGAGGTGCTCGATTCTCCTGACACACCTGCACATTCGGAACCAATGGTCATCCGTCTTCTGAGATCCAGTCAGAAGCCAAAACCTGTTATAGGACCAATGGTGATCCGGCTGCCAAAGTCCAATCAAAGGCAACAGAAAGATGTAATGCCCCCTGTAACACCGATGGTAATTCGACTGCCAAAATATGCTCCAAGGCGACTAGAAGACACAAAAACCCTTACCGAGCCAATGGTCATCCGTCTTCCTAAGACGAGCCAGCAGCCAAGTGTTGATCCAACGCTTCCAGACAGATCAATACCTCAAGCAGAACCCTTAGTAGTCAAGTTATCCAGGATAGCGGCCCAAACTCTGCGCTCGCAGGGGGTAGCCAAGGAAGACGGAGAACTCGCCAAATATGTGGTTACACAGACGGATAGCCCCTCTCTGGATGATATAATTTCGGTGGATAAAATTCCTTATTTTATCAATAAGAGGCTGCCGTTAGACTATTCTTAGTATGATAAGCCTAATCTAAAGTATGCCGCGTGGGACTGTCTAGACGTTAGCCTGCACACGCAGGTGGCAACCGTCCATACCTCAAATCGACTTACTCCCATAAAAGGTGCTTACTTCCTGGTCTCAGACAGAAGAGGATGGGATCACACAATCATCTTTGGCTGAAAAAAAGGTCCTCAATCTTTCATGCCACAAGAGTCCGACCTCGGACCCGAAGTTGGAAGACTACCGCTCTACTTGTATATTCCTCAGGCCATGTACTTCATGCAAAAATAGGGGTACGACATGGAGGCTACTCCGGGTCTAAATTATGGTAGTGGTCGACGATTGCCTCTACAGCCGCCAGCACCGATAGGGATGCCTCAGGATCATTATCACAAATCCAGACGTGGCCTCGGGTATGTTACTCCACCTACAACGCCCGAAATTTTTGACGAAGAATGCGAGTGGCACTCCCATTCGTCCGAGTCACCCACTTACGACTCTGATAGCAGTATTGGAGATACATTCAGACAGACATTATATGCCAATATTATATCCACTGATGTCGAAGAAGAAGACGAAGACCTACTTGAACCTCTTGAGTTAGAGCCGAGGGTCCAGCAACTAGATACACAATAGGAGAAATGTTTTAAACTTTGTGATCCTCCCACTGAAGATGAGGTTAAGCAAGTCAACCTCGGCGATGAATCCTCTCCAAAGTCAATCTTCGTCAGTAAAAGTCTGACAGACAACGAGCGGAAGTCGTTGTTATAACTCGTTAGAGAATACATCGACGTCTTTGCCTGGAGCTATGAAGACATGTCAGGGCTGAACCCCGAGATTGCACTCCATAAGCTCAACATCTTTCCGATCGTAAAACTAGTCAAGCAACAGCAGCGACGATTTCGTCCAGACATCATGAATTTTATCGAGACAGAAGTGAACAAGCTTATAGCTAGTAGTTTCATCTGTGAAGAGCAAAACCCAGATTGGGTAGCCAACATAGTGCCAGTCATCAAGAAGAACCAGAAAATTCAAATCTGCATTGATTTTCACAATTTTAATGCGACATGCCCTAAGAATGAATTCCCTCTTCCGATCACCGATATAATGATCGATAATACGTACGGCTTTGAGCGCATGTCCTTTATGGATGGATTTTTAGGATACAATCAAATTAAGATGGCTCCTGATGACGAGAAGCATACATCATTCCGAACGCCGATCGTTGTATATTGTTATACGGTCATGCCTTTTGGCTTGAAGAATACCGAAGCAATATATCAACGGGCTTTGAGTATTATCTTCAGAGATTATTTGCGCAAGATGGTGGAGTGTTACGTAGATGACATCGCCGTTAAGAGCTGCTCAAACAATGATCATTTACATGACTTGAGAACAGTGTTCGACCTCATGCGGGCACACAACCTGAAGATGAATCCTACTAAGTCTTTTCTGGGGGTGTCCAGTGGAAAGTTCTTGGGCTTTGTCACTACTTCCCAGGGCATTCACATAGATCACAATAAAACAAAAGCAATCCTGGAGATGAACCCACCAAGGAATCTCCGCGAACTTCGCGGCCTTCAGGAAAGACTAGCATATATCAGGAGGTTTATATCTAACCTCTTAGGGCGATGCCAACCCTTCACTCAAATCATAAGGAAAGGTGTCTCATTTGTATAGAACGAGGAATGTCAACGTGCCTTTGATGATATTAAGGAGTACCTGATGAATCCGCAAGTTCTGGTAGCCCCGGTCGCCGGAAAGCCCTTCCTATTCTATGTACGGGCGATGGAACATTCCTTCGGTGCTCTGCTAGCCCAGAATAATGATACAGGACATGAACAAGCCATTTACTATCTCAGCCGGATGATGGTAGGGCCTGAACATAGGTACACCACCGTGGAGAAGGAGTGCCTTGCCCTAGTGTTTGCCATTCAGAAAACATGACACTATGTGACAGGGCAGACCATCCATGTGATTTCACAAGTCAATCCCCTCAGGGTTCTCATGACCAAGCCAGGCGCACTCAGTTCTCGTCTAGCCACCTGGGCGATACTATTATCCCTTTATGACATGGTTTTTGTTCCGCAGAAAGCTATCAAGGGGCAAGCCCTGGCTGACTTCCTAACAACCCATCCAGGCTCAGAAATAGCCAAAATTTATGAAGAAATTCCTGATGAAGTCGTCGCCTCGAACATAACCTCGCACGGCACCATTTGGCGGATGTTCTTCGATGGTGCTTCAAGAACGGGGCCACAAGTTGATATCGTCGCTGGAATCGGGATGGTATTAATTTCTCTCTCTGGACTAGTAGTCAATCGGGCATATTCTCTTACAGAACCCTGCTC
This sequence comes from Iris pallida, assembly GCA_029216955.1. NCBI lineage: Eukaryota > Viridiplantae > Streptophyta > Magnoliopsida > Asparagales > Iridaceae > Iris > Iris pallida. The sequence continues at coordinate 337,970 of JANAVB010004398.1, read as the reverse complement.
GAACAACATAGCCGAATATAACGCTCTAGTCATTGGACTCCGACTCACGAAAGAAGTGGGAATTAGATACCTGAAAGCTTATGGTGACTCACAGTTGGTTGTTAACCAGATCCGAGGTTCATATGAGGTTTGCAATGAGGACCTGATTCCCTATTATCAAATCACAGTGGCCATCATTACAACCTTAGAGTCTTTATAGAGCACATTCCTAGACTTCAAAACATTGAAGCTGATGCCCTGGCCGGCCTCGCCGCTTCCTTGACACTCCTAAATAATGCTCATCATCTAGTCGATGTAATAGGCCATGAACTAGTCTGTCGTAGGAACAATCTTCAATTGGGTATGAGTTACTCCTACCAGATAACCAACGATATACAAGACTGGAGATGCCCGCTCATCGACTTTGCAGCCTATGGAATTTTGCCAGAGAATGTGAAGGAAGCTACCTCAACCAGAAGACGCTCCCTCAAATTCTTCTACGATACGGAGACGAAAATGCTATATCGGCGATCCTACGATGGGCTACTACTAAGATGCCTGTCAAGTGCAGAAGCCAAAGAAGTCCTACGTGAAGCTCATGACGGTACTTGTGGGGCTCATCAACCTGGCCCAAAATTACAAGATCGCCTTCATCGGACGGGTTATTACTGGCCCACAATGGTCGCAGATGCACTTGACTATGCAAAAAAGTACAAGGCTTGCCAGATCCATGCAGATTTCATACATATGCCATCTGAATTCTTGCACCCGACTGTAGCCTCTTGGCCATTCGAAGCATGGAGAATGGACGTCATTGGGCCAATCACCCCACCATCGTCAAGAGGGCATCGGTTCATACTTACAATCACCGATTACTTCTCTAAATGGGCGGAAGCTATTCTGTTGGCAGAGGTCAAGACATCGAACGTGATTAGCTTCATAAAACATCATGTCATATACCGTTTTGGACTACCCCGAAGGATTATCCCCGATAATGGTCCGCAGTTCGCAAGCTACGCTTTATATCAATTTTGTGATAAGAATCGAATCCAAAATATGGCCTCGACAACATATAACCCCTCGGCCAATGGTCTGGCTAAAGCATTCAATAAAACCATAATCAAGATCCTCAAAAAGTTTGTGTCTGCAAACAAACACGATTGTAATAAAAAGCTTGGTGAGTGCCTATGGGCGTATCGGACGATGATTCGGACGGCTACAGGAAATATACCATTCTCCTTGGTCTACGGGAGTGAGGCAGTCCTCCCATTGGAAACTCAGATCCCCTCACTTCGAGTGGCCCTCACCTACTGGTTAACGGCAGACGATAACTACCGCCGACGGCTACAGTAGTTAGAAGCATTATATGAAAAATGTTTACAAGCTCAGTAAAGCATAGAGCTCTACCAAGCGCGTATCTCTCGGGCTTTCAACAAAAAAGTCAAGCAGAGGATATTATAACTGGGCGATCTTGTCTTGGCCATTCGCAGACCAATGGTCATGACTCACAAGACCCCCGGCAAATTCCAACCTAAGTGGGAGGGTCTATTTGTCATCGAGATCGTATTCTCCAACGGCGCATACCGCCTCACAAAACAAAATGAAGACTTTGTCATGATGCCCATCAACGACAAGTTCCTCAAAAAATACTATGTCTAAACGAAACCTTCCAACAATCTCTCGGATTGTGAGTTATGTACCCGCAGGTATCGCTGAACTTACACTCTGACTTCAAATCTCCCAGATTGTTGAGTTACGTACCCTCAGGTACCAATGAACTTACTCTCTGATTACTCCGAATGAATTCTCTTGGTTGTATCTATGTACCCCCTGGCCATAGCTTTTCTACCGCCAAGAATTTGTCTCAAATTCTATTACCCGCACCACCGGTGCGCAGAAGGGTAATAGGTCCATACAACTTATCCTAATCTATTACTCGTACTGCCAGTGCACAAAAAGGGTAATAGGTCCACAAAATTCCCCAACGGGAAAAATAACCACGTCCATATTACCTCTGAGTTATTTTCCCGTCCACCACAAACAAATCACCCAATGCATAGAACTTCCACGTTGATAACACCTCTGAGTTGTTCTGTGTATCCCTATCATGCCTACCCCTAACATGCCCTCATTATTTCTGAGTAGGAAGGCTTTGTTTTGACCCATATTTACCACGTCCTCATTACCTCTGAGCAAATACGTTGGTTTCCTCTCTACTTATTATCAGTACTCGTATCGCCAGTACACAAAATGATGATAAGTCCACAAAAAAGTATCCTAATCTATTACTCACACCATCGGTGTACCAAAGAGTAGTAGGTCCACAAAATATTATTCAAATCTATTTGCTCACATTTCCAGATGCACACAAAGGGCAATAGGTCCACAAAAATCCCCCAGTAGGATGTCCTTTACAAATGCTGTATTAGGCCCTCAAGTAAGAGCACCACAAACTACTACAAATAGAATGGAGTGAGCATACTCTGGTCATTCAAGATCAGTTACATTCATAGGACTATATCGACAGCAAAGAAAGGAAAATCCGACAATACATAGTTGGGTTTGACAGCGCTTCGTCTTCAAGCAGTTTCGTGGCCCTCGAAGAAAGTCATATTTTACTGCTGAGAAGCAAATAAAGCTGTTGATCCTTCAAGGAGCTGCCGGAAGGAGGATAAATGTAGCATTTTATCCTCCCCTTTATATTGCGGATGCCTTAGCCCCGTTTCCCCAAGGGACCATACCTTCAAAATATGGTCACTGATGGTGGTTTCGCCTACCTAGAGAGCCGTGAAGGCGCGACGTTCATAACGACACCTGACCACCGTCCAACTCTTCGAGGTATAAACGCTCTTCCTACCATCTGGGGAAAATTCTTCCGAAGCATGAAGAGTCCTGAGTTGTTTGATGTGTATGCCAAAAAGGCGTAGGAAAAACCCTTCCGAAGCATGAGGAGTTTTGAGCTCTCTGATGTAGGCACCAGAATGTTGTACTTTTACTCCATCACCGACATCGATCCTGAAGAAGCTTGCTAGCCAGACCCCTACAAAAAATGAGAAGAAAGGGGATTCAGCACCGAAAAAAAAAGAACTCTGTTATGCGGCATAGCCAGTTAGACGACCCAGCCAAAACAGAAATCATACAGTCTGCAGTTATGAGGCCGGCTTCATGAAGCACTCATACAGCATTTATATGGCTCAGTCATTATCATGCGGCTCAGTCATGAAAAACTCATATGGCCCAATCAGTCACAGGGCGATCATACGACCCAACCTTACAGTATTTATGCGACCCAACCATAAAGTGCTCATGCGGCACCTATGCGGCTCGGTCGTGAAAAGTTCATACAGACACATCTTGAGGTACTCAGCCAGTTCAAACTCGAATAAGCAGCAGTTATGCGACTCAGTCTGTGTAGCCCTATCGTATATAACACATGTGGTCCAGACGAGATAGGGCATACATCGACCAAGTTTATAGCAAAGACAATATATGACAGCCCCACGCACAAAATTTCAATCATCAACTGCGCACCATCCTTACCCTTGGGAGAAGGTTGCACATCGGAATGAATGGAAGTAGTGTCTACCGCTCTCGACGGAGAAGCAAGTCTCTCCCCTTTGGCCACCGCACAAATCGACTTTGAAGCTTTTTGAGCCATAGCAGAAAGTAGGATGAAGTCAAAGAAGGAGAAGGTGAAAATGGAAAGACTCTCTCTGAATGACTCCTGTTTATAGAGTTGCTGAAGAGAGACTCTTCGATTCTCGAGATCATTAAAGATAGGGATGACGTTTGGGGACTTTATCCCTAGTAATCGTCGAGCGTCTCTTCGATTTTCGAGATAATTAAAGATAGAGTCGACGATTAGGAACTTTATCCCCAGTAAGCCATCAGATTCATCTCGAAAATAGATCCACAACCAAGTCAAGAGCATTAAATACAGCAGTGACAGCTGGCAGACTCTCTGCGGCTCGAAGCATCCCTACGACTCAGTAGTTCTCTGCGACATAGGATCCCCCTGTGGCTCAGTATATCTCAGCGAAACTCAAGATCTCTTTGCAGTTCGAAAGCCACTCTCTCCAACTTGAAGACTCCCTACAGCTTGGCATATTTTTCATGCTTCTTATTCAAAGTATTCCAAATTTACAATTTGGAAACTTTAAAGGGGGACTTGTAGAAACATGAAAAATATAGAGTTCATGCAGATTACAAATTGCCGCATAGGTACATTGGACCAAACAGGTCCGTATGAAGGAAAGCCGCATGACTGTTCAAAGACATATGCGGCCCATCGATGAACAGTTGTAGAAGGAAAATATTCGACTGATAAAGCTGACAAGTACTGGCAAAAACATCATAGTTTTGACACTTTGACAAGAAAGATAAGACGTGAGACATCGCCCAAAAGCAGGGTTCCTACGCCTCCATGTTGCCAAAAGAGCGTCATCCAAGCCGCATAAACCTCATACGGCCCCAAAGTTTCCAGACTTCATATGACTGTGATCTGAGCCGCATGAGTCTCATGCGACCCCACAAGATCAAAGACTGAGAACACCATACGCAACGGGACACGTGGCAATCTGACCGATTTCTTAACCACCCAGATTTGCTGCAACAAAATCTCAATAAACCGACAGATGGCAGCTCGAGAGCGGGTCTTTGCGCGCCAATCAGCCACGTGGCCGTAAGCCGACCATGCGGCTCAAAATCCATACTATTATAAATAGCAGGGTGCCACTCCCCTGCAAAGGTTGGCCACCTTCAAGAGAAAAGCAATATCTTCACGAGGTAGAGACTGCATCAGATAGTCCACGGAGTAAGGCAGAGTTGATAGCACTTTCTCGAGCCTCCACCGCCACCCTCCAGAATCAAAACTAAACAATTGTACTTAGATTGTTTTCAAGGCTTTCTTTCTAGGCCCTTCTTTATACAAACGAGTTTGCAATCAATTCCAGTGTTCTGTAATACCTGTTGTTGATTTTTATGGCAAACAGGGGGGAGGCGGGTCCTGGCGAGGGCAGGCGGACGGGGCGGGGGCTACGGTCCGAGGACCGCGATGAGGTCGGGTCGATCGCCTGGCCATGCCCTGGGGGGTCCGCCATGCTAGGAGTACGAGAGGAGGGATGAAGGTCGGGCGGACGCCGCCGGCCTAGGCGGGGCTGGACGGAGAACCCACAGCATGGGGGGAGATCGGGACAGGAGCTGGAGAGCACATCTCGACTTTATATATATATATATATATATATATATATATATATATATATATATATATATATATATATATATATATATATATATATATATATATATATATATATTTATTTATTTATTTATTTATTTATTTATTTATGTTGTATTTTAGTATATGAAAATTTACATGTTATTTTATTGTCAATAAATATTATTATTATGTATATTTTACTGCATTAAAATATTATTATATTATTTTAATATGCACATATATCTATATATTTAAATTCATATTTTTACGTAGCCTGTTAATTATGGCCATTTGAGTCTAGAGCTAGCATGGATTTTGTGGACTTAAATGAGTCTAAATATATTCAAGGTATTTACGAGTCATATCGGACTTGATTCATGGTCTTGGGTCCCGTATCTGGACTTCGTTTCAATTTCGTATACGTGGATAAATATATTAAATAATTAATTAGTTATTTTTAGAAACTGTACCTTGATGTATTTGAATTTTTAGACAGTATATAAATGCTGTAAAAATCTGGAAAACTTTTTATTTAAATACTATGTTAATTTCGATAATTTGATATAATTTTTCCAGGATTTATTTTTTTTATTTTCTATTTTATAAAAATAGGAAAACATAATTCATTTTAAAGTACTTATGTTTACTAATTTTTAATAAATATCTATATTAGTTTATATATTCCAGAAAAACTAGTATAAATTACTATAATTAACAAGGATCATTTTGGTACTTTATTTTATTTATAATGGAGCATTTTGCCTATCTTAATAATTGTTGGAACACGGTGTACAGTGTGACTTATTAATTAAATAATTATGTCTTGTGAAGTTATGTGTGATTTTGGGATATTTTAGTCTTGGGACCTTACCCTACCTTAGTATAGAGATCATAAAATTTGGTATAGGTATTGTGTCATTCCACATTTGTCTCCTATGCTAAATTCATCATTGGGCTAGGTGTCCAGTTAGAAAGTCGTGTCACACCACCAGTGTCCTAGTATTGTGCTTAGTATAAAAACTAAAATTTTATTTCCTTTTTGGCAGTGACAGGACACCGGACATCTATAGATTCGTATTCATACCCTTGCTTTGCACGAGGCAAGTACCCTTACAAACTTTATGTACTGAATATGATAATAAACTGTGAATGAATCATATTAAAATACTGTTTCTTGAACTGCAAGTCATATCTTTACATGCTTTACCTACCATTCTTCATACTGCTCTCAGTATCATTTACATGTTATAACTTGGGTTATGGGGAAACTGATAGCTGAGTACGTGATCATGCCCCCTTCTCCCGTACGTATGTATTAGCAAGGTCGCATTTTATATGCATACCTTGTCTAGGCCATTAACCCGCATTTCTATACGTATGTACACCTATGCTTGTACACTTGTACGTATGTACATTTTATTACATATAGACTTGTACACCGGTATATTTTATACCTATTGACCACGTGCCTGCTCCAGTTTTAAATATTATATGTACATCTGTCGCCATGACAAATGTATCCTTGACATGATAGATTGTGATATGCCATGATTTCCTGTTATTACATCTCTTTTTCATTCCATGCTCAGTTTATTTTGTTTGTAGAACCAGTACTTGCTCCCGTCCTGACATGATAATATTGTAGGTATACTTACCGAGGAGGAGTTACTTTGTGATTCCTATTATGGGATCACCATTGAGGATCAGGCTTTATCCCACGAGGATATACCTACGGAAAAACTCGTCTAGTTTGTTGTTTTAGTTGCTCTGGACTTTGAGAGCATGACTGCTTAGACTATGTATTTTGATACTGGACCTGTATCCAGTTTTACATTTTGGCCATGTATCTTTAAACATATTCGTATGTTAGATTTTGTGTTTGTGGTAAATTCTTCATTATGACAAATGGAACTGTTAGCACACTTTGATCTTTTACTGTTTATTAAAAAAAGAACAACTTACTACGCTATAACTCAAGCGTAGGCTGGACATGACTCGGCCCAACCCAACAAATTGGGTAGCGGGTCGTGACACCAGGTTTAGCCGAGTTCCCGCAGGAGTACGGAGCGACACTGGATCCATCCTATATTGATGATGAGGCATCTCCTGCTGATTTCTAGTCTATTTATTTATTGAGACATTAGTGAATATTTTTACATCTCTTTCTTTCTATTTTGCGGAGGTTGGACTCCGATCTTGTGAGACTATTTTTTATAGCTGTTTGGAGTGCGTATGTCCACCCGGCTATCTTTTGATACACTCATTTATTATATGGACTCTATTATCTTCTGCGTTGAGCTGTGATGAGATTAGATTATATTATTTTGGCCTGTGATTATTTTATATACAGCTTTTGTGCTTTTGTACGTATACGAGGATTCCATATATTGGAGTATTTTTCGTATATGTGCAGCTGGCATGTTCACGTACTTGGTCCTATATATTTGGGAGTGGAGCGTTACACCTAGTCTTACGTATTTTGGGACTAGGGCGTTACAAGACTGGCAAAATAGAATGCTTATGAGACTTAACCCTAATGAAAAATTATAGTATCAATGGGCTACAACCATTTTACCATTCACCTATGATATAGAGATGATAGATAGAGACATGATAGAGAACAAGGCCTTATTTGGTTTAGAAAGGAAGGTATGATACGTTTTTCAATCATAATGAATAAAGTGACTAGTAGAATATATGGTAGAATTTTAGAGTTAGATGCAGTTTTCTAATTAGAATGTGATCACCCCCATAAAAGAATATAGTTGAAAGAATTCAAAAGTCTTGTTATGGATATAATGATTCGATAAGGTACTACAGAATCCTTAAAGACATTTTTAGGTTGCAATAAGGTTTAGAAAATGTTCATTTGAAGGATATAAAAAACATGATGGTATGCATACGTAAAGTTACCTCGAACTGTGACCTGAAGGATATTTACTATGGAGATTCTTATCAAAAGAAAGAATCAAAATGATGCGTGATGATAGGTTATGCCATGATGTCGATCTAGGAATATTTATTTGAAGAATGGCAATGACGATATTAGACTAGATATACTACTATATACATATGAGAAATAGCTTGAAAGGACCTATTAACAACTATGACTAGAAAATTAGTCGATAGGTAAGTGGTTGTCAAGGTATATATAAACATTGTCTAGCATTAGCATGCCCATTGCATAGTAGACAAGCATAGAAGGGTTAGGACACAACAGACCACATTTTAGCATAAAAATACCATAGAATTCTTCCATATGATCTTTATTCCTGTTCTAGCCGTTATTTCCTATTTTCTCGCATGTTATTTACTGTACAGTAGGCATGTATATTATGTGTCTTACTAGTCTCTTCGGGTCTCGTAAAACTGAGGGCTACATATCTTCCAAAAGATTATCATTAATCTTCCAAAATTTGAGGCATTGTCTTCTTGCATAAAATCGAGAAGAACATACACCGCCACAGCAATGCGCGAAGCGGTCATGTTTCTAGAAGAGTCATGCGCCCAGAACAACGACTACCCATGCTTCTTGTTCAAAGTATTCCAAAACTTGGCAGAAAGTTTTGAAAACTTTGAAGGGGGTCTTGTAGAAGCATGGAATTTCAGGCGCATCTAAGGCCTGAACTCCTATGCGCCCTAACTCTCATGCACCAGAAATCAACATGCACCAGAAACAGAATACTTGGCACAGCATTAAAAAGCAATGAAGTAGAGACATATAAATGGAACTTTTATTTCATATGAAAGTCTATTACATGTCTTTTACAAAGGAGAATTCTTTTGCAAAAGAGAAAGAAAATTCTAAAAGTTACAGCCAGGCACATCACTTTAGTGTACAGCCAGGCGCATCACTCAAGTGCTACAGCCAGGCGTATCATTCCAGCATCTCAGCGTATGCGCATCCCCGTGCATAGTCAGAACGAATCACTTCCTCGTCAGTATGCGGGCACTCGAGTAGAAGGAGTGGATCTTCTAGCCTAACCAAATCGGGGCACGATAGCACCGACCTGCGGCTCTTCTAGCATAACAAAATCGGGGTAGGATCGCCCCGATCTTTGAATGCAACAGGCACCTTCAGCCTGTGTCGGGACACGATGATCCCGATATTTGGATGCAACATGCACTTTCACAGGCTTGTATGAAAACATGGTCGATAGTTAATAAACTAACTCGGCACATCTTCGTCCTCGAAAGGAGTTCATCATCAATTCGCCAAGGCAGGGGACCGATCGAGTTCATTTCCATGAAGGAAAGCTAAGTGAAATAAGAAACAAAATACTTCACAAAGTTATTTATAGGCTGGGGCAACCCTCGCCCATGCGCCAAGTGGCAGTCTCCTCATATTCTATGTAATAAATTTGCATTAATGCTAATGAATCAGTCTCTTTGTATTCAGCCAAGTCAAAACAACTATTAACGCCTCGAAGAACTTAACAGACGGGCCAATAAAGATGTGCTATGTGACAGATGCACCGTCAGTACCATGCGCTCCGTATCGATGCGCCCAATGGGACCTAGGTCCATGCGCCTAGTGAGGCACAAACTGATGCGCCCACTTCAACTCATCACCCATCAAGCATTTAAAGCTACGTGACAGAGTTGGCAGTACGCTTCCCGAAGACTGAACAGTTGACAGTTTTTTGCAGAAAATGAAGAGTCGCCAACATCATCTTCATTATTACATTTTGTCGGCTATAACTGTCCTTGCCACGTGGCCGACCGATCACTTGCATGCGCCTATATAGCCATGCACCCAAAAATTTACATGTGCCTCAAAAGCCATGCGCTCCCGACTTATTCCTGATCCCAAAAGACAAAAGTTAAGTCCCAACATGCGCCTACACAGCCATGCGCCTAGAAGTTTGTATGCACCTTAAAAGCCATGCGCTCCCAACTTACTCCTGATCCCAAAAGATAGAAGCTAAGTCCATGCATGCGCGTCCACAGCCATGCACTCGAAGCTCTGCATGCGTCTCAGAAGCCATACGCCCAGACTTGTCTGTGACCTCTGAAAGTCATAGACCAAGTCGTCCCATACGCCAGATCCTAGGCGCCTCTTGACAGATCACCCTCCACCGAATTCGAAATCTTTGATCCATGCACATGCGCCATGTGTCATTTGACTCAGTTCTGCCTATGAATGGGTGCTAACCATCCAAGATCTTCGCAATGACCGAATCTTCGTAACTGCCATATGTTAGCTTCACCGCAGCCCAACAGTGCAGTTCAAAAAAAATTTAGCTTCAACTCAGGGCACATCGTCCATGCGCCCCATAACATCAGCAACGTGGTGTTCCCACATACAGGTGCATCCTATATATGTGCGCATGAGCAGACCAGTTTGTTGCCTACAAATAAAGGGATCATTCCTTCATACGGACGGACACACACACAGATAGATAGATCATCATATCTACCTACAGAGACGAGGAGAGACACGTAACGTCTACTTCTCCTCCAAATGCTCCGGCATCCAGAGCAGCCCAGACCTTCAGAGAATCCAAGATCGCTGTCAGATCGTCAACGGAGTCAACGTATTACCACTCGCTCAACCGATACAGTTCCAAGATAAAAAAAACAAAAGTGTACTCCTAGGACTACGTCTAAGTCCTATATTTTATACTGTTCTGTTTGTAATTAAAATACCAAACTTTTGATCAACAAAATCTTGTCATATTTTCGATGGTAAACACATATAGTTAAGATAGACTAATACCATATTACACTACAATCTTACCAATGGTTTGTCTAAATCCATCTAGGATGTGAAACATTTATATATTCTTCAAAGGATTGATAATACGATCTTCTGTGTGTCACCACACACCATATTATCTACAATGTAGAATATTAGACATTTGCATTAACATATAACCAATATAAAATGCCAACATTTGCCCATATGATTCTCATTAAAAAATAATAAGAAAATATAGTTGATACAAAAGTGATGCTTTTAGTATATAACCCTAATAGTGCCACCTAGGAGCTTTAGCACCGCGTCGGTTTTCTCTCCGACGGTCGAGCAGTTCCCAACTTTGGAAGACCTAGGCCTATCTGTAGATCCTCTTGTCCACCGCCAGATCTCTTTGGATCCCATTAAAGCCCCCTTCAGATCCAATTTTTTGACTGCCTAGGCGCATCCCTGCGTTTGGTCTTCTAGCGGAAGCTGAAGCCAGTGCCTCTAATCCATCACCACGAGATCTTTGCGTCTTCTTATGTGACTCCATCGATCTGGCGGGCTCCAGGCCTCTCGTGGACCCGTGGACCACCATACCCAGATCTAAACCCAGATCTGACCATCGTCGACCAACCCTAGCCCCAACTTCTTTCCCATGACCTTTCCGTCGGTTGCTTCCGGATTCGACCACCTTCAACGGAGCCACTCGCGAGCGTTGGCCGGATCTGACATATCTTCTTCCTGGCGAGCAGTTTCCCTCGAGCCGCCCTTCGCCCTTGTCAACGATCTCCGCCACCGGGACGACCTCGTGAGCAGCCAGCCCACAAAACCACGATGAGTCTCTCAGTTCCATTTCCTCTTCTTGTTTTGTAGTTTGGGAATGATATGAGATTTCTCACTACTCAAAAGAAACCCCTTTTAGTAATTAGATTTTGGGTCAGAATACTAATTTGTGGGCTTGAAAATTATAGGGCCTTAAATTGGTGGGAATAAGGAATTTCAATCCTATATAAGAATTTCTTAGGGTTTTTATATATACTAAGTTGGGCTTGAGCCCATTACATAATAGAATTTTGAATAAATATTGGAAATATTTTTCAAAGTAATAAAGCTTTGTAGATTAAATATACAGGCTCCAGTATTTTATTTAAAATAGATATTTGGGCTTTAGCAGGGGTTTACATACACACACACATGGATACGCACACGCACACACATGCACGCACGCACGTACACACACACACATATGTTTTGAGCCAAAGGGTAAAGAATATAGTTCCAATTCTTTGGGCTTTCCTAGAATTAAAATAGATGGATTTGAAAGGGACTAGTATTGGACTTACTCAATTGGATCCTTAGTGAAACAAACTCAAATAATTTTGACTTGTTTAAATTGATAGATTGGTTCAAGAACTTTAGCGCTTCTTTGGAATTTTTTGAACCTAATAATACCTAATACCTAAGTATTGTATTTGAATATGTTTGGATTAGGCACAACTTCAGCAGCGTTTAACCTGAGCAAGTACTCTACAACTTTGTCTCTTTAATTGATACATGTAGTCAGGACTCATATTGACACGAGATGACACGATTGGACTTGTGTTTCATGTGCTCGTTGTTCTGATTCTGGTACTTGGAGAGGAAAAATACTAAGTAGGTACGTGACCAAACCCAAAATCGCTAGCTTGGTCATGTTGATAGCTTAATTGTGCACTGCATGCATGGTTGAGTCATACCATTATTTTTTCATGTGCTTACAGTCGGCCACATATCGAAAATGGTATTTCAATCACGAGTCGTAGTTGTTTCTTATGCATGTTTCAGTATTTCACGATCTTCTGGTATTTTAGATCAGTTCATGTTCATTATTGCATGTATTATTTTGTATTAGTTCACTGTTGTATATGTATTTTTCTCTCATCCTGACTGGATAGTTGACATTTTAAATGAGGATATGGAGATAGCACTTTTGGGTTGGATGACATTTCAGAAGATTTAGATAGTTTATTATATGAAATTGATGTATATTTGAGGAGACATGCATGTGGTGATTTTATATGATTCGACTCTGAAGTTCTGGCATTTTACGATGTACTAAAACTATACTACTGGACTGTGATGATCATGTGTGTGCTGAGTTTTGTTGTCGATTTTATAGTTTATGTGAATGAGCATGATTGAGATCTATTGAAATTTGACGACTATTGAGGTTTAGAATGGACTGACTATCGTCCGATACCTTGGCCTATGCTGGATGCACTCACAATTCGTGTCCGATCATGCAGATGCAGATCGTGACACATTTTTAGTTGTGTAAGAATAACAATCATATTTTTAAATATAATCATTTTTATCCTCTAAGTTGCATAGTTTCAAGTAACAATTCCACTAGTAGACTATAAGCAAATGAAAGCCTTTCAAGTGGAATACAAAAATAATGATCTTCATGACATCCTATTCCCTGCTAGCCACAACCAAAATCGTTCAAAATCTCAAGACTGATGATTTCTCGTCCATTCATAAGATCAAAACATTTAACTATTGGATGAAAATAATGTTAAGATAAAGTCTAAAAGAATGAAATAAAGTATTAACAAAATATTACTATGATCCGATAATGACATGATACACAACTCTATTTGCAAAAATGATAACAAAATTATAATACTAAATGATTCTCATAAAGGAACCGACGTACTCAAACAATGTATGAAAATGAACCGAATGCTAGAAAAAAGTTAAATTTAAATTATAAGTAAGTGGTGGAAGGTTGCAAATACACCAAGATAACATAGAATACCAAAAAAAAAGGTGTACAATAGCTAGTCGCTCAAGCACTCCACATTCGAAGAGGCTATAATTTGTACTTAAATACTCTCAAATATTCCATTTTGAAACTTAATATTTTGTACTTTTTTACAAGTTTATGTTATGAATTTACTTTTTCTTTAATATCATGAACTTTTTAAAAAAGTTGCAATTAATATATGCAGCTGTAAAAGGAAAATATCATGATCCATTCCTAACCCAAGATATGGTAAATTAATTAATTAATTATATTTTAATTAGAAGATGATTAATTAATCCAATTTTAATTAATTAATTTTATTCTTATAAATCTAACTCACATCAAACAAGACTAATGCCTAACCCTTAACCATTTCCATCCACTACCACCAGCAGCAAGTTGTTATCGTCTGTCCTCTCTACGTCGTTCGTCGTCGATCCCCTCCCCGCATGTCAACGGAAAATCCCCTCCCTTGTTGCATGCAAATATTATATTTTATGCTTAAATAATTCACCGAAAGGTAATTTTTCGAGGTCGAAGAGAATGATGGACACGAACTTGAGTCCCTTTGGTAGATAGGATTATTATTATTTTCTTATATTTTTACTTTATATTTTTTTTTGTTAAGACTAACACAAATAAGGAAAACTCTTTTCTTTGAGTTTGTTAGGCTTTCTTATCTTAGGGATAAATGTTTAAAGATTGATTTTACCTTATTTTGATTTCTTGAGAGTTTATAAATAGTAGTTAGAAAAGTATTCATTGAAGAATGAATTGAGACAAATCTACATATGAATTTGTACGGTGGGATGCCAAAATCTAAAGTTGATATATTTTTTTCTCCGGATTCGACGTAGATGTCGAGATCAAGGTGTGTAATGGGTCGGGCGGCTCGAAATCTGGCTCGGGCCTAGTCAAGTTAACTCCGGTCTTAGCTGGCTCGGACCCGGTCAACAGAGGAGCATGGCTCGACCCATATACTTAACGGGTCCGAGCTGGATCTGCATTTTCGGCCCGGAAGCCTGCCCTACCAACCCAGTTTAAAAATTGATCAGAACCTGTTTATCCCCCATAACCCGGTCAATCCGGCCCAGTTTGCCGAACCAATCGAAGCCCGGTCATATGAATCCAAATTTTCAATCAAAAATGACTATTTTAAGGTAGTTTAACCAAAATACCCCCATTTTAATAGATGTTTTCTATCCCTTTGAGGGGTATTTTGGTTATTTTGCTGAAAATAATCAAAATACCTCTATAACAACTATATTTTAGGGGTATTAGGGATAATTTTGCACCAATTTTTTTTATAAATAGGACATAAATTATGAAAATTAACCACAACAAATTTTCTTCCCTCTCTTACAATATTTATAACTAATCTAGTGTGAAGAGGATATTTAATATTATAAAAATGATCAACCACCACAGCAATCGTAAGATCAACAACCTTAACCCATACCTCAAAAAAAGTTTGAATCGAAAAATTTGGCATCATTTAGCGGAGTTTACAATGAGCGCGATACAGAAAGAAGATACTCGAATATAGTTCTTGTTGAATGCTTGCTTTGTAGAAAATGACTCAAATAAGACTATAACTGTGGCACAAAAAAACTACGTAGGCATCTGAAAATATGTATGGATATATAGTAATCTTGTGTTTTCAAAAATGTATCATTTTTAATAAATTTTTTATTATTAGATAGGTCATATGTATATTTAAATATAATTGCAAACTATGTTTGAGTTTCAACTTTCAATCTCCTACAAACTTTATTCGCAATATTAAAAATAAATTTTGAAGAGAGTTTGAAAAGCTGAAACACAAATATAGGTTGCATGAGTTATGTAATAAAAATAATATATATTAAAAAAATTATCTTATTTATGATATTCTTATGCATTAGTAATATTAGTACGAGTCATTAATAAAATTTAGCTCTCTTTAATTATTTCTCAAATTTATGTTTATTAATTTTTTTGAAAATAATTTTATTATTGATGGACGACAGACGACAAATGACGAAAAACAAAAAAAAGACTTGTACATTTTATTACAAACTTTATGGAAATAAAATCTCAACTTTTATTTTTTTTGTTAGTTATAAATAAATGTTGTAGCAAGTTTAAATTATAATGACATTAATAAAATTATTCCAAATTTTTCCTTCTCAAAATTTTATTTTTTTAAATAAAACAGGTTGATTTTTTTAAAATAAATGGGCCTGCCCGGACCCAGTCGATTCGGCCCGGCCTGCCTTCGACCGGGTCATGGGTCCAAGCTGGATTTCCTATTCTTCCTTCCGGGTCAGCCCGACCGATTCTTCCTGGCTAAGCCCGATTCCCGGGCCGACCCATTACACATCTTGACGTCGAGACGGATCTCGAGTAAGATAATTGACATGGAGAATCGACACAACCCACACGTAATTCCAAAATTGGATATACGAGTCGATAATTAACTTGTTGCATTTCCTATTATAGTTATTGTAGTATATTGATAAATAGTTCACTATTCACAATAATTTTTTTTACAAGTTTTGCATCTAAACTTTTCTAAATTTCTAATTTTCATACTGATCATATTTTTCCTTATATCTTTGTCTTATGTTTTTCTTATGAGTATGTTAATCTTGCTCATAAGTTCATATTTTATACACTAATGTTGGAGTTAATTATATTATGGTAATGACAAGCATGTCCATTGGCTTATTATATTTACTAGCAATCGTACTCATACTTTGCACGTGTATTTTATACTAATTTATTGCATAATGAGTTTTTTAAGGGATGTTGCATAATAAGTTACTTATAATTATTTTGGAAAAAAATATTTTATATATAATCGACTTTTTAAAAATTAAAGTATTTGCAACGAAATTAGATTATGTGAAAAGTTTTTTTTTGGCGAGAGAACAAAATGTTTTTAAAATAATTTATATTTATACCATTGGATTTTTATAAATTTAAAAAAAATTGTCGGAAGAGACATGATAATGGATAGTAAATAGTTATTATGGTAGTGAGTATTAATGATGATAATGGACATTGATGATGATTGTATTATAATTATGATTGCATAATTATATTTCCAAACTAATTAAATAATATAAACGATAAAGGTATTTAGGAATCTTGAAGGTTTTACATCTATTATTTAATAACTGGAAATTGATGAGAAACCCAATTTTGGGGTTGGTTTTTATGAAAAATTCACCCGCATGGTGAGTTTTATGAAATGTCCAGAATTATATATTTCCACGTTAAATATTCCAAGATTCCCTTTAGATGTTCTGTATTTACAAAATTGCCATTTTGATAATACCATAACTATCCCTTCACACAAACTCAGATTTGGCTTGCGATTCTCGTTTTCTTCTTTTTCTTCACGAGAGATCTGAATTATATTCCTCTCATCTTCAGCAGAGATCGTAAAGATCGTTCGTAGTTCACTGTTCTTTTCTTCTGTCGAACTTCGATCATCACTCATCATCGTCATCATCTTCCTGGAGAGAGATTTGAAGTTTTTCGGCGATTAGGTCAGTTGTGGAGAGAAGATCTTCTTACTTTTTTCCATAAGAGTTAGCATCGTTTTGAAAGAAGAACGAAACTCTTTATTCCTGCCAAATTTTTTATAAAAAATAAAAAATTAGGTTTTTCTCAACTGCTCTTCATCATTCTCCGTGATTTTAACACAAAAAATTAATTATCCGTGATTTTAACACGGTGAATGGTCATTCTCCGTGATTTGAATGATTTAAAGAACGGAGAATAGTCATTCACTACAACAAAAATACCCTTTAATGACGGCTAAAAATCGTCATTAATTAAGAACCATAACGCTTTTTTTCTTAATCCAAGCGTTATGAAATCGGGTGTTATAAATGTTTTTCAAAGCATTATAGATAAATCTTCCGAAAACGTCATTAATAGACTTAATTTCTGCCACGTTTTATTTTTAAAGCGTTATGGATAGTTTTGTAAAACCGTTATGAATGTGTAATATGGTTGGAAGTCAGGACATTTTGAAAGCGTTATGATTGGTCATTTGTATCACATTTATAACGCTTTATACTGTATGTTATACATTCCAAACACTGCTCAATTCAATTCGAAAACAACCACTTTGAACCAAATGCACAACAAAACATTAAAATGTAACATTAATCTCCATTTCATTGTCTCAAAATAGAGTACATTCCATTGTCTCAAAATAGTGTACATTTTAGCTATCATTCTACATTTCTTAGGACATATATATACACATCTTCTCAAAATATATAGAGTATCCAATATAGCTAGTACACTTTATATCAAAACTATCCACATGAAAACATCCCACACCATAACATACAACTTAGTCACATGAAGACCTGTGTCCACAGCACATGTACCCTGCAAAAGATAAAACAAGGTTTAATAAATGTGATATAATGATGTATATATATATGTAACACATTAAGATCATAATTCAACATATGTTATGGGAAACTATTGTGTGGAGTTTCTGTCAGATTCATCTTGTGTATATATATGTATAACTATCAGAAAGATGTTGGCTAAGGCCTGAGGCTATTGCCTGCAGGTAGGGCAAGTGGCAGCAGGCCAGGCCAAAGCAATAGGCTACATTAGCAGCAGCAGGGGACTCATTCCCTCCTTCCAGCTTGACCTGCTGTAGGCAAGTAGCAGCAGATGTTGGCTAAGGCCACTGATGCAGCAGATGTTGGGCTAAGGCCTGAGGCTATTGCATACAGGTAGGGCAAGTGGCAGCAGGCCAGGCCCAAGCAGTAGGCTACATTAGCAGCAGCAGGGGACTCATTCCCCCCCTCCAGCTTGACCTGCTGTAGGCTCTTGGCCATAGGCCTACGCAAGCAGTGAGCCAGTGCCAGTTAATGAGTGAGTATTTGTTTTATGTTAGAGTATGACAGGTATGCAAGACCTGAGAACAAATTTAGGTCAACAACATACACATATGGACAGGTACAGGCAATCTAGGAAACTTAGTGTACCCTTAGAGTATCAATGGTCGAATTGGACATGTAGGGTATCAAAGATCTCTGCACATGAGGCAGACGAAGAACTGGGGCACAGTCTTGGGAATTGTATGTGTAAGAGATTAGGAGGCCATGTATAAGTGATTCATCCATAAGCAGCTTTGTGTGTCAAGTTGGTATAAGTGTCAATGACAGGTATATATAGGCATGTGTTTCACCATGTGTGTCGTATTATAGGGGTGTTCCAGTAAAGGGATAGGTACTGAGTTGTTGTCAAGCATACTCTATATACTTCTATCCCTTTACTGCTTGTCTGATGTACCTTGCAAGAAATAACCTTCAATTCCCATATAGCACACCTTTAGTGAACAAAGGTTAGATTAATAAGGGGGATACCATGTTCTAACCAATTACAGTAACATCTTGTATAGGCGCAGAACAGAGTTAGAAGTAAGAGTATCAGTTGATTTTAGTAAAGGGTGAGTTGGACTTAAGGGTATCCAATTGTTAGGAAGGTCCTAGTATAAGCAATAAGGGAAATAGGCTATAGAGAATTGGATAGTAAGATCAATAAAACTAAGTTATACATGAAGTTAACTTCTGTTCGACAAACAGAACAGAGGGTAGGACTATCAGTCATAGTTTAGTGAGTGTCTTGACAGTGTCTTGAGTGTTTGTGTCCATGTGACACTAGGGTATCTCGTATCTGTAATGGAAATGGGTGAATGAATGTTAAGTATCGGTCAAGTGTCTAAGAGGTTTAGTGTCCAAGTGTTAAGTGCCAATTTCAGTTCAGATGAGGGGTTGATATCTCCATGTATCTGTGCTTTTGGAATTGTGTGTGCGTGTGAGTAAAGTAAAGAGTGAGGTGAGTTAGTGTTTTAGTATCAGTTAGAATACATGAGTTTGACGTCAGCAACCCAATATCAGAGTTAGTGTCAGTTGAGTGTCAGCATAAATGTTAGTAATCAGTTAGTCAGAGAGGGTGTGTGGTACACATATGGATGTGGCCAATAGGTTAGGGTATGCCCTGCAAATTGGAGAGCAGGTAAAAGGGAGGGGATCTTGTTAAGGATATTACCTTGACCCTCATGTATCCATATAACTGGGAACGAATTCGATGAATTCGCATCGGACATCATCTATTTCTTTCTGCGTGTATGTTGATTTTCCAGCCAATTTTTTAGCTAAAAAGTCAAAAAAAATTACATTAGTTTGTATAATTTTAGAAAAGTAATTAAGAATTAAATTAATGAACAACTTACCTTTGACTCAATAGTAGGAGAGGGTCTTCCATGAGATCCCGCATATATATCATAACAAAATATCCGCATTCATAACCTCCAGGTTGTTTCGGGACCTACATGAAGATAATATTTGTAAGAGAATATAATGTCCATGATTATAATAAGTCATATATTAGTTTGATTACCTTGGGTAATTTCCAAGTAGAACTTCTATTTGATCTTTTACCACCAATATATGATGTGTTGAGGCCACTAGTAGAAAATAATTGTATATACTAACATCAGAATATACACAGTATTAAAATATTAACAATAATAATAATAATAATTTTACTCACGTATTGAAAAACAACTTAATATCTCCTCTCGGTTTAAAACACAGCGAGTCCAACCAGTAAACATTAAAGGTAGAGAGGTCAACAATAATTAGAATCCAATGCTTCCTACATTAAAGGGAACATGAATGGAATAAAGCACATTGGTTATTGAATAGGAAAGAAAAATCTTGCTACTTGATTAAAACTTCTTACTCCTGTAAATGAATGGAATGAAGCAAATTTGGGTTTTCTTAGCCTCTTGGAGCCTTTCTCTAACCAGATTGCTTATTGTAGGCCCGGATGCATTACTCATAGCAGAAGGGTTAAACATTATCAAAATCTCCCGAGAGTTTGGAAATTTATCAAGCAAAAACCTAAAGCCAAAAGAATAGTTAAATATGGTGTCAATCCCAAAATCAAAATTTCAGAATATAAATTTCATATTTCTTACCTCATGTAGGCAACAACATGATTCAGATCTAGCCATTGCATCCTACATAACTCTAGCAGAACGATTTTAGAAAGATAACAAGATGGATTAAAGCTTTCGAACATTCCTTCCTCCAATGGTATTTTAAGATGAGGGTCGGTATCCTTAATGGTTTCTACCATCTCTCCGAAAGTGTCAATTATCTCCCTACCACAGCCAGCAACCTTCAAAGGTTGAACATTATCAGATTCAATTTGTTTAGTACTTACCTGTTGCATATTGAATTTTTTTCGACAATTTTATAAAAGATATTGACACTAGCATTAAATAATATTACCTCAAGACCACCAACAATAAACTCTTTGGGCCAAGCTACTAAAGACCCAATTGCATCTTAAACAACTTTCATTTCTCCATGAAGTGGCACGGGAAGGCTCACAGTAGGTTGAAGGACTTTCATAATTGAAACCCTAACATTATGTTCTCCTAATTCAACATTATGAATTTTCTCATTTGGTCCACACCCTTCAAAGACAATTCCCTCGGCAACAATATTTTTTTTTTGTGCCCACTGCTAGCTTACATTTGGTTCCCTAAACAAAATAAGAAACAGTTATTTATCGATATAATTACTACATGTTATAATTAAGTTATTGAATCAAGATTATGTATTGAATATATGTACTTACCATACCAATATCTGATGTAGGATATGTTATGAATTTTTGCTCGCTTAACTTTTTATTCTGTTTCAGCTTTTCAAAGAAGATAGAAGATAAAAAAAGCATATTAGGATAAACATATTAGACAAAAATAGAAGAAGAAAAACTTATTAGACGAAATGGAACTAACTGTAATATGCATTACCTTAGAACCATATGATGGACTCTTGTTTCCAAGAGACTCGTGCTCATTCTTACGAGACATTATATATTTCCTATTACCACTTCCTTTAGTATTGGAAGAAACCTTCTCAGATGTTTGTGAAGCTCCTTCGGCTTGAAATTCTTTTAGCATGATCTTCAATTCTTGTCTCCGTTTACGCTCCTCTTCCAATTGGGACTTGAGTAGTTCATTTTATTTTTTCATTTCCCGTTTTGGAAGCTTGAAATAGGTTGTTGGTGTCGGTCCTAATCACAAACCCCGAATATGTTCCGAATGCTCGGGAGTGCCCAACTCCAAGGTTAGAATATCCGAAGCTCCTTCGGTCACCAAAATCCCATCTTTCTTTTGTTTGATGTATTCCTCATATAAAAAGTACAAGGTTTTAGAAATATAAGCATATTGATAAGCAGGATTCCTCTTAATAGACTGGACAATATATACTCACCACTTTCATAGCTACGTCCTTGGTCCCATCATCAGTAAATGTACCGTCCTTACTAACTCGTGCTTTTGTCCAAAAAAAACTTCTGTCATCTATATATTTTTTTCCCCAACTGTCATCGCTGTTTTGAAAGAAAAACCACGTTATAATAATATATATGTCCATATGTAAATCATGTTAACTGATATACAAATATGCATTACCAGCTCCTCTTTAAGACCGGCATATCCCTTCCTGCTTAAACGATGATGAAACTTGCCCTTGGCTCTCCGTGCACTTTGCTCCTTGCTCATTTTCTTATGATTATAACATATGAAGGTAGAGAAGAAATAAGATATATATAATAGGGACCTAGTCATCCTTGTTATGCATAAAAAATAATTTTGACAAGTTAACCTTAAAATTTGCAGACAGTCTGCTTTTGACGAATTTCTCCCACACAGATTGTTTCAAGATCCCCGAGTACTTTGGTGGAGGGTGCTTGAGAAGCTCATGATTGCCCTCATTCGGATAAATCCAATGCTTGGTGAGTTGACCTTTGAATGCCCTCCAACTCCGAGCCATAGATGCTAACACAAAGGCTTGACTATTTGGATCCAAGTCAAATTTGGCCTACAACAGAAAATAAATATTCAGCATCTATACATGAGTGCATAACATAGTGCATAACATGTAAAGCATACCAGTCTGAATAAGTTCAGACTTGAATTCAAGCATTCAATGGTGTAGTGAACAAGTGAATTCAAGTCTGAACTTAGTTCACTTATCTGAACTTGATGTCCAGATCTGAGCTCTCTATGTGCAGGAAATGCATATATGCAAGACCAAATTAACAAAATCTAAAGCTCAGGAAAAACACATTATCAAAAGCAGGCAATGCATATATGTGCAGGCAATGCATATATGGTATGTAGATAGGTTTCCAGTTTGTATATGTGTGTGTGTGTTATGTAGAGAATTCAGTGAGCAGTAGATAGGTTTGGGTTCTCAGAATTGTGACAGGCTGGGAGTATAACATGTGTGTGCATATATGATATCAGAAATCAGTGAACAACTTAAGTGTCAAACCAAATCTATATTCAAATATAAATTCTCAGTTTTATGTGAAGGTGTGGGGTAGAGAACATAGGTTCCAAGTTTGCATAAGTGCATGAGTGTGTGTGTGAATATTGTGTAAATCCTTAGGAAAATCTGTAGAGTGTTTCAGTGTGTTTAGAGATAACAGTGTGTCTCAAATGTGTGTGTCCTGTGTGTGAGTGTGAGTGACATTAAGTAGCAGTAGAGAATGTGTGTTCAGGAACAGTGTTCAGGATTGCAGTGTTCTTAGGTTGTGGGGTACACAACAGTTTATCAATTCTCAAATCAATTTGAAAACCAAGTCACAATCAGTAATCCACATGACATTTGAAATTCTCAGGAACAAACATTGCATATATTAACAGCCTTGCATTCTCAGGAACAAATATTGCATAGTTAATTCAATGTCAAGAAACATGGCATACAAAGGAACATTCAAACTAAAATTCTCAGGAACACACATTAATTTTACCTGAATAGCAGTCCATAAGCTCTTTTTAACTGATTCTGGCACTTTATGCCAATTTGGATAAGTTATTTTTACTAAGGACTTTACTGTGATGCCGCAGTAAGTTGCCAAATTAATTTTTCCTTCACCAATTGGTTACCCAACATCGTTATAAATGATCTTTATCCTCTCTTCATCATCTTTGATTTTGCTAACTTTTTTGGATTTTGATGCCCCTCTACCTTTTTTTCGGCTACAATTTTGTTCCCCGGAATCCTCACCGTGATTTGTAGCCTGTAAAAAATAAATGGTATAATTATATTCATATTAATCTTACTAAAATGTGCTTGAAATAGCATGAAACATAAAATGTGCTTGAAAACTGAGATACAACTAACAAAATCTGAGATTAAGAAGACCAAACCTGATAATTATAACAAAATCTGAGATACACCCATTCTCAGGTTTGATATAAGTAACAAAATCTGAGATTAAGAATACCAGTTAACATTATAAAAGTAAACCCAACACAGTTTTGATATATGAAACCCCATTCTCAGGTTTTTCAAGCCAACTCAGTTTAAACATTCAAATCAATTCTATTCTCAGGTTCAATTTGAATGTCAGTTCAATCTAAACTCAGTTCATATTAAGACAATTCTAGATCAAAATAGACTACAGTTTTGAGAAAAAATGCATATTAAGACAATAAAGATGAGGGATTTCCATAAAACAGTTCTTGAAATAGTTCTCAAAATAGAGTCACTAGAGTAATTTTCACTTGCAGCAACATCTCTTTAAACAATTCACTTGCAGCAACATTTCAACAAGAAGATTTGGACTGTGCAATCCAAGTTCCCTCGCAATCTTCACGTAAATAGGTCGAGGGTGATTCATCAACAACATCAAATGACTCAAAATCCGGTACTTTATTGCAAGTTTCATCTGTAACAAAACAATCGATTCCCTCGTCGTCATTGCCTTCATCATAATAAGTCCTTTGAGGAGCCGATAAAACGATTGACCAATTTTCATCTAATTGATCAGGAACATAAAATACTTGCTTTACTTGAGAGGGCAAAACAAAAGAGTCAGACTTGTGGCCAACTCTACCAAACTCGACCAATGTAAAACCAAGTTCATCCACCTTAAAACCATTCTTGCTGTCAACCCAATCACACTTGAAGACAGGAATCCGGAAGAAGAAATAGTCAAGCAAACAAATCTCTTTGATAACACCGTAAAATGTCATATCTGAGATGATGGGATTGTTGTCCTTTGTGCTAGCAACTTGAAAAGTCTTTGCCACTAGAGTCACTCCACTGTTTTGCTTGACTCGCACGTCATCACGATCTTTCGTTTGATAGTGACACCCATTAATTTCATAACCTGGGAACTTAGTCACGTGATGTCGAGGTCCTTGAGCTATCCATTTTAATTCATCAGAGACATTGCTAGTTGGGTCTTCTTACGCAACCTCAACCTGTCATTTTTTCCTAAGTTCAATATTTTATTTTCACTAAGTAGAACATAAAATATAGTAGCTTAATCAATACCCTTGATCGTAACCAACTAATAAAGCTGCGATTGTTCTCATCTTCTAACCATTTTGCACTTTTCACTCTACGAGGGTGCAGCTTTTTCAAGTAAACCTCGTGCTCCGTATCAAGTAATAAGTAGAATTTTGTTAATTACAAAGCGAAATATAAAAAAGATGTGCTTGGTCCAAAGATAAAACTAAGTAAAGAGTAATATAGACATATTTACTCGATATAAGGTTGAACATCATTTGTGTTGTGCAACACATAAAGATGTGCTTGGTCCAAAGATAAGCAGTCAACTTCACAGATATTTTTTTTTCCTATAGGTTTTTCCTCATTCTTCGTAGAAGGAACTCCAATGGCGGATTGTTCTTCTAGATATTCTGAACAAAACTCAATGGCTTCCTCTGCAATATAGCATTGTGCAATACACCCTTCAGGACGATTCTTATTTCTCACATAACCCTTTATCACACCCATAAACCTATAATGAACAAATAATAAAGATAAAAATGATTACACAAACATCAATCATGTTACTACATAATGAAAACCAAAGTTTAGACTAGACCAACCTCTCTGGTGGGTACATCTATCTAAAGAAAACCGGAGCGCCAATTTCGACCTCCCTGACAAGGTGCACCATTAGATGTACCATTATGTCAAAGAATGATGGTGGAAAATATTTTTCCAATAAGCACAATGTGATCACAAGATTATTTTGGATATCTTACAATTTTTGTACATTCACGACTTTGGCACAAAGGGCATTAAAGAAGAAACATACTCGTATAATAGCACATCTCACATGCTTTGGCAACACACCACGTATTGCAACAGGAAGTAGTTGTTGCATTAGAACATGACAATCATGGGATTTGAGACCATATAACTTTAGATCTTCCATTGAGACATTACATCTAAAATTCGAAGAGTAACCATCTGGGACCTTAAGGTCATGCAAAGTTTGAGACACTATTCTTTTCTCTTGCCTCGATAAAGAATAACATGCAACTGGAAGATAAATCCCATTTTTCTTATTATGAGGTGCCAATTCTTTTCTTAAGCCCATCTCTACAAGATCTTTACGACTATTGATCCCATCTTTTGTTTTTCCAGGAATATTTAATAGGGTCCCAATGATACTATCACAGACATTCTTCTCAATGTGCATGACATCCAAGTTATGTCTAATAGGAAGATATCTCCAATACTCTAGCTCAAAAAAAATGGATTTTTTCTTCCAACAACTTGTAACTTTGTCTTTTTGTACTTCTTTTTTCCTCTGCTTTGGTGTTAATTTCTTTTGCACTTCTGCTTCCTTCTTCCTCTTTGAAGTCTTCTTCTCTGATATCTTTTTTTGGAACATCTTTTTTCTCCCAAGAAATGGGAATCTCCGCAACCTTTATTAATATTTGTTCCCCACTTAATGGTTCAGGATGAGTTTCGAACTCTTTGTCACCATTAAATGCCTTTCTTTGTGATCGAAAAGAATGGTTATGCGGCAAATAACTTCTGTGACCAGTATAAATGTTCTTATTGCTTCAATCTATCTGAATAAGTATTTTTGTTGCATATTGGACAAGCAAAATATCCTTTCACACAATAACCAGACAAGTTGCCATATGCAGGAAAATCGTTAACAATCCATAACAATACAGTTTCCAATGTAAAAGATTCTTGCTGATAGGCGTCGTAAGTCACAACTCCATCCTTCCACAGCAACTGGAGATCCTCAATCAATGGTGCTAAGTAAACATCTATGTCATTTCCAGGTTGTTGGGGGCCTAATATCAACAATGTCAATAATGTGAATTTTCTCTTCATACACAACCAAGGTGGTAAATTATAAGTATTTAGCATTACAGGCCAACAACTGTACCTACTACTGAGTGAACTAAATAGATTAATCCCATCGGCTGAAAGAGAGAGTCGAAGGTTTCTTGCTTCTGCTGCAAACTCTGGAAATTTATCATCAATTGTCTTCCACGTCGGTGAATCTGCGGGATGACGCAATTGGCCATCAACTTCCCTTTCGTCCACATGCCATGTCAAATTCTTTGATGTTTGTACCGATCGAAACCACCTTTTAAAGCATAATATGGGTGGAAAGTAACATAGAACTTTAGCTGGGATGCCCTTCTTTTGCTCTTTCTGACTTTGTTCAGACATATTCTTCTTTACCTTATATCTCGACGTTCCACACGTAGGACATAAGGTTGCATTTTCATAATCTTTTCTATAGAGTATGCAATCATTCGGACATGCATGTATTCTCTTATATCCCATTCCAAATATTGAGAAGCAACGCTTAGCCTCCCTAGTAGTTACAGGCAATTCATTTTCTCCCAGAAGCATGTCGGCGAACAATGTCAACACATCTGAAAAGCTTTTATCACTCCAACCACTCTTGGCCTTGATACTAAAGAGCTTCATTATCGCAGATAGCTTCGTATACTTTTTACAACCATTATACAATGGTTTCTTAGCATCATCAAGCAATGAATTAAAGTTCTTTTCATCATCTCCTTCAATGTCGTTCCTTTTTAATGTATGGAACATCTCTAGTGTATCTGCCACATCATTTAAAGTATCCATATCATAGTCCTTATGTAACACCCAGTTTTCTAGAAGAGGGTAATTTTGAAATTTTGTAATTATAATTATTATTTAATGATATTTATTTCATATTATGATTTTTAGTGATTTTTAATTATTTTTAAACTATTTAAATTCATGACTTGTGATTTTGGTGTTTTGTTAGTGAAACCGTAGAGACTGCCTACCCTAGAGCCTAGCCATGTGATTAGGGTATTTTTGACATTTTAGGGTTATTTGGATTTATTATAACTTATTTGAATTTATGGGAATTTTAGAATTTATTTTGGAATGGTTTGAACGAGGTTTGACTAGGTTGACTTTGACTAGCAATGACCTTGGTAGGCTGACCTAGAAGCTAACCCTAGTTGTGTTTGGACTTGGTTAGGTTATGTAACTCTAGTTTAACCTAAGTTAGTGAGGATTAACTCGTTAGAATTAATTTGGAGAAACTAGGATTTGAATTGATTTAGAAATGGCTTGTGATTTCACAAGTCATGACTTGTGACTTAGGCTTAATAGCCCATAGGCCCACACCATGAACCAAACCTAACCCTAATCAGCCCATGGCAGCCACCATTGATCCTTTCCTCCTATTTAATCCCCTCCTAGAATTTAGGGCTAGCCTCCTTAGGAAATTTTGCATGTTTTGGAAGAGGTGAGTCTTCATCTTCAAAAATCCCTAGAAAATCCATTTTAACTCCTTTTTAATCCAAATAAATTGCAATAGGTTCTAATTGATGTTTTCTTGCTGTTGGAATTTGTTATTCTCAGTTTTCTATCAATTTGAAGGAGTTTGGTGGCTTTTGGGAATCCTCATTCAAGGAGTTTTTGTGTTGGAGAACACCATAGGTAAAATCCTAATCCACCCATTAAAATTCTAGTTTCTTTGCATGTAGACCTAGCCCTAAGTGTCCTGGTCCTGTAGGTATGCCTAGACCTAGGTTTCGTGTCCATTTCGTGTCCTAAATGGACACGTATCAGTGTTAGTATTAAGGTGTTTGATTAAAAGCCACAAAGGATTTTTATTTGTTATTTTTGAAAAGTGTTTGAACAAATTTGTTGATTTAAATGTATATACTGATTTGCAACTGGACTGAGTTGGTTTTCGAGCCGTGTCCGTGCCCAAACAGGACACAAACACGCTCGCAACACTCACGGGCAGTGCCCTGCTGTCCGTGTCCTGGTTTGCTTTGGACATGCCACTTCACCATATGAAATTTAACATGGGGACTCCCTACATGACTGACACAAGGCCTACAAAGTTTCGTAGGACCTCGTTGAATGGTTTGGAAGCAATCGAGCACGCACTGATTTTCTCACTATGTGCACGCACAGGAAATCGCAACTGATACACTCTCATTACTTGGACACGACATGTGTTGGGGGCCGTACAGACATGTAAACACACACCCCTAGGTCCCCTCCACACGTGTGCACAAGCACGGCATATCTCGAGCTCTGTGTCGAGCCCAATCGAGCTCGACACGGCTGCACGAGGAATATTTTCCCTGTTTTTTTCTATTATGCAGTATTTACCGTGATTGGACACCTCGTGTCAACTTGTGTGGACACAAGAGCACTCCCCTAGGACACGTACACATGTGTACTTCATTTTGGCACATTTTTTATTTGCATTTAATTAGGTTTTCCACATGATTCTTGGGTTCGAAATGGATTTCTGATACATTGTACTGAAATAAATTCTTTCTAAGTTTGATTTGCTGATTACCTGAATTAATGATGTTGAATATTTAAGTAGGTACACCTACATATGTAATGGGTGATGTTCATGTTAGTTTGGGATTGTGTTGAGCAATGGGTTTTTGAAATCGACTTTTTGATATGCTAACTACTAGGGATGAATTTCATTGAGATGTCATTCAATTTCTTTTTAAAAGCTGAACTTGATTTTCCCTCTTAACTAATTTGGAATGTTAATTGCCATGTCTCAGTCATTGCAGGCATGCTAGTTCACTGTTGATTTATTCATTTGATTGTGTTGGGATAGGTAATAGGTTTCACATTGGTTGGTTGTTGAACTGTCATTTGCATGAACCTGAGTTTCCTCCTCTCTACTGAAAATCTGAGAAATTCTAAACTACTTTGCTCCATTGATTGATTTGGTTTTATTGTAAGGAGATTTCCTATATCTAACTTAAGATTTATGATTTGGTTGAGGTAAAATGTGGAATGTTTTTGAATTGGCATAGGACTTGACTGAAACTGTTAATGATACACTGTTTCTAATTTTTCACATTTTGGCTTTAGGACTGTTATTTGAAAACTAAAACTGAGATTGTTTCCTTTTCTTTTCTTTTTTTAAACTGAATTTTGAATGAGTGTTTTAATTCATTTGTTGACTGTCGTAGGAATTCAATGTCTGAGAATTTATATCCTGAGATTATCTCTATGCTTCCTAAACTGATATTGGCTCATTCCTTTTTAAACCGATTTGAAGTTTAGATTCAATATAGGTTAAATGTTTTGTGTTGTCTACTGTTAGAGTAAGAACTGAGAATTTAGTTCTTTTGCTGAAAACTGAACTATATGGAAATGGTTTTCCTTCTTCATACTGAGATTTTGTTCCAATGGTGAACTAAATTTTAATGATTATGCATTGACTGTTTGAGTTCATGAAACTGTAAACTGATAAATTAAAATTGGTTTTCCTTCCCTTTCTTCTAACTGATTTGAATGAATATACTGATTTTCCTGTTCTTTTCTATTGGACTGTCACTCTCAAGCCTAACACACATGTACACCCCACTGCTTTGTATACACTGATTTCCCTTTTCCAGATTTTATTGGGTTGATTGGTTCACTGATTTCCAGCTTGGTATGCTCACTGGATTTCAAGATAATGATCACACACACACCCTCCTTATTCCTGCCACTCTTTAACTAATACATATAACACACAAATTCTCATGTACATGCACATATTAACCTACCCCACATTTCAGCTGTAGCACCCCAAAACTAGTGCCCCAAAACCAGTCTAAAATAGGTCCCCCTTTCACCAATTTGGCTGTTCAAAACCCCCCACTAAATCAGTCCTAAACCTGTCTAGATTTCAGCCATATATGCAACCCCAAACCACCCTTTGGTACCACCCATCTGCCATTCATTTCAGTCCATACAGCCTTGTATAACCACTCAAACACAGCTTCAATAACAGCCATGTTAACATGCCCCACATTGCTGTCCTAAACAGCCTTAATGGCAGTCCATTTGCATCCCAAGCACAGTCCCATGACCAGCTTGTGGCTATCCCAAATGACAGTCCTAATTTACCCCAATGTGCAGTCCACATTTGCCAACAAATCAGCCCTTATGCCTTTGAGTGTGTTTGTGTAAGCTTGTATATGTGTGAACCCTATTTTACACAGGTTCCTAATCACTGTCTTTCTGTCCATAAAACACACACATACACATGTCTTGATGAATACACTTTTATGCATGTCATTTTCCCTCTAATATATAGCTATATAAATATATGGATTGATGCATGTGTAATATAAGGCAATGTGTTTGTAAATGATTAACCTATATACCATGTGTAGTGTAACTAGTGTTGATTTCTCTTTTCATGTACACCTCCATGTCAACACACACACATAGCTTTACATGCTAGCTTTCTTCTCTTATGTGTAATGTTGAATGTGATGGCTTGTGTTTGGCTTGTATAGCCTAGAAATAGTGTGTGCTTGCTAGAATAGGCTGGTTAGGCTTAGTGAAACTTGTTTGGCTTAGGCTTGACCTAGTTGACCTAGTTTGACTAGTGTAGTTGACTGGAGTTGACCAAGAGTTGACTTTGGCCTAGATTGACCTAGAATCATGTAGAATGTATAGTAGGACTTCATTATATCATTTTAGACTTGCTGTGACCTGTGATGTTCTGATTAGGAGCCAGACACCTCTCCTCGGACAGTATATTTCATTCGGACACTCAGATACAGGCGAGTACATTCTCTGATCATTTCATATCCTGCTTAGAATTATTTCCCTGCATTAAATTACTTTACTTGATACTGTCACGTTGGTCACACGTATTAGTACAATATGGATCCCTCCCTGAGATGTTATCCCTTCAGGGAGCATCGGGGTACTCTATGTTCTGTGCGTTTCACTTACATGGCATATCACTATGCTTCTTTGGTTCTTTGATCACTTGTGACATATACTCATATGATCACAGAGTCTTCTTTGAATCCTTATCCCATTTATGGTACTACTATGTACCACCCTTCGGGGGCTTATCACCCTTTGGGGGCTTATCACCCTTTGGGAGCTTATTACCCTTTGGGGGCTTATCTCCCTTTGGAGGCTTATCACCCTTTGGGGGCTTATCACCCTTCGGGGGCTGTTACATAGAATCATAACATAACCTGGTTGGATCATTGTGTATTAATTAGGGGTATGGGGGAGTATAAATAGCCATATGAACAATTCCAAAGTAGAATAGCCATGTACGCCTCTTTAGTATAGCCATGTACAATCAAGCCGTTCACATGTCGACTTTGTGCTCTAAATCACTAGTCACTGGTAGCTCTTTACTTATAGTAGATATTTCTATTACAGTTCTCTCTCTCTGTTTACAGACTACATTTCTTCAGTATCTATATCTTACTTTACTGCCTGATTATAGTTTCTAACCTGCTATGAACTGTTGAAATGTATTGTACTCGCTCATATCCTGACTGGACCTGTTGAAAATATTACAGATGACGAGGAGGAGGCCTGTGAGGATACCTTTTTCGGGACAGCTCTAGCTGACGGCTTTACCCTACTGCCTAGACTAGTTTAGTAGGCCTTATCTTATTTTTATGTTGTCTTGAGACTGTTTAGCTAGACTTTACTTCTGTTCAGAGATGTTGAGTTGTATATATTCTTTCATATTCAGTAGCTGAGATATGTACTCTGGATATTTGCTGGGATATTATATTAGACTATTCTATCTTCAGTATTTCCTTGAGTTCTATATCATATCGTGCTTTCTTCTTCCTTAGTTGTGATTGAGTTCATTTACTGCTATGTCACCCCCATTCGGGGAGTATAAACTGCTTAGTATTATATTGCTAGATGTATGTTGACCTAGGACGGCGTTCTACCGCCGACACTACGGCGTAGGCTAGGCGTTGTGACGTTCTCGTACCCTCACAGTGGGTGCGGGTCGTGACACCTTATAAATAGACGCACATGTATCCTCACACACTTCATTAGGATCAACTTTCCCATGCCATATCCATATAGTATACCTTGGATCGATACCAACTGTCGTCAAATGAAATTTTATATCTTCTAAACTCATAATATAGAGATTCTCGCACTCATTACATGGACATCTAATGAAGTCGAGATCATCCCCACAAGCTTTAACATGCTCCATAAATTCATCAACTCCGGCTCTATATTCTTCCGATAATAGGTGCTTTATCATCCAAGATCTATCCCTCTGTATAATAAAGTAAAACACCGAGTAAGTAATTGTAACTTGAAAGTTTCATTTCAAGCTGAATGCGGAGAAGATTGATTCCAGAATGGCCAATGTGAAGTAGATATGGCCAATAAATTCAGACTCATGAAAGTGGAGAAGGTTGATTCCAGAATATAACTTTAATTGCTAGAGTTAAAAAAGAAGAAGAACATGACTTAGGAATAGTTCATTTCGTTATTACAAAACAGAAAATGGTTTACAATTTTCTATATGTGCATACGGGTATAAAAGGTAACAAAATGTCAAAATATGTAAGAATATATATTGAGAAAGTCTATATGAATCATCTACATAACTACAAAAGAGGGTCAAATAAACCTAAAAAGGAGTTGGTCAACGCTCACATCCAACATGACCGATATCATTTAATCTAAAGATGTACAGTCAAACAATTGCATATATTGATGTCAAAGATCCATCCCACCCTCAATGCATGAGCAACGTGCACACTGTAAAAAATAAGTTGTATTGCCTGGAGTAATTTAATCTAAGAAGAATAGGACTTGATTTAAAGACAATATGACATGGCACATACACGGACACGGTACCGATTTCTGCGTGACCTGGAGTAATTTTGAGTGTAAAAATACCGTGTTCAACATGTGTCATACACGACGTTACAGGGACATTGATCTCTTTCTTATCCATGATTTCTAGAAAATAGGACAATTGAAAGAACGTGTCTCCAAGAACCAAAATAAACCTTGCTACCCAAACGTGTCTCCATGAAGTTCAACTTGTAAGTATTCGTCCGAAAGCAATAGAATTAACACCCTTCCACACTACAAGAACCAACAAAGAAAGAAACAAGAAGATGAACCAATGCACGGACAAAGAAAATGCCTCACAAATTAGTAAAAAAAAGAAAATTCTTTCAAAGATTTCCAAACATGCATTCAAAGATTTCAGCCATCTTTCGAAAACTAGGAAATAGAAAATAGGTTAAAAATTAGGGCATTTTACTAAAATCATGTCGAGGCAAAAATTAGGGCACAAAATAAGAAATAATTTAGGACAAACCTTGGGGAGCGGGGAGCAGGATGAGGGGAGTTAGGACGCGAGGAGCGGGCTGAGAGGAGTTGATCGGGAGCGGGGAGCGGGCTGAGGGGAGTTCGGGAGCGCCGGAACGGGCTGAAGGGAGTTGGGGAGCGGAAGAAGAAAGAGAGAAGGAGAAAAAGAGTAAGTGCGGGAGAAGGGAAGGGTTTAGACTTTTCGACTTAAGTGAGGGAGTAAGTGCGGGAGAGGCAAGTTTTTGACTTAAAATTTGGTGTTTCTTTCATAACGCTCGGATCACTGAGAGACATTCAATAACGCTTATATAGAAAACCGTCATAGATTATAGTCTTGCTGAACTTTGATGACACTTCTTTATCTGTCGTCATAAAATCCCCTTATCAAGCGTCATTAATAGGTCATTTTTTTGTAGTGATTCTCCGTGATTTTTAATACGAAGAATGACCATTCTCCGTGTTAAAACAACGGAGAATGGCCATTCTCTGTCATTTTAGCACGGAGAATGGCCATTCTCCGTGGTTTTAATACGGAGAATGGTCATTCTCCGTGTTAAAACCACGGAGAAATGCCATTCTTCGTTCTTAAAATCATGGAGAATGACCATTCTCCGTCATTTTAACACAGAGAAGTTTTAACACGGTGAATGGTCCTCCGTGTTAAAATGATGGAGAATGGTCATTCTCCATGATTTTCATACGGAGAATTGATTCTCCGTAATTTTAATACGGAGAATGACCATTCTCCGTAATTTTAACATGGAGAATGGTCATTCTTCGTGATTTGAAGAACGACCATTCTCCGTGATTTCTAATACGGAGAATGGCCATACGTGTTAAAATAACGGAAAATGGTCATTCTCCATGATTTTAAGAACGGAGAATGGGAATTCTTCGTGGTTTTAACTTCGTGTTAAAACCAGGAAGAATTACCATTCTCTGTTCTTAAAATCACGGAGAAAGACCATTCTCAATCAATTTAACACGGTGACGAAGAATTGCCATTCTCCATGTTAAAATGACGGAGAATGACCATTCTCCGTGATTTTAACACGAAGAATTGATTCTCTATGATTTTAACACGGAGAATAACCATTCTTCGTGATTTTAACCATTCTTCGTGATTTCTAATACGGAGAATGACCATTCTCCATGTTAAAACTACGGAGAATGACCATTCTTCGTGTTAAAATGATGGAGAATGGACATTCTCCGTCATTTTAGCACGGAGAATGGTCATTCTCCTTGTTAAAATACATGAGAATGACCATTCTCCGTGTTAAAACCACGGAGAATGACCATTCTCCGTGTTAAAACCACGGAGAATGACCATTCTTCGTCATTTTAACACGAAGAATGGCAATTCTTCATGGTTTTAACACGGCCATTCTCCATCATTTTAACACGGAGAATTGATTCTCCATAATTTTAACACGAAAAATGACCATTCTCCGTAATTTTAACATGGGGAATGGTCATTCTTCACGATTTTAAGAGTGATTTCTAATACGGAGAATGACCATTCTCCATGTTAAAACCACGGAGAATGGCCATTCTCCGTGTTAAAATGACAAAGAATGGATATTCTTCATCATTTTAGCACGGGAAATGTCATTCTCTGTGGTTTTAACACGGAGAATGGTCATTCTCCTGCATTTTAATAAGGAGAATGGTCATTCTCCGTAATATTAACACGAAGAATTGTCATTCTCCGTGATATTACCACGGAGAATGGCCATTCTCCTGCATTTAATGGCCAGTTGAAACTTTGGAGGGCTATAACTTTTGACTGGGAGGTCGAAACAAGGCCCCGGTTTATCGCAAAATGAGCATATTTCTGAGAAGCCTGAGATACACCGTTCCATCGT
Source organism: Iris pallida (assembly GCA_029216955.1). NCBI lineage: Eukaryota > Viridiplantae > Streptophyta > Magnoliopsida > Asparagales > Iridaceae > Iris > Iris pallida. The sequence goes on along the minus strand of JANAVB010004398.1, from coordinate 301,948 downwards.
TTGTCAGCCTTCTAAAATTTTAGAATCGCAAAAAATGATGTTTGGACTTTCATTTTAACAGTTTTACCGTTTGTTGGCCTTTCCGAAATTTTTTGATGAGTTTTTGAAGGAACGTTTGAAGATTTTGGAAGAGTAAACCTAGATTCGAAACTGAGCGGCGTATGGAAGAAATAGAAGTATCGAAATATTTTTTTTGAAGAGTAGGGTTCAGGGGTGTTTTCAATAAATTAGAAGGGCAAAAAGGTCATTCAGAATCCCCTTTATATATTTTTCGCTAATTTTGGACACGCGATGAAATGTTATTTTGCGGTGGATTTTACATAAAACTTTTATAATTTTTGGGTATTTCATAAATTTTCCCATTTAATAATATAGATCGATAATTGACAAAGGATGATACCTAGGTTTGACCATCGTAAATGATGATAATGGATTAGCGTAGGCCTAGAAATAGCCTAACATGATTATGACCCTATTGTAAAATGAGTCAATCTGAGCTAAAGTTTTATTTTGTGTCATGAAGGGATACTATCCATCGTAGGCTCACTTTCGATAGGTTGGCTTCAGAGAACAAAACTAAAAAATAAAAGTCAGGCGTCGTCCTAAACCTAAAAGTCCTAAAATCGAAGTACCCTCCCATGGGGGAACCTCTTGTCCTAAACTACATTGCCAAGTAGCCCCAAGATAATAATGAAGATGAGCGACATATTTTTATCATATTTATAGGAAACAATCAAATGTATTTTTTTTCATACTTTATTATTTTATTTGAATGCCATTATTAAATTATTATCATACAACAACAATAAAGCTTTATAGTAAATTTTTGGTGCTAGTTGTACAAATCCTTCTATTTGGTTTAGGGCCATTTCCTTTGTAATATCAACAAAAAACTTCGTCGAACCCTAGTGACTCTTGTGGTCAGCGGAGACAAGTATAAAAGTTCTGACAGGGTGGAAGAAGATCAGTGGATCGGCCACATGAGTATATTATTCCTTCCATTTATGGTGGAAGTTGGGGGGCAGTGGGCCCAAAATGCATACAATACAGTGTGCAAAAAAGTCCCTAATGTTACGTCGGGCATTGTTAAAATAATATCTTTAACCTCAATCTACGTTTGTTTAGGCTATACATAATCATAACGATTATCTTAATTACTGTCATGCCTCGCTCCTGGAGGAGTAATCGTCCTCACTAAGGCGTGATGCCGCGTGGGCCTAGATTAGCGCTCACGCAAGGCGGATTCCATAACGGCCGATTACAGGCTAAGCGACGGGGTCGTCGCACAGAAGTTCCGAAGCAGAAACATTGAATAAACAGTATGTCGCCAGCAGAAAGTTAAAATAACATAAGTCATACAAATAGCTCTTTATTGAGTCTGAAACAAAGATTACAAATGGGACATGAGGCCAAGATTACAAGTCGCCCAAGATCACTTTTTTCTCTGTTTACAAGTCACTCTGCTCTCTTTCATCTCTCAATACAGCATAACGAACTAGCGGATGCTTCAGAAGGCGATATCCATACATTATGTCTCAAATAGGTGAACTCTTCAATACGGCCGTACGTCTCGAAACATCAAGGAACTCCATGCCTCAGCACATCCAAGCAAGCTCCGCATCGACAAGCAGGTACTTGTAACCTACGCATGAAAACTGTTGGATGGTCAGTACCAACCGTACTAGTGGTGTGAGATCCTCGCCCACTCAAACAAAATCAAAACATCGCACTGGTCATGGGGAGAGCCGACGGTCGCGGGGCGCCGGTGCGTCGGCCGGTCGTCGACCGAAGTGCCGAAAATGCCTCTAGAGAGGTGTTGGATGGAGCAGAGAGAGATGGGGAGCAAGGTGGTGTGGTTGGATGTAACCTTCGTTAACCAATTTCTTGGATTTTTTAAAATTTTGTATTTTTTTTCAAAACTCTGAATTTTCTAAATCTCGAAAAACGTAAAATTCTAATTTAGAGAAATATTTTTCGATCGTGATTGCTATCGGTCCTTGTTGGTCATGGTTTTGTAAAAACTATATTTTTGTGAGAAGTTATTTAATCAAATTGTCTGCCCACTTCAGGAAAAAAGTTATAAACAATTATTTATATATATATAAAATATATTAATGAGATTTTGCATTGAAAATATAAATATTTTATTACTAATGATTTTGATATGGTAGGATGTTCGTTCGCCTCAGGAACAGGCTAAGACCGCATTAGTCCTAACCCTAGCCTACCAAGCCTAAACTCGGATTACAGGCTACGGTTGATTGGATGGTAGTTAAATTGTAATTAGCTAATTCATTAATTAGTAGTAATTTCTATTATAATTAACTAATAAATAAATTGTTGATTTTTTATAGCCAGTGATTAACTAATAAATACTTACTAGATAAATTACGGACTAAACTAAATGAACCAACGGTTAGCAGTTAGCGTTAGTGTTAGTTATTCCAATAAGTTTGCCCTAATCCTATTACATGTACATTTTTAGGGTTTTGCTCCCACTCCCCTATAAATAGAAACACATTCCAAGACTTTACAACCTAAAATATTTCACAACCTAAAATTCTAACAGCCGCCGCCCCTTCTCATGTGCTCTTCCTGACCTCCTCGACCACCACACACACCCGACAGCTACATCACCACCACAATGACAATCACCACCACCCCCATAGCTACATCACCACCACCACGACAATACACCACCACCAGAATACACCACGTGACAACCATTCTACCGCTACAACCATTATCCATCGCCGATCCCAGTTCAGCAGCCCCACCATACTCATCACCACTGCCACCACCATTGCCACCGCTACAAGCCATCCCGACCGTTTTCTCCAAAAATAAACCACAACCACTACCATCCATACTAAACCACCAGAGAGAGAAAACAATAGAAGGGAAAGATGACCTCACCGTCTGACGACTGCATCCTCGACCTCTGTCGCGTCTCGGCCGGTACTGTCGACTTCTGGTCAGACCTCCCCAGCGCTCCTTCGCTCCGTGGTGCGACCAGCACCGTTGTCCAACGTCGACCCCAGTGCCCCTCTGGCCGAGCGCCACCCCTCCTGGAGAAACTGCCCTTCGAATCTACTGTGAGCTTTTCCCCTCTCTGTGATTTTTTGAGGAAATGGGAAAGAGAGAGTGTTGAGCATTTCCTCCTCCCTTCATTTTTACATGTAATGTGGATTGAGCTCAGCCATTGACCCATTGACCCCCCTCCCTTTGAATATCGGGTTTAGCAGTAGCTTGTCTAACTTTATTAATGTAATGCTATATTTTATAAATAATAGAATTCAGATTTGAAATGTGCAGTTGACCGACCCCTTCAAAATTGAGTCTTCGGACACATTCACCCCTCTTTCTAATTTTTTTTATATATATAATTATTGACAATGGGATTAGATCTTAATGAATTAGCGTTTATTATTTTATAGATTAAATTATAGTAGTGAGTATGGTTTAAATAGTCTTCATTGGTAATTATTTACAGTAATAGAGTTGGGAGACAGTAGGAAAATTCTTACTTCTATTAAAAAAATTCCTCTCTCTAATTTATATGTACTTAAAATAAATATTGTTATTAATTTATAAATCTTTTCTATTATGGTTGTTAAAAAACTAATGGGAGAGGATTATGACTCTGATTTTGGGCTTAAGCCCTACAATATTAATTTTAATATTTAAGTTTTTAAACCCATTTTTATAGGAAATATATAAATATTAATAAATCGTTTTCTATTATATATGTTTTCTACAAAATCATATTTATATACATATTGATTTAACAAATAAATAGCTTATTAATTATTATTATTCTAAATATAATAAACATATTTATATATTACTTTCATTTAAATAATATTTCTTGGCCAAATTGTATTTAACAAATTAGGAATTTTAGTACAATGTAATGATTCCTATTTTTATGTATATATGTGTTGGAACAATTGGTCACCAATTGTAGGACCGATTGTAGGAAGGAGTTGTAAAGCGCAATACTCTAGAGGGGGTGAATAGAGTAGGCAGCGGAAATAAACTATAAAAAATGTTAGTAACAAGATCACATAATATATATATATAACATAGATATATAAATAAAAAGTCGAGAGTTGAGAGCAAATGCAAACACAAGGATGTATACTGGTTTTTCTCTTGTGAGGACTAGTCTAGTTGGAAGAACTCTAGCTTCCAGTTGAATCCACTATGGAAAATCACTACAAGTTTTCATCCGAAGTTCTTGCAACTTCTACAACGCGAGCTTTGATCCGAAGTACTTGACCAACTTCAATTTTGAAGAGTCTTTCTTTAATCAAGCCTCTGATTATAATTTCTCTGAAATCTTCCAGACCGTACCGCACTGGCAAATCGACTAGAGGATTGTAACTGGCTTGGGATTTGAAAATGAATAGCTCAAAATACTTTAGAAAAAGTAGTGGGCTTATAGAGAAGAGATATGAAAGTGAATTGGTGTGTTGAAATGATCGAAATCCTTCTCTATTTATAATTTTTCTAAAGGCAAAATTCTGGCAGAATTCAGGCAGAATTCGGACAGAACTCTATGAGAAAATCTCGGCAAGATCCATAACTGCGGGAAGACCAAGTTTAAAATCCAACATCCACTAACCGAACTCTGGCCGAATTTGGGCCGGACTCGGGCCAAATTCTGTTGGAGTTCTGTCAGGGTTTTTGTAAATTAGTTTTGGGCGTTTTGAAAAGTCAAGCAGTTAGGAAGTAGTTTGGTCTTTTGTAAGTGGGCTTGTTTTCAAAATAAAAGGGTATTTTAAAAATATTTCTTGGGTTGCCTATTTGCCAGTACGATGCAGTTTACATCGTATTCCTAGACTCAATAAATATGGAAAATACACTAATCAAATAGGAAAACCAATAGCCCTTTAATGACGCCTTTCTTCTGATATTTGAGCAAACATGAAGACGCCTTTTTCCTTAATGACAATCGTCCAAAGATAAATAGATCTGGAAATCTGAATACCTTTCGGTGGCTTCGTCCCCGAACCCCTACGGGTGGCGCTGCCCCCTCGACCCTTGTCCGCTGACCGGGCAGCGGAACCCCCGATATGAGGCCCGGGATAGGTCGTTGGGCGGTTCAGAGAAATCTCCATGTATAATGCCGTCTTTGGCCTATTGCATATGTCCTAGTCTGACAAAGCTTGATCATGTTTACTGCATGTCTAAGAACATGTTAGACGAACAAAACAATATGATACAAGCATAGCAATATGATATAGAACATTTGGGACAATGCTAAGTTTAAGTAGCAACATGATAAGTGATTACATGAATATTAGTGATGTCATTATGGTAAACTTAATTGATTAGCCATATTCAAAAACATGATATAATCATTGGGCTAATAATCTTTCCATTTTTTATTATGGCAAATCGGTAAAGTTTAATATATATACAATAGATGCATGTATCACTAATAAACACATAATACTAGAATATTGTGTGCTAACTTAAACTTATTTCTCCCCCTTTGACATGATCAAAAATAAGCTCCCCCGTAATTAGAGCTAAAATGAACTCAAGCATAAGTAAAGGGGGAAGGCAAAAACAATCATGATCAAAGATTAGGAGAATAGTGTAACGACAAGTTTAGAAAATTGTATAACTAAAGTATAAAAAACTTATCAAAATACAACATAGTTGGTTGAACTTTAACAAAGAACACTAAAATCAAGCATTATATAGTTTACCAACTAGAAATCCAAAAATGACATTCAAAACTCAATATGATAAATAATATAACTGTAGTTTTGAAATAGACCAATAAAGGATTTAAATTAAAAGTAGATATCAATATAGTAGAAATCAATCATTGGTCATAAATAATTATTGGTCATAAATAATCCATAAAAAATCGCAGATATAGTATATACCAAATAAAAAATAAAATATAATGAGACTTTTAACAATGATAAAAAAAATATGATTCATAATTTGTTCATACAAATTAGTGAATCAATTCCATAAAGAGTATAATCATCGAAAAAAAATCAAAATAAACTAGAATCTATGCAAAATCTATACCAAAGTCCATGCATTTGAATTCAATTACCATAGCATGATATATGTATATCCATTAGATAAACATGAAGGCAATGAAGACAAAATACTTGAGAAGGAAAAATTCAGTCAACTTGAGTGCTCCCCCACAAAGTATGACCAGTCTAAATATAGATAATCATGAACTTTGAGATAAAATCTCAATAAGAAATGCCAAAATTAATATAAACTCAAGTAATAATCAAATATATATTTGGCAAGATAACTTCTAGAAACTCGAATGAGAGAATTAAAAATAAATAATAATAATCATATATTCTCTCATCTAATACAAATCCAAATATCATGAACAACTCAACAAGATATTTTAAGTAAAAGAATATATGTCCATGATGAACTAGGTATACCACATATTAAGGGCATAAAAGAATTGAAACAATTAAATTTGCTCCCCCTTAGAATATGAGTATCTAGTTTCGAAGAAATTTATATACAAGAATAGATAAAAATAAATAATCACAAGATCTAAGGAATATCAAAGATATGTATCTTTCTTTTCTTTGATCAAATGCATATAAAGTCCCAAACTCAAAACAAATATCATTTTTAGACAAATAAAAGAGATATACAATGAATAAATGCTTAAAGATGAACAAACAAAATATATCTCCAATATATATATATAAAAGAAATATTTTAAGACATTAAAAGATTTTGAAAACTGTTTTTAATAATAACATTTGAGTACCGGATAGATTCAATAAATCAAAAAGACTTTTCAAAAATGTGAAATTTATTACGAAAAAATTGTCTTAATAAATGTTCGAATGCGTCCATTTAGTCCTCAGACTGAAAGCTGACGATTCGAATCACGGAAACAATTTCAATAAAAGAATCCATAAATCATAAATAAATTCATTTGAACAAATAAACATAACTAGATAAATGTCCAAAGAAAAGTGTATTCTAGATATATGGCATGTCAAGGGAATAATTGACTTGAAACAATTAACTGCTCCACCTTTACATGGATATATCCAAAAATAATAATATTGATAAAATTTTAAAATAAAATTCAAAGACATATTTTTGGAAGTAGAAAACTAATTCAAAAATATTAGGTCTTCTTATCAAAGTTTTTTTTCCTTTTTAAAGCCTTAGCACGGTGTCAACCTGACAACCGTAAGGTTAAAGAAAAGAAACGCTTTGAGATAGAGATATTCAATATGCATGACTTCTTCCTGCAAGAGTTACTGTTGTAGACAGAATAACTTGAATAAGAAGATAATAATATAAAGCTCAAAATTATTGAATATTACACAAGTTAAAGACGAAATCATAAGACCATAATATTCAATGAGTAGTCATAATATTAAATTAAGTTTAAATATAGAATAGAGTGACAGAAAAATAAGTATATCGAAAGATGACAAACATTAACCTATGAAGATCAATATATGTTACCTTTTGTAAAATTAAATCATTAAATAATATTATCCATCAAATCTAAAATCAAAAATCTATTAGATAACAATTGCAACTAGATCTCAATAAATCTTTAGTTTATAAAGCGTTGATCAATCTTGGGTTAGCTGTAGGGGTACTGTTCCAGCTAACGGAGGTTCACCAGGGAACACTTAAGTACCGCTTCTCTTTAGTCGTAGCCGTGGTGACAGACAGACCCTTTGTAGGCTTGTACCCAAAATAAATCTCTTCTTTAATAACCGAGATTTAAGAAGAATTAGTGCAATATGAAATAAATTATGTTCTATAGACTTAAAAAAAATCTTAGAACAGTGTAGCATACGGTATAAGATGTATGAATTACATTTATCCATATGTGCTACAAAATCATTGGGTAACAATAAAATATAAAACCTTTGTAAATCAAAATATAGGACCTAGATACGTTAATGTATTTTGAAACCTAGGGGACTGGGTTCAGTACCTTGGATCCAGAACTAGATAATAGTTGCGAGTAGACCTTCAATAAATCTTAAGTCTATAAAGTATTGATCACTTCGGGTTAGCTGTAGGGGCCGGTTTCCAGCTAGCGGTAGTCCGAAGACTAGTACAACGTGTCGCTTCAGGCTATTTACACCTGTATGACAGAAGGACCCTTTCGGCTTGTTCCCTAAATGACCTCTACGCTTAAGAACTTAGATTCAAAGGAATACATGCAGTATCATCGAACAACATCGAAATCCAGAATACCTAAATATAAAAGAAGTAAATATCCAAATAATGGTTTATCAAGATCAAGAAGAAAATAATTTAAATAAGAGTCATGTATCAACCAAAAAGCCAAGAAGAACATCATTAAAAGAGGCTTTGAGGAAGAAGCTAATAAAGAGAAGAACATAAATTTGTTCAAAGTAATCAATAGCTAAAGTATGAGATAAGCACAAGTTTGAAACTACTTTTCAAAATAATATAGAACTTGAACTTAACTCATATATCAGACAAAGATGTAACTGATTCATAAGAAGTTAATTACAATAAAATTTGAGAATCAATAGTGAATATATTATGCAAGCACAAGGTTAATATGAAAGTATATGTATATACTTTTCAAGTAAATAGAATACTTGTGCTAAACATACATACTTACAAAATATCGATCAAAGTAAATATGATATGTTAAAGACAAATCGGTAAGAAGTGACCATTAAAAAAAATTAAAGACGAAGAGTCAAAAACATATTCACCAAAAAAAATCTCCTATGCATGCTTCAAGAATAAACATTACAAGTAAAGAGCATACATAGACAAATGTGTCACTCTAGTAAAAAATAACATACTATATAGTGTGAACTAATTATTTAAGCTAAACAGCTAGTCATGTTAGGATTATGTCTCATATTGACTCAAACAATAAACAAATTAAAAGATATCAATAAAAGCTAATAGCAAGACATCAGTAAGAATATGCTAGATATTAACAACTATTTAGGAAGCATGTGACCGAAGTGGTTCTAATGACCACACATCTGCTGGTACAATTGCATGGAAGATGACCTTTGTAGCTTTGCAATCACCAACATGTTCCATGGTTCTATTTGATATGAGAAGCTTCACCTGCAATATTAGGTGAAGATTTTGGTATCCAATACTTGGATCCATATTTGTTAGCTTTGGGAACCCATTTACACAAGTTCATATCAACAAGTTTTCTAATCTGCCGATGATTAGAAACATGTCCATTCATACCATAATAATGACAGAAAGAATTAATATTAGTACTATATACAGCAGTATGAGAACGTGCAGTAGTGTGATATGATGTGCGTGGATACTTGTAATAGAAAGCATGGTTATGTGAAACTTTAGCTTTGCTTGCTTCCTTTCTAGATGATCTGTCGTGTGTGACTTTGTGATATGCTAAGTGTCTTGTGTTAGACTGATGAGTCGTAGGTTTTACTACCTGCTTTTCCAGTCTAATCTCTAACTTTTTAGAGTTAGCACAGGACTCATCATATTTAGCAGAAAGAGCATCAATTCTACATAAAGCAATAGAATACTTCTTTTTTTTCTGATTCTAATTTCTCCTTAAGTTTAGCATTTTCTTGAGTATTTTTCTCAATACAATCAAGTGCGTCATGCAATCTAAACTTTAGTGTGGAAATCTCAGTAGAATTATCAGAAGGAGAACTATTTCTAGCATCATTCAATAAGCAAGTAAAATTTTTATTCTCTCGCTTATAGGATAGAATATCCTTTCTAGCTTGCTTATACTTATCTAATACTTTCTTGTGTTCTTCTAACAGATCACTGAAAGCATCAGATAACTCATCATGAGAAATTCACTCTCTTCATAAAAAGAATTATTTTATACCTCGTTAGATAATGCCATTGAGCATAAATTTGCAGCTTGATGAGGTCTCTCTTCTTCTTCAGAATCTGTTGCTTCACTTTCAAACCATATGCTCGTGCTAGTGTACTTGTGAGACGATGATCTACCTTTATTTGATTGTTCATAGTGACTCTCCTTTCTAGCAGTAGTACAATCTTCTTGGATGTGCCCTATCTTCTTGTAATTGTCACATATAAGCTCTTCTTCGTATAAGGGATTGTGTTATACCTTAAATCCTAATTCCATTATGCATATATTTGCATCATTATGAAGACTATCATTCTCTCTGGAGTTGCTAGCTTTGCTTTCATACCCGCACTCATAAGTAGCTTCAAGAACTTTCCAAATTTTATGAGATGTTGTGCAAGTAGTAATAAGATTGAATACATTTATGTCTACAACTCAAAAAAAGATATGCATAGCTTTTGCATCAAGGTTAGCTAACTTCTTATCTTTCTCCGTGTAACTATAATAAGGCTTGTTGATTATAGAGGACGTAAGAATAGAAGTAATAGTAGGCTTTTTGTAGCCATTGACAACAATTGACCATAACTCAAAATCTAGAGACTTTAGGTAGAAGCTCATTCGTGTCTTCTAATAACTATAGTTTGGTCTATCAAATAGTAGGAGTCTATTTGAGGATTGCTCTTCAGTTGTGAAGTACATACTTGCCATATGTGATACTGTGATCTATGTAACAGCTATATAAATAAGAATATAATAGCAGTGTTACCTCGCTTTACCTGTATAACCCACTCTAATACCAATTGTAGGAGCAATTGGTATGAACAGCAATATCTATATAACAAGCACCCGCTCTGATACCAATTGTAGGAACAACTGGTATGATAGAAATACCTATATAAAGAGAACCCGCTCTGATACCAATTGTAGGAACAATTGGTCACCAATTGCAGGACCGATTGTAGGAATGAGTTGTAAATCGCAATACTCTAGAAGGGGTTGAATAGAGTAGACAGCAGAAATTAACTATAAAAATGTTAGTAACAAGATCACAAAATATATATATCACAGATATATAAATAAAAAGTAGAGAGTAGAGAGCAAACGCAAACACAAGATTGTATACTGGTTTCCCTCTTGTGAGGACTAGTCCAGTCGAAAGAACTCTAGCTTCCAGCTGAATCCACTATAGAAAATCACCATAAGTTTTCATTCGAAGTTCTTATAACTTCTACAACGCGAGCTTTGATCCGAAGTACTCGACCAAGTTCAATTTTGAAGAGTCTTTCTTCAATCAAGCCTCTGATTATAATTTCTCTGAAATCTTTTAGACCGTACTACACTGGCAAATCGACTATAGAATTATAACTGGCTTGGGATTTGAAAATGAATAGCTCAGAATACTTTGGAAAAGTAATAGGCTTATAGAGAAGAGATATGAAAGTTAATTGGTGTGTTGAAATGATTAAAATTCTTCTCTATTTATAGTTTTTCCAAAGGCAGAATTCGGACAGAACTCTATGAGAAAATTTTGGTAAGATCCGTAACTGTGGAAAGACCAAATTCAAAATCCAACGTCCACTAACCAAACTCTGGCCGAATTCGGACCGAACTCGGGCCGAATTCTGTTGGAGTTCTGTCAGGGTTTTTGCAAATTAGTTTTGGGCTTTTTGAAAAATCAAGCAGTTAGGAAGTAGTTTGGGCTTTTGTAAGTGGGCTTGTTTTCAAAATGAAAGGGTATTTTAAAAACGTTTCTCGGGTAGCCTATTTGCCAGTACGATGCAGTTTACATCGTATTCCTAAACTCAATAAATATAGAAAATACATTGATCAAATAGGAAAACCAATAGCCCTTTGATGACACCTTTTTATGATATTTGAGCAAACATGAAGACGCCTTTTTTTTTGACGGCAATCGTCCAAAGATA
>JANAVB010004398.1:272673-285173 GCA_029216955.1 Iris pallida | reverse complement strand
AATTCCATGGCCGCATGGCCATATGCATTTCCCTCCCCCCCCCATTGTGGCTGTATGTATTGTTACTGTGGCCGCATATGGTCAGCATATGCATTAACATTTAATGCATGTACTGTGGCCGCATATGGAATGGTTAGCAATTAATGCATTAGAAAATGCATTAGCCATTAATGCATCAGCATATGCATTAACATTCAATGCATTAGAAATTGCATTTTTGCACCAGGCCGCATATGGAATGGTTAGCAATTAATGCATTAGAAAATGCATTAACATGCATTTACTTTATTTTGCATGGCTTTTACTTTATTTTGCATACAGGCATGTATTAGCATGCATTAGCATGCATTAAACATGCATTAGCATGCATTAGCAATATGGCCTTTTTAGCAAGCTTTTACCTGCTTGCAATAAAGCAGTTGGCCGCATATGCAATAAAGCAGCTGGCCGCATGGGAAATTAACTTGGCCGCATGGGTCAGCTCAGCCTTGGCCGTATGAAACAGTACTTGGCCGCATAAGCAAATTGCTGGCCGCATGCAAATGCTAATAGTGAGCCGTATATGGGAAGAAAGTCAGTCGCATGTATATTAATGCATGCAAGCATGCATTTAATATATTAATGCCTTATATTAATGCATTATATTTAATGTATTAATGCATTATACTAATATAATGTATTTAATGTATTATATTAATGCATTATATTAATGTATTAAATGCATTTGCATGCAAGCATGCATGCTTATATATTAAGCATTAGCCGCATGTTATATTTAATGCATTATATTGCTTATATATTTTGCTCAGCCGTATATGGCCAAGTGACTGTTGGCCGCATGAAATTTTTTCCGAGCCGCACGAGTCCCCCACAGCCCTTGCCCCTTCTAATATTTAATTACTAAATATGTGCATATGCCAAATTAATTGTTCCCTGACACGATGGTGACCCGTTGTGGTGCACTTTTGACATGATGTGATAGTGGCCCGACGTGGCGCACTTCTGACAGTGAACATGACATGTATATTTTGAAGGCTGTTGCGACGGCTAGCATGTCATGACAAGATTGAATGGCCTGGACACCGTGGATGATTGTGTTTGTACAATTGAACCGATAATGTTTGTATCATATCTAAGATAGGGATCCCTGTGTACCACGGTCAGGGGTACCTACTGTAAATGGCTAAGGCTAATAACTAGAATAATTCAGTAGTCATGAGAGATTTCCCCAGCTACAGGCGATCCCGTTATCCCGGCCACCATTGTTGGACTTGTAGCCTACCGACGAGTAGGGCACAAGTCTAGATTCACCGATATATGAAAAAGGACGAGGCACCGCTTAATGAACCCAAGTCGCCTGGATAACCTGGATTAGCTGCAGGACTTGTGGCTGGAGGAACATCTTACTGCATATTGCTAGTAACTAAGGCTTGGGATAACCCTAGTTAGCTAATGTAGAAAGTCGTAGTTACTGGTTGGCCGAGAACGATTGTATGATGTAGTTTCAGTGCTCGGTTACTTTAGGCTTGATCGCATGATTGTCATTTTTAACAATAAAGATCAGAGGCTAAGTTCTGTTCAGGTAAAGGGTTACAACCTCGGTCCTTGTTTGGTTTAAGGGTTGTAACCTGGCTCCCGGAGCAGTTCTAAGTCCTCTCTTCGTTTATTGTCTTATTGTACCCCACTTAATGCTTATAATGTTTTACCTTACCAACAGGAATTGGAGACGGAGTTCTATTCAGGTGAAGGGATACAACCCTGGTCCTTGTTTGGTTTAAGGATTGTGACCCGGCTACTTGAATGGTTCCCTCGTACTCTATTATGATTGTTGTTATTCTTTTATTATCAAGTTCGTAACCACTTTTATTATTTAATTCTGATGTGCTGGTTTTAGTTCTTAAGTGAAGCCTCCTTTGTGGCACTTGCTCTTTCTGGGATATGACCCAGCTGGTTTTGTGTGGCCAGATTTCGTAGCAGCTTCAGAGGATCTACTGACCTTCCAGCCCGATGGTGACCACCAGGCGTAACCAGGGCAACGAGTGGGTTTATTTTTTGCTCTCCCACTCTATTGTAAAATTCCTATTTTGAGGCGTTTAGCCGGCGAGCACCTGTTAGCTCGTATTGCATACCTTATTACTGTCTGCCTACGGACTGTAACATGATTGACAGATCCTAGGGTTGATCATGTATGACTAAACTCTTGCTTGTCCTCACATTTTGTAACGACTAGCTTCATGATCAGCGGAACATGTAATGTTTGGGACGCCTTACTATTGTATATTTGGTGATCTTACATCTTGTAACTTTACATGCTTGCTTGAGATTGAGACAATTAGGCTGGTTATTGACCATAGGAGACTGATGGATTGTAGTTAAACCCTCATATGTCTAGACAGCCGTGACCGTATAGTAGAGTGGATTCCATTTCATTATACGTAGCTGGCTATGTATGCCCCCGCTCTCCAGTATTCTGGTTCTGGGGCGTTACATTGACCTAGGGTTTACCAGAGTTGACCAGTTGACCAAAAGTCAACTGTAAGTCAACCATTAACTTAAATCGACCTAGTTTAATTCCGTTTGACTTACATTGACCCAGTTTGACCTGGTTAGGCCTAATATGACTTAGATTGACCAAGTATAATCTAGTTTGACCTTTTTTGACCTAGATTGACTTAGTTTGACGTGTCTTGACCTAGTTTGACTCAGTATGACTTAATTTCACTTTCAAACCATTATATTGATACAGTATTCCATCTATAGGTCCTCGAGGCACTATTCTTGGACTCAGTCGATCTATCCATCACATTACAGGCGAGTACATTCTCTAATAACTTTTTTAGTTTACGATGATTGTTATAATTTATGTAAATAGTGTAGATATGCTTGTTCTCGACACATTGGTCACACGGATTAGTATTCATGGATCCTGACATGAGATGTTATAGTATATCTTGTGCAAGCCCCTTGTAGTTCGTATGCAGTATATGGACACCGATTCTCGAGGAGACTTGCTCCCTTCTCGTAGAATCCCGTGTCGTAACGTGTCTTATTTGGATCCACTCTACCAGTCGGGACGGGGAGTACTAGTGTAGATGTGTGGTCAATACCCGCCTTGTATATCTTGTGAACCTTGTGCATGCCAATCCTACACCACACGTATGATAGGCTAGATCATGACCTTGTGCAGACCCAATCCGGCTACATGTTGTAGCTAGTACTCTCACACCTAGATAGATAATTCTTGATTCTTGTACATGCCATGATCAGTTTTACTTGCCTTGTTCTAGCTCTAGATTTACAGCTTACCTTGCCATGATACTCACATGTACATTCCATGATTTTTTTTGTGTATACTCTCTATTTACAGTCTTATAGCTTTTGTCATATCTTGTGCACTGTTGTTAGTTGATTGTATTCATTTCATCCTGACTGGATATATTGACAAAATATTACAGATACTGATGAGAAGGATTATTGTACCTACTACGGTCCGGATGATGTAGTGGGCTTAGACTTGGAGACCTTGGTTCAGCAGGGCTTAGCTCCGTCCGACGAGCCTCTAGCTTAGTTTAGTTAGAGTAGATATTTTGGACTAGATCTTGTCTCCAACTTGCTACTTATGTTATGATATTATATTTGGGATTGTATAACTATATTACTTTGTGTCTCTCCTCGTTGTTGAGCTGGATATTGCACTTGTGGTTTATATCTATCTAGTTTTTCGTGCCATAATTCTTCCTTCTAGATTGTGATTGAGTTTATCAGTATTTCATATTATATACCTTCGTACGGAGATGACAGGTTATTATATATTGTTTGTTGGCTAGTAGTCCTACAGCGTTCTATGCCATTTTTTTCGGCGTAGGCTGGGCGTTGTCACGCACTTGTGCCCCTACCTAGGGTGCGGGTTATGACACATTTATAGTGGTGGCCCATGCAGGTCGAAAGTCACAATTAGTGCAATGTCGTAGTGGCGCTCGACTTAGAGTGCTGTTACGAGCCTGCGGTACGTATCTAGGATAGGCTATAGGCTAAGTTACTCAATCACAAAATAGGAAAACTTCCACTTACTGATCTTTTAACTGTCCTTTTGATATTAATTTTTGCATCTTCTGGAAGTCCTGGATGCCCTTCTCCCGTGGCTGGTACGACTGCGGGGCTGCCGCTGGCTGAGCTACGACTCTCTCCACTGCCGTCACTGCCAGATCAATGCCTCTGCTGAGCTCTGTCGTGTGCCTCTGCTGCTGGGTCTGCTGACCCTCCATGTACTGCCTGAAGAAAGCCAACAGCTGAACGGCGTCAATTGTCCCTGCAGGTGGCTGCTGATGCTGCTGCTAAAATATCTCAGGAATGACTGGGGTCGTCCTCTGAACAAATAGAGGCATACCCCCAATGGCTACGGCAGCTCCTGTCTGATCAGGAACAAAAGGTGCAACAGTCTCAACAGGCTGCTGCAATGGACGAGAGGTGGCAGACCCCTCTCCAGCGGCTACTTACCAGAGCGATGTGATCGTGTCTCCACCATCCTGAAGACAGATCGAAAAAGAAGTCAATACTGAGCAGGAATCGATAAATCAAAGGAGGACAGTTTATTACAAGAAGACAAGTCAGTAAGATATATAGATGGCATGAATTAAAGCAGAATTTTTCCTAACTGTGATTGAGTACCTCTCCGTTAAAGCCTATCTCTCAATCCTATCGCAGGCTCGCAGTAGTATAACTAAGTCTTCGTACTACCACGATATCGTACTATTGCGACTCTCGACCTGCATGGGCCACCACTAAAAATGTGTCACGACCCGCACCCACTGTGAGGGTACGAGTACGTAATAGCGCCCAGCCTACGCCGCAGTGTCGACGGTAGAACGATGTTTTAAATCTCTAACTAACCATCAACTCATGCAGTATATAATGTACTCATCATGATCAACTCCGAACGGAGGACAAGTATAAGATATTGAACTCAATCACAGTCTAAGCACGATAAGATAAACACAGAAGAATTAACTAAGAATAGAAGAACAACTACTAAAATTATAACAACTCTCAACAAATCTCAAGTACTACACAAGTCTCAAAACTTCTGTAACAAGATCAACATGAAAACAGATACTAGTCTACTAAACTAAATCCCGATCACTCCTGAGAGTCGGGGCCAAAGGTGGTCATCCCGTCTCCGGGTCCATAATATGTAGGGCATACATCCTCAGGGCAATCATCTGAAAAATTTCAACAGGTCCAGTCAGGACAGGAACGAGCACATCTCATCTAAAAAACCCAAGTAAATAACAGAGAACTATAAAGCAGTTATAGACAGTTGTATTGATGAAAATGGCAGTTTATATTCAGGTGATGGTAAGGAAAAACAGATAAAGTACAAGGAAAGTAAATAACTAAACAAGAGAAGAATTATAGCAATAAAGATTGTAAAAACAGAAGTAGCTGAACCAGGGTAATATGATATAAAGTTCAGACAGAAAATGTAAACCAGTGTAACTCCAATGTAAGTCCAGTACAGGATGAATCTCATACAAGATGAATCCAGTAAGGGATGATTCCAGTTATAGTGATCAAAGATTCCAGGGTGAGTCCAGCCTATACTCTAACAGTATGTTTTAAAATATCAGGATCGACATGTGAACGGCTGTAGGTAATACGGCACATCACACACCTGGCCGGGTGTAAGATGGCTATCATTCCAGTATAATTCCAAAGGAGTGGTTCCAGTATTTGGGTATGTTCACATGCCTATTCCAATATTTCCCCGCCCAGCAAGTACAAGTGAATCCAGAAAACGACACGAGAAATCGGGATGAGTCCAGCCAAACATAATGATACCAGCAAAAGATTCCAGGGTGATTCCAGTAGGTGATGCCAATAGTGGTTCTAGAAGATGATGCCAGTAGTGATCCCAGAAATAGAGGCCAGACTAATGGTATGTGTGTCGCATACATGAATCCAGAAATATCCATACGTGTTGTAAGAATCACATAAAACTATCTAGAACTGAAGTACAGTAATTGACAAGTAAATGAGAGAACTATCAGAGAATGTACTCGCCTGATACTCTGAAAAGAGTAGTATAATATCAGATGCCTGCACCAGAGTCACAATGTCCTAAACAGAGTAATATAGGTTAAAATATGTTTAAAATAAGGTAAATGAAGCCTACGATGCATCTACATAATTTTTAGGCCAATCTAGGTCAAAGTTAACTCTAAGTCAACTCTGGGTCAAACCAAGTCAACGTCTAGTCAAACTAGGTCAATCTACAAGGCTAACTAGGTCAACTGTCTAGGGCTTGGTCAACTTTAGTCAACACATTCTTATAGGCTTATTTGGTCAAATCTAGGTCAATCTAAGATACACTAACTCATTCTAACCCATAGACTAGTGTAACTTAGATACCATATATGCAATTATCATATATATAAAAATAGACCCAACTAATACTTAACTAAGCCCTTAGTCTAAACATGGATTTCCTCTAAGGTAACCCACATACACACACTAACTCACATGTAAAGATCAAGTGGCCAAATGGCCCAAAGTTCACATTGCCACCCCTTGACTAATACTAATCCATATCCTAATTGATTTCAAAACAAAACTCATACACTAACCTTGATACACAAAGGAAAGAGGAGCAACATCTTACATATATCTAACCTTCACAACATGAGCCTATACTCCTCCTTGCTCTTCCTGTAGCATTAGGGGAGTACCCTCCTCTCAAAAATGAACCCAAGACACTCTCAACTAACACTCAAACACACTTGAACTCTATAGGATACAACCTATTCAGACTGATACCCTATGACTTATATGTCAAACACAACTGCACATAACATATATGGATATGTATATCCCTGTCAACTCTCATCACAATTTCATCTTCATATATACAATACCATATCCCAATACTAGGACCTCACATCACATCCTAATTGAACTAACCAAAATACTAGTACATGTAAAAAAGAAAGGGTTCTACTGTCTCTAAGTGGCAACCAAATGCTGCTACAGGGGGTTTCAAAGCAGTCAGGAATGCACAAGCAACAGGCTGCCCTGCTGTTGAAGGGGCTGCAACCTGGCTGTGGTTTCCTCCCCTCCCCTCTACTCATATAGCTCCCCATTCTAATCTTATAACTAACACAGCTCATGGACCAAGCACACATGTGCACATACACATACATATCACTCTACAAACTCATTTCAGCCTTACATATATATACATACATGCATTTACATACATATAGGCCTACCTACCAATGCTAACAAAAGGAAATGTGGACATGTGTGAGAAGGGAAATGTGTGACAGGTTCCTAGGATAGAGTGTGTGTGTGGAGTGTGTATGCTAATAGGAAAGGGTGTGAGGGTGTGTGTGTGGCTGAACAGTACTACACTTCTCAGAAATGTAGTGTTCCATAACAGTGAACAAAACTCAGGAGTTCATAACTTAATAAACCTCAGTTATTACTTAATCTCAGTTTTGGTCTAACAGGAACCAGTGCAACAGGTTCAGTTTTCATCAAAACAGTGTGTGTGTTTGTGATATCAAGAGTGCAATTAATCCCAGTTTTCAAGACTGTGTATCAGTCTACATTCATCAAACAGTCCAAAATCCCATTATCAAGTGCAAAACCAAGACTAATAAGAAAAACCAACCTAGCAAGTCCTATTAAACATGTGGGAATCAATCCAGGCATTTAAAACAGCATTTTAATCAGATTAAAAGGAAATCAAATTCAGGATTTCGAATTTAAACACATGGTATCAGTGATTTGGGAAGGACCAATTTTCGAGTATCAAATCAAATTAATAAAATAAACTAGAGGTTGGTAATTGCAGATCCATGTGTGTACGTGTTGTAGAGTGTCTAAGTGTCCACGAAACTGGACACAATTCGTGTCCAAATACTGTTCGTACACAGACACCAAACTGTGTACAGATAGCATCGTGCACGCGTGTGTGTCACTCCAGGACATGACACGTTGCACGACACAGGCCATGGTCACGTCCATGTGTTCGCCACATATAGGGCTACGTGTCCATGGCCCTGCACCGTGTCCTAGGTGAGTGTCGTGTCGGCTTTATCGCCGTGTCAGTGGCCAAAATGCTCGCGTGCACAGCGCGTGGACGCGGCCAGTGCGGCCAGTGCGAGGAGGATTTCTCCTCGCACACGCAACCATGTGCTCCCATTTTTGGGAGGATGGTGGCAATCGATACCCCAAGCTCCTCGCCAAAAATGGCGTGTCCACGTGTCCTGTGTCGGGAGTTATTGACCCCGAGTAGCAGGACACAGTGTACGTGTTGTGCACAGCGTGTCCAACACGAAAAACAGATACGAAACGACACAAAAATACCTAACACTCTTCACAAAATTTAATGTACATACCAAGATCTATCAATCCATGTAATTACATTTTCAAAAATCGAAAATAAATTCCTAAGGGGCATTCTATCGAACACCTAGCCTATCAAATGGATACGTGTCCGATACGGACACGAAATCGACACGAATTGTGTCCAAATTCCAGGGACAACTATGGGACTCCTAGATCTAGCCCTAAATGCAAAGAAAACAGTAATTTAAATCAATTTGAGGAGTTTTACCTATTGGTGCAAATTGTATAGAAAAGTTCCAAATGGGGGGTGTTCCTCTTGATGGCCAAATGCTCCAAATGAGCCCAAAGCTGAGATTAACCTCCAGAATCATAAAATATACAGAAATTAGAACCTAATGCAAGAGACTAGGATGAAAAAGGAGATCAAATGAATAAATGGGAATTTTTGGAAGGGGGAAGAATACCTCTCTTTTCTCCAAGTGTTGGAATGATAAAAAGAGGCAACCCTAATGAATAATTGTTTAAATAGGGTGGGGATCCCTATGTGGCTGGTCTTTTAGGGTTTAGTTAGGGTTAGAGCTTCTAGTTATGGGCCATGGGCCAAGTCCTAAGTCATTAATCATGACTTATGAAGTCATAAGCCATATTAGTCAAATCAACTCCAAATCTCTCCAAACAAGTTCCAATGCCTTAAACTTCACTAAATTAGATCAAACCAAGTTTACTTAACCTAACCAAGGGGTCTTAACCTAGGTTAGTCACTAGGTTAGTCTTCTAGTCAACACTAGTCAAAGTCAGCTATAGGCCCAAAATCAATTCTAATAAAAATCATTAAAAATCACTAAAAATCATAATATGAAATAAACATCCTTAAATAATAATTATAAATATAAAATTTCAAAAATACCCTCATCTGAAAAACTGGGTGTTACAGCTCTTCCTCCTCCTGCACAGCGGATTCCTCCGCCAGTTGCATACGTACTTCCACCTCCACCTTCTCTGCCTACAGACGTGGGACATATGCTTACTTTCCTCCAGCAGATGCTGGAGACTCAGAGAGCCCTGGCTGAGGCTCAGCAGAGGCAGACAGACGCGATACGTCAGGGCATGGAGGATGCCCATCAGTTGTCCCTTGCAGCCGTGGAGTAGAGGGCTCCGCATCATGGGACGCGTACGAGGTACAGAGATATCCAGGACTTCAAGAAGCTCGGGTCTCGTGAATTTAGCGGGATCGAAGGTGTGGTCTATGTCGATGATTGGCTCGAGGATATCGAGCGGCAGATGAGGGTCTTCCGCCTCGCAGACCACCTGAAGGTCGAGGCGGTAGGTTTGCAGTTGCTAGACATTGTACGCACCTGGTTCAGGAATGAGCCTGTCCTAGCTGGAGAGGGCCATACTTGGGCAGAGTTCAAACTTCTCTTCAAGGAGAAGTTCTTTTCCCCTACAGACAAGATCGACCTGGTGAGACAGTTCCAGGATCTACAGCAGGGCAGTTTATCTGTGGAGGAGTACGCCGCAGAGTTCGGCCGTCTGAGCTGATACACAGAGTACATGGTTCGAGACCCGGAGATCAGGGCGAGCCGTTTTAGGGAGGGGCTGACCTGGATATCAAGATCCTCATTCCCTCCTTTTATGAGACTTATACCCAGATCTATGCGAAGGCCCGCAAGGTAGAGCGGGAGTGGGGCTTGAAGCCCAAGAGGGAGCCTGATCTTTTCTCGGGGGATACTAGCAGCGCGGGGGCTGCTAAGCGCCCTCAGCTTCAGCATCGTTCTTTCCAGCTTCACCAGCCGCAGGTTCAGGCCAGAGCACCGGTTCAGTAGGTGCAGCACACTCAGCAGAGGCAGGCACAGCATGGGACTCCTTGCAACTTCTACAAGAAGCCTGGTCACATCTGGGAGGTCTGTCGAAAGAGGCTGGGCGTGTGCCTCTATTGCGGGAAGGCCGAACATCAGTTGAGAGATTGTCCTACGAGCCATCGTAGGGTGGCCCGTGGAGTGGTGGCAGCTCAGGGGACACCAGCGAGAGTACCTGCAGTACAGCCGAGGGGTCCACTTCCGACCCAGCAGCAGCGGTTTGTACAGCACCACCAGCCACGGGGTGTTCAGGGAAGGGCTTTTGCTCTTACAGCTGAAGAGATCGAGCCAGTCGCAGATATTGTTGCAGGTTCGATTCTTCTTGATTCTTTTCCTGCCTTAGCATTGTTTGATTTAGGTGCTACGCACAGTTTTGTGTCAGTTTTTTTTGCACTTAGGTACAACATTATTGCTGAATATCTGGGTAGGACTTGCAAGATTATGACCGGGGGAGGTATTATCCTGGTTAATAATATTTGCAAGGGGTGGAGTGTCACTCTGGAAGGCAGGGATTTGAGCGCGTGCTTGCTCGTAATGCCACTTCCAAGCTACGATATGGTACTCGGGATGGACTGGTTGAGCAGGCACCTTGCTAGCATAGATTGTAAAGCAGGCAGAGTGTTGTTTAGTCCGCCAAGAGAGCCAGAATTTTAGTTTTTCAGAGGAGAAGCGGAGTAAGGAGATGGATTTTGTGGAGCCTTGTTGGCGGGGCAGGAGTTGCCGCATCCATTTATTGCAGATTTCTTGGATGTTTTTTCCGAGGAATCGCCGGGGATACCGCCGGACAGAGATGTTGAGTTCACGATAGACTTGGTATCGGGCGCTTAGCCTATTTTTCAGCATGTCTATCGGATCAACAACAGCGAGTTGGCAAAGCTGAAGAAGCAAATTGACGAGTTGCAGGACAAGGGCTTTATCAGATCCAGTTCTTCGTCTTGGGGCGCTCCAGTCCTGTTTGTCCCGAAAAAGAACGGTACGATACGGATGTGTATCGACTACCGAGTGCTAAATAACCTCACTATCAAGAACAGGTATCCTTTGCCCAGTATTGATGACTTGTTTGATCAGTTGAGCGACGCGAGGGTGTTCTCGAAGATAGACTTGCGATCGGGGTACCATCAGCTGAAGGTGAAGGAGGATGGCATTCCGAAGACTGCTTTTTGTACCCGCTATGGCCAGTATGAGTTTACCGTCATGCCGTTTGGGTTGACTAACGGCCCGACGGTATTCATGAACTTGATGAATAAGGTATTCCATCCATACCTTGACAAGTTCGTGGTGGTCTTCATTGATGACATTCTCATCTATTCGAAGACGCTTGAGGAGCACGAGGAGCATCTACGGGTTGTGCTGGAGACTCTGAGGAGGGAGCAGCTGTATGGGAAGCTGTCGAAGAGCGAGTTCTTCTTGGACCGAGTGGAGTTCCTGGGCCACGTTGTATCCGGTGATAGGATTTTAGTGGATCAGAGGAAGATTGCGATGGTGGAGTCTTGGTCGACACCCAGTTTAGTTGCCAAGATTCGAAGCTTTCTGGGTTTGGCAGGCTACTATAGAAAGTTCGTACAGGACTTCTCTCGAATAGCAGAGCCGATGACTAGACTCACCAGGAAGAACGTGGAGTTCGTCTGGACTAATGAGTGTCAGACTGCTTTCGAGAAGCTGAAGAAGAGGTTGACATCGGCTCTTATTTTGACGTTGCCATCTGGGTCCGGAGTATTCACGATCTACAGTGATGCTTCGGGGAAGGGTCTGGGTTGCATTCTTCAGCAGTATGGGAAGGTAATTGCTTATGCATCTAGGCAGTTATGACTACATGAGAAGAACTACCCGACTCATGATTTGGAGTTGGCCGCAGTCATATTTTCCTTGAAGCTATGAAAATACTATTTGTACGAAGAGCGTATGGAGATCTTCACTGACCACAAGATCTTGAAGTACGTGTTTACCCGAAAGGAGCTGAATATGAGGCAGAGGCGATGGTTAGAGCTGATAAAGGATTTTGATATATCCTTACAGTACCATCCGGGGAAGGCCAACGTGGTTGTGGATGCTTTGAGCAGGTATCCCGTGGCCATGTATTTAACGATGGATCGTCACCTTCTGGCAGATTTGGAGAGTTTGGGCATTAAGGTGATAGTTCCTGGGTTTAAGGAGCAGATATAGGTTCTTCAGGTGCAGTCAGAGCTGATGGACAGAGTCAGAGCAGCTCAGTTTGAGGATGAGGCTCTGAGGGTCATCAGGGAGCAGGTCTGGGAAGGACTGTTGGATGAGTTCTCTATAGCGAAAGATGGGTCA
>JANAVB010004398.1:237673-267673 GCA_029216955.1 Iris pallida | reverse complement strand
AGTGGGGATAATACCCATTTCTCAACATAGGAGTTTAATACTTAATATATAGCTAAAAATAGGATATTATGGTTGGTAATGGTTAGTAATAGTGGACTTGGACTAGCTTTGACCTTGGTTGACCATGGTTGACTATTTTGACCAAAAGTCAACCAAAGGTCAACCAAAAGCCTAATATGACTAGAACTTGACCAAAACTTGACCAGTTGACCCAAAGTCAACTGTTAGTCAATGTTAGCCAAGTTTGACCTAAAGTTGACCTAGAGTTGACCTAGGGTTGACCAGAGTTGACCAGTTGACCAAAAGTCAACTGTAAGTCAACCGTTGACTTAAATCGACCTAGTTTAATTCCGTTTGACTTACATGACCCAGTTTGACCTGGTTAGGCCTAATATGACTTAGATGACCCTGTACAATCTAGTTTGACCTTGTTGACCTAGATTGACTTAGTTTGACGTTTTTGACCTAGTTTGAGTCAGTATGACTTAATTTCACTTCCAAACCATTATATTGATACAGTATTCCATCTATAGGTCCTCGAGGGACTGTTCTTGGACTCAGTCGATCTATCCATCAAATTATAGACGAGTACATTCTCTGATAACTTTTCCAATTTACGATGATTGTTTAATTTATGTAAATAGTGTAGATATGATGTTCTCGACACATTGGTCACACGGATTGGTATCATGGATCCCGACATGAGATGTTATTCCTCGTTATCTTGGTATATCGTGCAAGCCCCCTTATAGTTCTTGTGCGGTATATGGACGCCGATTCTCGAGAGACTTGCTCCCTTCTCATAGAATCCTGTCGTAACGTATCTTGTTTGGATCTACTCTACAGTCGGGGACGGAAAGTACTAGTATATGATGTGGGTCAATACCCGCCTTGTATAACTTATGAACCTTGTGAATGCCAATCCTACACCACACGTATGATTGGCCAGATCATGACCTTGTGCAGACCCAATCCGGCCACATGTTGTAGCTAGTACTCACACACCTAGATAGATGATTCTTGATTCTTGTACATGCCATGATCAGTTTTATTTGCCTTGTTCTAGCTCTAGATTATAGCTTACCTTGCCATGATACTCACATGTACATTCCATGATTTTTTTGTATATACTCTCATTTACAGTCTTATAGCTTTTGTCATATCTTGTTAGCTTTTGTCATATCTTGTGAACTATTGTTAGTTGATTGTACTCATTCCATCCTGACTGGATATGTTGACAAAATATTACAGATGCTGATAGGAAGATTACTGTACCTACTACGGTCCGATGACGTAGTGGGCTTAGACTTGGAGACCTTGGTTCAGCAGGGCTTAGCTCCGCCCAACGAGCCTCTAACTTAGTTTAGTTAAAGTAGATATTTTGGATGACCTTGTCTCCAGCTTGCTACTTATGTTATGATATTATATTTGGGATTGTATAACTATATTACTTTGTGTCACTCTCTCTCGTTGTTGAGCTGGATATTGCACTTGTGGTTTATATCTATCTAGTTTTTCGTGCCATGATTCTTCTTCTAGATTGTGATTGAGTTTATCAGTATTTCATATTATATACCTCCGTGCGGAGATGACAGGTTATTATATACCGTTTGTTTGCTAGTAGTCCTACAGCGTTCTATGCCATTTTTTCGGCGTAGGATGGGCGATGTCACGCACTTGTGCCCCTACCTAGGGTGCGGGTCGTGACACACGCTCTAGACTACTTTACTTGATGCTGACACATTGTTACACGGATTGGTACTATATGGATCTTGTCATGAGATGTATCCCCTTACCGGGTGCATCGGTATTTCATGTTCGTGTACTTTCATGTGCGTACATGTGTATCACATACTCCTTGTACTTGTATTCTTTGTATACTCATGTACTCTTATCTTCACATGTGCTTCGTGTTCAAACTAACATCATGTACGTAACGTAACTTGATCGGATCCTTGTGTATTAATTGGGTAGGGGGAGTGAATTGGATATGTGATTAAATTCCAATATTGTAATCATGTACATGTCGATTATGCCTTCACGTATAATCGAGTTACCGTAGAATAATTATGTACAACCTAAACCGATCACATAAATGTCTTGTGCTCTAAATCACTTATATTATTACAGTTTACCATGTACACTATCTTATTCATGTACTCAGTCTCATATATCTTCATGATGCTAGTTCTTTATTTTCATGTATTTCCTTACAGCATGTCATGTACTTTATTCTATTGTTAGCTCTATATCTTACCATGTCATGGAACTGCTTTTAGAGTTATGTGCTTCACTCCAATCCTGACTGGATACGTTGATAAATTTTAGAAAATTATTATGCCCACATTATTGGACTACATGATGGTGCTAGCTGAGACGGACCTCGATATTCTTTCACCGTGAGTTGTCTCCCGGAGTTCTAGGCCCTTGTAGTTTGATTTGTTTCGTTATTGTATTACCTCTGATACATTCTGGTATTGTATATTCATTTGTAGACTTCACTTGCTTCTGAATTATTATATCTTTCCCTATTTTCATATCTTCTCTAGTTGTTGTGTTGTGATTGGAGGACATTGTGATTTTTGACCATTTAGATGTTGTAGAGATTTATTGGGAACTTGACAACATTCTACCGTCGATACTGCGACGTAGGCTGGGCGTGGCCCACGTATCCGTGCCCGAATATCCGGGTGGGGGTCGTGACACATTTTTGTGTGGCCCATGCAGGTCAGTCTTTGCAACTATTGTGAAGTCTTGGTAGTACTTAGGGTTAGCCATACTACTACGAGCCTGCCCTAGGATTTGGATTGAATTACGGAATATTTTAGGAGATTTGGTACTTAATCACATATTAGGGACTCTTGGTAGATTCCAAGGATAACCCTGAGAATTTATTTTGAAACTCTTTTGGAGTCTGTTCCCACTTGCTTTTATTCATCCTGATTTGAAACATCTGTCCACTATCGAACCGTATTCTTTGATTTAGGATGAGTTTATGGACCCCAGAGAGAACTAGAAGGTAAAAGTTGAACTTATATACAATTTAGGTCGAGAAAAGAATGATTAGCCAATCTTATATATAAAGGTTAAGATTTTTTTAGAATGTATTCTAGGAATTTGAATTTTGACCTAGATAGTATCTTTGGGACAACTCCTGAAAACCTCTTTCTAAGCCCTACCTCGGAATCTGTTTTCATTTGTTTCCATTTACTTATTCTTGATTCGTTGTTGAATTTTGAATATTGATGTTCGTTGTTGAATTTGTATTTGTATGTAGATAAATTTTATGGATTGAATTGAGGTATAATCTGATAACATATTTGATAATAGTGAGAAAGGTAAATGGCTGCTTTATTTATGGGTTTAGAATTTATCGCAGTCACACTAGCTAGCATGACAAGGACATAGAGCCTGATTTTGGATATACTTATCCTAGTTATGAAATTTAGATTTTTTTACAGCCATACCAGTTGGCGTGGTAAAAATTCTAGATAACAAGAATATATGGTGTATACCTTAGTTACGGACTCTATCGTTTATTGCAGCTATTCTTACTGGCGTGGCAAAAATTCTGGCAATATAATTTCAGGAAGACGTGTATGGTTATCAGATCATATCTTAAATTGGTTCACTTCGTTATGACCAGTTGAGCAAGAATAATTTAATTATTTTTTTCTTGTTTTATCATTATTTCTTGTTTACCATTATTCTTTATCCTAAGTAACTCTGTCCTAATTACATCGATTAACTATCTCGTATCCTCTTATGTCAGCTACACTTGAAATCTTTTTGAATTCTCGTATATTTTTACTTGGGAAAGGTCGAGGAAGTACCGTAAATCATCTGGCTCGAAAAGGTGTAAATTGTTATCATATGGTAATCTTGGTAGAAATATAAAATTTTGGACATTAATATAGAATTTTGGGATAGAGATGTGATTGAGATTGAGAATGAAACCAAGAGACCAGTAGCATCAGTTTGGAAACCATTATACGAGAGGTTATTTTGGGTATGGTTTATTTTGGAAAGGACGTAGGAGGATTTGAGTAAAAGAACAGTAGAAAATACATCAATGGTGAGAACCGTAATATCTTATAGTTAATATTTCTAGAAATAACAAGGATAGCCGAGATCGAATTATTTGAGAATCGGGATATTTGGTTACTGATTTTGAGAATTTATTTGAATTAAGACAAGATACCAAAGTTGGAATTCGATATATGGAATGAAGCTTGTGACTATACGCGATGACGACATGAAATTGATCAAAGATTGGTAAGGATGATTAGGAATCGAGAGAACACAAAAATTTTGAGTCAAAGAAAAATTAGAGATTTTGGGGAAGTTTTTAAGAAGGGTAATATGTAAAGGAATAGATTGAAGGAAATGCGAAGGTTAATTTTTATTATTAGTAATGGTAGTATCGCACTGTGAGTAATATGAAGGGTATAACTTGAATAGATATTAAAGGATATTTCATGAAACTGATTCAGAGATTTTGGATCCAATTTAGGACAAGGTGGAAGAATTTGAATTTCAAGATGATTAAGTTGATAGTCGAGTATAAAATTAAAAAAAAGTTCTAACAAGAGCGTGATTCATGGATAGTGTCACGCCCGATCCCGGAGGATCGAAAACTAGCCACTGGGCGTGATGTCGTACAAGTTTAGATTGCACTTGTACAAGGCAAAACCATTATAGTTCCTGGTATTTCTCAAAAAAACAACGACATTGCAGCAAAACCAAGCAGATAAATTTGAAGTCACACAATATATGATGAAATGTATCTCTTTATTGATAATTGCAATGGATTACAAGACTTGCAGCAAATACAGAGTTTACAACTGATTACAAGACTTTGAATAGCCAACTGAATATATACACTTGCCCTTTAGGCTACAACTGAATATGCCAACTTCTTTATAATAACTTGCCAATTTGGCTACAATCTCACGGTACAAATGAGTTACATTGTTCCATACATTATGTCCGTATAGCAGAAGATATCGTCTTAAAAGAAGAGCTTCTGCACACCTATCCGATTCATCGATGCCAAGCACTGATCAAATGATTTCCCCATGTACGAGTACCTATAAAATGCCCACAAACATGGGTCAGTACATCATCTATGTACTGGCGAGCGGTGCTGGCCCAACTCATCTAAGAAGACAACACTAAGTAATCATGTGGTAGAACATTATTAAAGTGGTCTTTCTCGTTGCCTTAGGGTCAATTTCATGTTTATAGCCGATAAGAAGTAAAGCATGCAAATCTCATAGCCAACATAGTTTAAATCATACAGTTATCACCCTTTGGTGATTCTTACCGGTCGTATAGCCATCATTGTACATTTATAATACTTACTCAGCCTGCACAAGACATTATTAGAACAATATCATAATTCAATATAATTTTCACCGTTCAGGTGATTCTTACCAACAACCGACATCCTTCCTGTAAATGAGTAATAACTTACTCTGCCTGCATAAGACATCATTAGCACTGGACCTATCTATATGAAGACACTGGTGATACGCCATCTTGGACCGTCTTCTGGCGAATGGCTAACTCCGAATGGGGTGCGAATCCGTGAGAGATTTTGAAACATGTGCTACTACTTCAGCACCATGGGTATTTCGGCATCCTTTTAGTGGGCGGTTGCAAACCTCCACTGCAAGTCTCAGAATTCCGATATCAGTACGTCGACACCTTGTTCCCCCTAGGATGAACCGGGTTCGTGGTCATAGATTACCATTCTGGGAACTACCTTATATACAAGTTTTCATAACTATGCAAGTATATACAACTTATCTATGAAGAAAACATATAATGCATGATAAGGAAAACTAAGTGCTCTGCCACCATTCTCATTCGTATTTCTATATTTCTCATTCCAGGGTCTTAGCGTAATCAATTCTACATCGACGACGGAATAATAGAATGTTGTTACCCAATCCCTTTCCCACATCTTTGAGACCAACATCTTTCCAACCGATACTCAATGTACTTACTGCCCAATTCTTTGGATGTAGCATCTGTTTAGCATACGTTCATCGAGCTGTCGACATACTACTGCCCAAGTATTTAGGACTTTTCCTTCACCTGTCATGTATTTTATTGCAAAGCACGCAAGCATACAATTCATTGAAATAATTCGAAGCACACAATTCAAAATGATTCGCAACAGTTTCGGGCCTTGTGATTAATTATCTTTCATTATCTTTCTGACTTTCATTCAAGGTGTTATTCAACAACTCAATGATCAGCATAGCGTAAATATCCTTTTTATTAAGCGTGAAGCTAAAGGATCTTCGAAGGGTTCAACACTACTCATATTTAGGAACAATCTATGATCCAATCAACTTAAGGGACATGGGACACCACCCAATCTTATGAACTTATTCCCAACACGAACAACTGAAATCCTCGCCAACAAATCCAAAACTTAGGCAACCAACCGACAATCTAGGCAACCAACGACATTCTAGACAACCAACCGACATTCTAGGGTCAAGTTTATCTACCCGTACTCATCCTCGGGTCATACCCAAACGAAGTCATTCTAGACTTACCCACAGCCGACAAAATCTATCCGACAATCTTAAGGATCAATCCTGAAGCCATCATATAGAACTTTACCAATTGTATATCCAAACCTCAGTTTTCACTTGCATAGACACAACTTCACTTGCTCAATCCGACTTATATTTCCATATTGTACTCAAATTAGATCTATTCAATCAGGCCAACTATTCTGAGTTATATTCCAACATTACTACCTCAATGGTCCATCATTTACGATCTCTTTCCTACGGTCTCTTCGCGACATATTAATTTCCCATATTTTTAGATCATCGATACGGTCGTACTCTTTAATCAATCAATAAGGCAACCATATAATCGTGTTTATTCCGAAGGCATCCTTTATGAATTTCGCTAGCACCAAACACGGTTCTCTTAGCAATTCATTTGAACCATCAATATTCGTTTTGCATTATCTCTCGTGATTCCATAAGAAAATTTACTATTCATATACGATCCAATCGTTATGGCATCAATCATCCAGCATTCGTACCTCAGTCATCCAGTTGAACATGACATAACTTAATTAGCTAAGTCATAACCCATCAATTTATCTTTCACCCAAACTCGTTATTCATGCAACAACATTATCTATAGATAGGGTCTATTACATATCGCTGCACCTCGATACTTATTTGTATCCCAGCCATTTCGAATCTCATAAGGAACATCTACTCTTTCATGCATCATGGGACAAGTATTCATTTTCTATGCCTCAAAAATCAAGGGTCAAACTTGTTAATTCC
This sequence comes from Iris pallida, assembly GCA_029216955.1. Taxonomy (NCBI): domain Eukaryota; kingdom Viridiplantae; phylum Streptophyta; class Magnoliopsida; order Asparagales; family Iridaceae; genus Iris; species Iris pallida. The sequence goes on along the minus strand of JANAVB010004398.1, from coordinate 260,345 downwards.
GGACACATCAAATTTTTTCAAGCACAACTGTATTTGTGTAAAGCTATCTATTTTCTCAAATCCATTATCTGACTTGTCGGTCACTGATGCAACTCCATGCATCTTCTAAATCATTTACAACATTTGATAAGCGTCTAACATCACCATCGACTATTCGATGTCCAACATGCAATTCGGTTTACTCAATTCCAACGTCGTTCAATATTCGGTCTATAGTTGTTCTCGTAAAATCTTTCGATAGCAATACCCTACCATCACTATTGAGCCTACAATCCTTTAAACTAATACAATGCTAACCATCAGAATCTAGCGACGGTTCATCTGAACGCATCAAAATCTCTCAACGAGTTATCCGAACATAATCATCAAGGGACACGCCTAGCCGTCATGTATCAATCATAATTTCTGCTATGACTTGATACTACCCAATACCTTATAGGTAAAGCAATTACTATGCCACAAACAAGGTCAAGGGACATCTCATCACGACGAAGGTATATAATATACTATCAGAGCTCAAGCAATTCCTTACACAATCCCTTCATATCAAACCAATGCCCAATATGGACTATCCATCTTGTAGTGGTTATGTTGACCACAAATACCAAGTCAATTCCCTCGCATAGCCAACTCAAATTCTGTCGATTCACATTCACTGAAATCCATGCACATTTTTTCCAACATACCATGCCATCACCCACAGTCGATTGCTACATAACAATCGACTTTAATAAATCCTATGCATAAGACATCCAGCACACATGTTACCAACTTATTATCGCATCACATCATTGTTATTCGTTTTGGTATCCTTTTTAAGAATTCATTAAAGCACACACATCATAGCCCATATATTAGACTTATTGTATGGAACACCCAGTGAGTGGCTAGAAGGATCAACGGACTTTCAGTCATGGGAACAACTTAGAATAATTTGAAACAACATTGAATAATCGTTGAAGCACTTTAAGTCATCGTAGAGGCAACTTTGATTTTATCGCGGAAGCAACTTTAAGTAATCGCGAAAGCAACGTTTGGTCATCGCAGAAGCAGCTTTTGAATCATCTTAGTAGCAACTTTGATTTGAAACAAATTATATAAGAATCCAAGGACGTAAAGTCGTGCCCTAATACCATTATGTCAGGCCCCGATCCGTAGGATCGAAAACTAGCCACTGGGCGTGATACCGTACAAGTCTAGATTGTACTTGTACAAGGCAAAACTATTACAGTTCCTGGTATTTCTCAGAAAATAACGACAGCACAACAAAACCAAGCAGATAAATTTGAAGTCACACAAGATATGGAGAAATTATCTCTTTATTGATAATTGCAATAGATTACAAAACTTGTAGCAGAATACAGAGTTTACAACTGATTACAAGACTTTGAATAGCCAACTGAATATACAATTGCCCTTTAGGCTACAACTGAATATGCCGACTTCTTTAAAATGAACTTGCCAATTTGGCTACAATATCACTGGTAGAACTGAGTTAAAATATTCCATACTGTCAACCCCTTGACCAAATTTTTCCTCCTAAAGTTTTTTTTATTTATTATTTATCATTTTCTTTAGTCCAATATAATTGTCATAATATGTATAAATACATATAGTGTATTACTTAATATATACACAAAGGGACCCAGGAGTAAATAGAGTATACACTAGGGGCCTTAGTGCAAAACCCCCTTAATCAAATTCTTTAAGCCGAACACATAACCTGCTGATTTAAATTCTAGTTTGATTTCGAATCAAACATGGATAGGATCAATGAAGTTCTCTTTATCTCCTCAAGATCTTGATCGAGCATTAGAGCCTATATATAGGAGGGTTGTGGCCGATCATTCGGGAAAACCCTAGAAATCAATTGACCTCTCTGGTCGCAAGGATAGCAAAAAAGGAGCAGTCATCCTCGAATTCGACCAGGAAGAATCGAAGGAGGAGGCGAGTATCGACTATATAGGTACGGCCATCTGTCCTTAAACCCCTGGTCCTGTTTTGTAGTTCAAGTGTTTGAATAAATGCATGTTAAAACCTGTCACCAGTATTAGGAACCCCTGTACAAAAACCAGAGCAGTTGCAATATGTAATGGTGTAAAGGAAATTATATAGGATGTTTAATTGATCGGGTGACCTTGCAAACTTCAAGTGCAAGGCACACTTTGTTTAAACCCCATTGGTACTTGCTCAGTTCTGACAGTAGATCTTTTACAATTTGGATCTCTAATTGGATTCTTGTGCATGTGCTGACTTAGGCTTTCCGATTAAGTTTCATGATGCCATTCAGTTCGTGCTGGTTTCCTTGTTGCCTCTTTTATTGTTGGTGATCATTGGTGGAGTTCTTCTAACCAGTTTTCTTTATATGAATCGTGAAATTAGGCATCGGTCCACATAGCCTTAGAGTTAGTCCATTTGTTCAAAGGGTTCAGTCCACCTGGGTTGAGTAGGTATCAGTCCAATTTTCCCTAAAAATTAGACCATTTGATGTTGCTCCATGTATCAGTAATGTGTAGTCCATCATGCTTCCAGGTATCAGACTTTAGATATGGCCAAGCCGTATCAGTGCTTCTTCTTCCTAATTAGGATAAATGGTACTCTGGAAATTAGAGTATCAGACATATATCTGATACAAGCATAAGATAGGGATGCACAGGGAATTGTCCCACCAGTTGGCTGATGCTGTTTGGGAAGTTACCATTATTTATTCATTCCACAGGGGTACAATCTGTATGCAATGCAGGACTAATACCCTATACCTGATGGGCAATAGAGTAACCAGAGTATGGGACTTTGATGTAGGAGCTGGTCCAGTATGAAGGAATTATAGAATGACTTACTTATTGGTAGGACCAATGTAACCTCCAGGCCCTACTACCGTCCCTATAGAGACTAGTGTACAAATACACAAAGAATCAGACCATCTAACCCTTATGATTAATCTTGATGAGGTTCAACTCATAAATGCCCTGCATAACCCCAATTCGATTCAGCCCATTCGTGCCTCATTCTGTATTGTCGCATGCATCTATTAGTTTTGCATATGAGATTTTGGTTTTATAAGGAATGCACTATGTAATAGATGTTAAGCTTTTTGCTTTTTTGTCTGTACATACATTCTTCAGGTAGATTCTACTTGAATGTGAAGTTGTTGTTTTGATCAATTATATTTGAAGGATGTAACGGATATAAGTTGCATTGTGTGATATTGAAAGTACAGAGCACAAAAACTAATTTTCATTCTATTGCATCGCATAGGAATCTTTTGCCATTTTAAACTTAGATAATGTAACTAACTGGTTGGTGACAAATAGAATTTGTGAACTCCCTTTACGTCCCTGACCTCCCTTCTTACGTGTATGGATAAAGGTTGGAGTTCTGTTACTTCCTACTCATTTTCTTAAAGCTTCAAGCCATGGGGTGAGACTGATAATCTACATCAGTTTTCTGTTGGTCTTTTCAATACAGAAATGAAATGACCAACACTAGGCGGTTTCAACCGTGCTTCAGACCATGACCTACCCAATTCTGAAATTCCTTGTCTGCTTTCAACTTTAAAGTTTTCTTTGTCTTGTATGTACAAACTTTACTTTCCAACTCTCTTTCTTGCACTGTTTACAATGTTATATGCGAGGAACCCATCTATGCTGCGTGTATTAGGATTGATGAGAACATATGTCAATATGTACTCAGTAATACAATAATTTTCGTAAATTAGGATATAATACTACAGGGCTACTACAATAAACAATGGGCCACTGTTTTCCTATGTACTTGGGAAGGCTACAGGTAAGAGGCAGCTGTTGGCTCAGTAAATGCATGAACTTAAGACCAATTAACCCATATACATGTATAGTGTCTTGAGTAACAGGTAGCAGTAAACAAGCAAGATGAGCACCAAATACATATGCCTATATGGTAGTACCAAGCAGGTACTCATAAGGCTGTATAAGAATGATGTGGATGCCTTATTTTTCAGTTAGAATTTTACTCTGTGTAACTATTTTTCCCAGGAAGGCTAGTATAGCAGACATAGCAAAGGGACACACTAAGCACTATTTTGCCTTTACTGTTGAGGATATACATTTATCTTTGTTTAGGCTGCAGGACCAAAGGTAGTAGTTAGAAATACCAAGTATCACTTGATACTTCTAATGGCAGTATGCAGGGGAAACACACTCTTGTGTGTATATAGGAAATGGTATCAGTAATAGGTGTAAGGGAGTATGGGTGGTACCCCAATATGGAACAGGTCACCCTGGAGTATACCTGGTTATACATATTGTAAAGATGCATGCACATATAGGTAGCTTAGTTGGTAATATTTAAGAATACGTATATACATAGATGAATGGGATACCATGGTAATTGAGACATAGAGCCTAAGTAATAAGAAGTATGAAAGGATGGTGTTTCCTAGATGTCTATAGAGCTAAGAACCATGATAACTTAGAGTTACCCTAGAGACTTAATACAAATAGTTAGTACAGTTGTTGTATTTTCACTTATTGACATGATGAACTCTAAAAATAGGATATTTGGACCGAGATACGGACTTGGCCCGTGCCAACAGCTCAGGACCTAAAGCAAGTATACTTGCCTTTCTACACAGCTTTATTTACATGCACTGTCTTTTATTATATCCAGTTTTCATCATATTATTGACATGTATATTTCATACCCTATTTTTATGCTTGTATCATTGCTATATAGACAGTGTTCACTGTTAGCCTTGTATCTTATTGGACGTATTCATTGAGCCTTGATCGAGTCATGTCGTGAGTCGTGAATCGAACTGCTGTTTCTTCCGTGTCTTGAACCTTGAAGCTAACCTGCGAGTCCACGATAGGGACGAGGGTTAGTATTATTAGTCCACCTGCGAGTCCACACTAGGGACGAGGTGATGCTAGCCTGCGAGTCCACACTAAGGACGAGGGTTAGTAGTAGATGCTAGCCTGCGAGTCCACAATAGGGCGAGGGATAGCAGTATAGGGTTTACGCCTGCGAGTCCACACTAGGGACGAGGGTGATGCTAATCTGCGAGTCCACACTAGGGACGAGGATTAGTAGTTCAAACCTGCGAGTCCACGCTAGGGACGAGGGTTTGAGTATTCGTTTCGGTTATCCGTTGACATCTTGATATGAGTTCTTCAGTTCTTGTTCAGCAGTTCAGTTATGTAGTCAGTGTATAGATTCGTGCTTTATTCATTGCACAGTTTTACTTATTTATTTTGTATCTTTCTCTATGCATAATAAACTGTTAGAAAGGCTCATTTTTATGTATCTTGTAGTCCTCTGAGGACCTGATGATCTCTTCAGGTTAGCCGAGTTGAGTTAGGAGCAGACCAGAGGGTTGAGCCAGCGTCAGATCGCATCGCTTGCACTTGAGGTGGTCTAGATTAGCAGTTTTATTCAGTTAGTTACTCCATGTATTCTTCTATTTTTTCGTCTATTTGTAGTGGATTTGTGTCCACCGACGTGACAATGAATGTTGATATTCATTTATTCATTATTATTCAGTTCATGTCTTTTTCATTGATCTTGACTGTGACATGATTACTCCTGTGGATGAGGTATAGTTTTTCCGTGATTCTAGATTATCGTGACTTGAGTATTGACAGCGTACTACCGTCGACACTCCGGCGTAGGCTGGGCTTGGACATGTTCCGTATCCGAAAAGCGGGTGCGGGTCGTAACAAGTTTTTTTGGTGGCCCATGCAAGTCTACGTTAATCACTTTGGTTACGTCACTGTGCCGTCGTGAGCCTGCAAATAGGATTAGACACTTAGGATCTCATCCACATTCTTGACTCATTACTGATCTCTAATCCTTGATTTTATTGAATCCTTGATTTGCATCTTGCTTGAAAATCTCTCCAACGGCTAAAATATTTTCTTTGATTAGCAGTTAAGATGGACTCTCAAGACAGGAACAATGCGCACTGAACACTCCACCAGCTACAGGAGGCTCTTTTACGTATATGACTCCACCGACACAAGAAGGCCAGCTCACTCATGTGAGTAATCAACCGCAATTTTCGAGATTCTGCAGAGGCGATATTCTACCGCCTCCACAATTTTCCTCCTAAATTTTTTTTATTTATTATTTATCATTTTCTTTATTGTCCAATATAATTGTCATAATAATATAAATACATATAGTGTATTACTTAATATATATATACAAAGGGACCCAGGAGTAAATAGAGTATACACTAGGGGCCTTAGTGCAAAACTCACTTATTTAAATTCTTTAAGCCGAACACATAACCTGCTGATTTAAATTCTAGTTTGATTTTGAATCAAACATGGATAGGATCAAGGAAGTTCTCTTTATCTCCTCAAGATCTTGATCGAGCATTAGAGCCTATATATAGGATGGGTTGTGGCCGATCATTCGGGAAAACCCTATAAATCAATTGACCTCTCTGGTCGCAAGGACAGCAAAGAAGAGGAGCAGTCAGCCTCGAATTCGACCAGGAAGAATCGAAGGAGGAGGCGAGTATCGACTATATAGGTACGGCCATCTGTCCTTAAACCCCTGGTCCTGTTTTGTAGTTCAAGTATTTGAATAAATGCATGTTAAAACCTGTCACCAGTATTAGGAACCCTTGTACAAAAACCAGAGCAGTTGCAATATGTAATGGTGTAAAGGAAATTATATAGGATGTTTAATTGATCGGGTGACCTTGCAAACTTCAAGTGCAAGGCACACTTTGTTTAAACCCCATTGGTACTTGCTCAGTTCTGACAGTAGATCTTTTACCGAATTTGGATCTCTAATTGGGATTCTTGTGCATATGCTGACTTAGGCTTTCCCGATTAAGTTTTATGATGCCATTCAGTTCGTGCTGGTTTCCTTGTTGCCTCTTTTATTGTTGATGATCATTTGGTGGAGTTCTTCTAACTAATTTTCTTTATGTGAATCATAAAATTAGGCATCGGTCCACATAGCCTTAGAGTTAGTCCCATTTGTTCAAAGGGTTCAGTCCACCTGGGTTGAGTAGGTATCAGTCCAATTTCCCCTAAAAATTAGACCATTTGATGTTGCTCCATGTATCAGTAATGTTGTAGTCCATCATGCTTCCAGGTATCAGACTTTAGATGGCCAAGCCGTATCAGTACTCCTTCTTCCTAATTAGGATAAATGGTACTCTGGAAATTAGAGTATCAGACATATATCTGATACAAGCATAAGATAGGGATGCACAGGGAATTGTCCCACCAGTTGGCTGATGCTGTTTGGGAAGTTACCCATTATTTATTCATTCCACAGGGGTACAATCTGTATGCAATGCAGGACTAATACCCTATACCTGATGGGAAATAGAGTAACCAGAGTATGGGACTTTGATGTAGGAGCTGGTCCAGTATGGAGGAATTATAGAATGACTTACTTATTGGTAGGACCAATGTAACCTCCAGGCCCTACTACCGTCCCTATAGAGACTAGTGTACCAAATACACAAAGTATCAGACCATCTAACCCTTATGATTAATCTTGATGAGGTTCAACTGATAAATGCCCTGCATATCCCCAATTCGATTCAGCCCATTCGTGCCTCATTCTGTATTGTCCCATGCATCTATTAGTTTTGCATATGAGATTTTGGTTCAGTTATAAGGAATGCACTATGCAATAGAGAGTAAAGCATTTTAATGCTTATTTTGTCTGTACATACATTCTTCAGGTAGATTCTACTTGAATGTGAAGTTGTTGTTTTGATCAATTATATTTGAAGGATGTAACGGATATAAGTTGCATTGTGTGATATTGAAAGTATAGAGCACAAAACTAATTTTCATTCTATTGCATCGCATAGGAATCTTTTGCCATTTTAAACTTAGATAATGTAACTAACTGGTTGGTGACTAATGGAATTTGTGAACTCCCTTTACGTCCCTGACCTCCCTTCTTACGTGTATAGATAAAGGTTGGAGTTCTGTTACTTTCTACTCATTTTCTTAAAGCTTTCAAGCCATGGGGTGAGACTGATAATCTACATCAGTTTTCTGTTGCTCTTTTAATACAGAAATGAAATGACCAACACTAGACGGTTTCAACCGTGCTTCAGACCATGACCTACCCAATTCTGAAATACCTTGTCTGCTATCAACTTCAAAGTTTTCTTTGCCTTGTATGTACAAACTTTACCTTTCCAAACTCCGACTCTCTTTCTTGCACTGTTTATGTTATGTATGCGAGGAACCCATCTATGCTACGTGTATTAGGATTGATGAGAACATATGTCAATATGTACTCTGTAATACAACAATTTTCGTAAATTAGGATATAATACTACAGGGCTACTACAATAAACAATTGGGCCACTGTTTTCCTATGTACTTGGGAAGGCTACAGGTAAGAGGTAGCTGTTGGCTCAGTAAATGCATGAACTTAAGACCAGATTAACACATATACATGTATAGTGTCTTGAGTAACAGGTAGCAGTAAACAAGCAAGATGAGCACCAAATACATATGCCTATATGGTAGTACCAAGCAGGTACTCATAAGGCTGTATAAGAATGATGCTGAGATGCCTTATTTTCAGTTAGAGATTTTACTCTGTGTAACTATTTTTCCCAGGAAGGCTAGTATAGCAGACATAGCAAAGGGACACAACTAAGCACTATTTTGCCTCTACTGTTGAGGATATACATTTATCTTTGTTTAGGCTGCAGGACCAAAGGTAGTAGTTAGAAATACCAAGTATCACTTGATACTTCTAATGGCAGTATGCAGGGAACACACACTCATGTGTGTGTATATAGGAAATGGTATATCAGTAATAGGTGTAAGGGAGTATGGGTGGTACCCCAATATGAAACAGGTCACCCTGGAGTGTAACCTGGTTATACATATTATAAAGATGCATGCATATATAGGTAGCTTAGTTGGTAGATATTTAAGAATACGTATATACATAGATGAATGGGATACCATGGTAATTGAGACATAGAGCCTAAGTAATAAGAAGTATGAAGGATGGTGTTTCCTAGATGTCTATAGAGCTAAGGAATCCATGATAACTTAGAGTTACCCTAGAGACTTAATACGCAAATAGTTAGTATAGTTGTTGTATTTTTACTTATTAACATGATGAACTCTAAAAACAGGATATTTGGACCGAGATACGGACTTGGCCCATGCCAACAGGCTCAGGACCTAAGGCAAGTATACCTTGCCTTTCTACACAGCTTTATTTACATGCACTGTCTTTTATTATTATCCAGTTTTCATCATATTATTGCCATGTATCTTTCATACCCTATTTTTAGCTTGTATCATTGCTATATAGACAGTGTTCACTGTTAGCCTTGTATCTTATTGGACGTATTCATTGAGCCTTGATCGAGTCGTGTCGTGAGTCGTGAATCGAACTGCTGTTTCTTCCGTGTCTTGAACCTTGAAGCTAACCTGCGAGTCCACGATAGGGACGAGGGTTAGTAGTTATTGGTCCACCTGCGAGTCCACACTAGGGACGAGGGTGATGCTAGCCTGCGAGTCCACACTAGGGATGAGGGTTAGTAGTAGATGCTAGCCTGCGAGTCCACACTAGGGCGAGGGATAGCAGTATAGGGTTTACGCCTGCGAGTCCACACTAGGGACGAGGGTGATGCTAATCTGCGAGTCCACACTAGGGACGAGGATTAGTAGTTCAAACCTGCGAGTTCACGCTAGGGACGAGGGTTTGAGTATTCGTTTCGGTTATCTGTTGACATCATGTTATGAGTTCTTCAGTCCTTGTTCAGCAGTTCAGTTATGTGTAGACAGTGTATAGATTCGTGCTTTATTCTTTGCTCAGTTTTACTTGTTTATTTTGTATCTTTCTCCATGCATAATAAACTGTTAGAAAGGCTCATTTTTATGTATTTGCTAGTCCTCTGAGGACCTGATGATCTCTTCAGGTTAGCCGAGTTGAGTTAGGAGCAGACCAGAGGGTTGAGCCAGCGTCAGATCGCATCGCTTGCACTTAAGGTGGTCTAGATTAGCAGTTTTATTCAGTTAGTTACTCCAAGTATTCTTCTATTTTTCGTCTATTGGTAGTAGATTTGTGTCCATCGACGTGACAATGAATCTTGATATTCAGTTTATTCATTATTATTCAGTTCATGTCTTTTTCATTGATCTTGACTGTGACATGATTACTCCTGTGGATGAGGTATAGTTTTTCTGTGATTCTAGATTGTCGTGACTTGAGTATTGACAGCGTACTACCGCCGATACTGCGGCGTAGGCTGGGCTTGGACACGTTCTGTATCCGAAAAGCGGTGCGGGTCGTGACACATACATTATGTCCCGTATAGCAGAAGACATCGTCTTGAAAGAAGAGCTTCTGCACACACATCCGATTCATCGATGCCAAGCACAGATCAAACGATTTTCCCTATGTACGAGTACTATAAAATGCCCACAAACGTGGGTCAGTACATCATCTATGTACTAGCGAGCGGTGCTGGCCCAACTCACCTAAGAAGACATCACTAAGTAATCATGTTGTAGAACATTATTAAAGTGGTCTTTCTCGGCCTTAGGGTCAATTTTATGTTTATAACCGACAAGAAGTAAAGCATGCAAATCTCATAGCCAACATAATTTAAAGCATACAGTTATCACCCCTTAGTGATTCTTATCCACGGTCGTATAGCCATCTTTGTATATTTATAATACTTACTCATCCTGCACAAGACATTGTTAGAACAATATCATAATTTAATATAATTGTAACCATTCAGGTGATTCTTACCAACAGCCGACATCCTTCCCTGTAATTGAGTAATAACTTACTCTGCTTGCATAAGACACATTAGCACTGGATCTATCTATATGAAGGTCACTGGTGACACGCCATCTTGGACCGTCTTCCTGGCAAACGACTAACTCCGAATAGGGTGCGAATCCATGGGAGGTTTCCGAAACACCGTGCTATTACTTTAGCACCATGGGTATTTCGACGTCCTTTCAGTGGGAGGTTGCAAGCCCCCACTGCAAGCCCCAAAATTTTGATGTCAGTACGTCGACACCATCCTTGTTCCCCCTAAGATGAACCTGGTCCGTGATCGTAGATTACCGTTCTAGGAACTACCTTATACAAGTTATCCATGACCATGCAAGTATATGCAACTTATCTATGAAGAAAACATAAATGCATGATAAGGAAAACTAAGTGCTCAGCCACCATTCTCATTCGTATTTCCATCTTTCTCATTCCAGGGTCTTTGCGTAATCAACATTCTACATCGGCGACAGGATAATAGAATGTTGTTACCCAATCCCTTTCCCACATCTTTGATACCAACATATTTCCAACTGATACTCAATGTACTTACTATCCAATTCTTGGGACTTAGCATCTGTTTAGCATAGTTCATCGAGCTGAGGCTCGACATAATCACTGCCCAAGTATTTGGAACTTTTTTTCATCTGTCATGTATTTTATTGCAAAGCATGCAAGCACACTATTCATTAAAATAATTTGAAGCACACAATTCACAAAATGATTCGCAACAGTTTCGGGTCTTGTGATTAATTATCTTTTATTATCTTTTCGATTTCATGCAAGGTGTTTTTCAACAACTCAACGATCAATATAGCGTACATATCCTTTTTATTAAGCGTGAAGCTAAAGGATCTTTGAAGGGTTCAACACTACTCACATTCATAGGACGATTCCCGCCACGATTGCATAGCCTTCCAAGCGATCTGTCACCACCACTTTTTTAAAATGAGGATAATTTTGAACTTTTATAAAATTGACCATGTTAATAATTAATTGGTGAATTTTTGATTATTTTTATAATATTTAAATTGTGTATTGTGATTGTGTCCCTTTCTAGTAAAACCTTAGAACTACGTAGCCTAAAGACTAACCATGACCATGGAGACCTAACCAATGTGATTAGATTAGCTAATTACCACTTTTTAGGCTAAGGATATTTTGGTCATTTGTGATTTATTATTGTTATTTGATTTATTGAATATTTTGTTAAGTGAGATATTAGGCCTAAACCTAGAATTGTCTTAATCTAGATGTTGATCATGAGCCTAGATATTTAGTTAGTAGGATTCAACTAGATGACAAGGTTAGGAATATCTAGATATTAGTCTAAGTTTAGATATTTTGCTTGAAACTCTAATTTTATTTGGGCCTTTAATAGAAAGGGGCTTGATTTCAACTTGAGAAGGCCTTTAATAGTAAATAGAACCAAACCCTGACCCTAGAGGCACCCCTTGGCTGCCATGAGTAGTCCCCCTTGCCTATATAACATCATGTTAGCCTCTCTCCTTGCCTCTTTCATTAGAAACCAAACCCTAATAGTGTTCTTTCCCAAATTTGCCCCTTTCTCCAAATCAACTCCAAATTGGACTAAATCAATTGCAATACACTCCCCTAGTGTAGAGGAGGTCTCTTTTGGCTAGCTAGTAAGGATTGGGAGCAATTTGACCATTGGAGCTTGGTAGAGATCTAGATCTAGGAGCTTTCATTGAGATTCTAACTCTCAATAGGTAATGGCCTCTAAACCTATTTAAATTCTATTTTCTCTCCATAGATGCATTCATTTAGGGTCTCCCTAGCCCTAGGCCAAGTTGGGAAGAAATCGATCCTTTTGGTACGCGTATCGAAGGAGTATCAGAGAACTATTGTGTTCGATGAAATACCTCTTAGAAATAAATATTCATAATTTTCAAAATTAATTACATGATTTTGTAGCTAATATTGTGTAGATCACTGTTCATATTGACTGAGTTGATTTTAGGACACTTTCGTATTTGTTTTAGGATATAGGGACACGTGAATGAGACCTCTTGCACTGTCCTGCTACCCGAGTGTGATATCTCACTCGACACGATACAATTTGACACCATTTTTTGTAGACACGTAGGGGCAACATCTGACAACATGCTCCCAAAATTTGGAGGAATATGGTCGAGTGGTTTTTGAGATATCACGACCGCAGTGGTCACAAACTGACTGCACACATGCGACTGACACCCACTGGTACGCCTCTTACTCGGATACGACACAAATTGGACACATGCAGGCATAGCTACACACCCCCATACCCCTCCAACCCACTGACACGAACACGTGGCAAGTGGTTCGACACATAGTGTCCTAGCCAACCCGACACCCCGTACGAGAAACCCCCCTATACATGTCTGATACCTTGTGTTGACACTTGTTAGGACACTATTTTGACACAACTCGACACACTTTGGACACAGTGTAGGATACACACACACCCCCTCTATGTGTGCAATTGGGTTGATGCTTTGGTTTTGGGATTATATACGTATGTAGGTTATATGTTATGAATTAGTATCAGTTATCATTTGAGTGTTCAATATTCAATTGAGTATCCTATATTAGTGATGTGTTCAGAGATTTGTGGAGTGAGAGGATGAGAGAGAGAGGTATGTATGAGTGAGATATGTGTCCAGGGTGTGTGGGTATAAATAATTGAGTCTAGAGTTAGGGGTAGGGTGTATACATATATAGATGTATTTATATATGTGTTTACATATATGGATGTATATAGGATGATCTGGTGGCAGGGGTTAGAAAGTGAAGAGGGATTATATAGATAGTTGGAGTTAGAGATATGTGAATGAGGGGTGAGAGGTTGGGCAGTCTAGGCTTGGCAATTGCTTGCCTTAGTCTGGAGTGTAGAAGCAGTAGCATTAGAAGCAGCAACTTAGGATTTCAATGCAAGTGGCAGTGGCAGTTAGGCCATTTGGCCCCTTGGCCATTATTTCTTTTGCATTAGCACTGGCAGCAGAGTACTACCTGCACACTAGGCAGTGGTAGCTCCATGTATGCCAGGTAGAGGAAGTAAGGCTCAGGCATGATAGGGGTTAGCCTATCAATAGGAATTTCTTGATGTTTTGCAGTGGACAGCAGGCAAATAGCCTTGTTCTGGCTAGGGGATTGAAAACCCTTTCTAGTTTAGCCATTTTTAGGCTCTCCAAAGCAACAGTAGAGTGTTAGCCATGGGACTGCGTTAGCAAATAAGGTTATGAGTTAGTGTGTGAATTAGGTAGGCATATGAGTATCCTAGGGGTTAGACATTGGGTTAGTGAGTGTTAGATGTTAGTTCAAGGTTAGAAAGGATATCTAAGGTATAGATGGGACCATATATATATATATATATATATATATATATATATATATATATATATATATAATATATATATATATATATATATATATATATATATATATATATATATTGTATATGATACTAGATGTAGGTGTTTTGGTAGGTAAGGTTGATATATATATTTAATATAGTATAGGGTATCCTATTATACTTTAGCCTATGACTAGATGTATAAGTTTAGTATACATTAGATATTGACCTAGATTGGACAAAGGGTTGACCAACGTTGACCAAGAGTTGACTTTGACCTAGATTGGCCTAAAATCATGTAGAATACTTTATAAATTCCCATTAACATATGTTAAACATATTATAACTTGTTTTGCCCTAAATAGGACCTTGTGACTCCAGTTCGGACATATATTCATATTTATTACTCAGGACGACAAGCAATTACATTCTCTGATAGTTTTTATTATTTTGATTACCACTATAATTCAAGTATTTAGAAATGTTACTTATGATTCTTGACACGATTGTACACGGATTGGTATTGTTATTGGATCTTCAGTCATGAGATGTTACCTTAACTCATCACGATGGTATTGAGTACTATTCTTGTTGGTATTGGATAACATTGTATATTATTGATCGAATACTTTTCTTATTGGTATTGGATAACATTGGATAAATATTGCTTAACATTGGCTAGTAACGTGTCATGGTTGGATCTATCGTATCAGTTGGGGAGGGGGCAATACTAGTTAGATATGTGATCAGGAACTATCGACAAATAGTATAATCATTGGCTACTAGCTAAGCATACATTGCACGTATGGTTGAGCTAGCCTTCCTTAGTGTAATCATTGAATATCCCAAGTCGATCACATATCCAACTGGTATTCCAAAGCACATTGTCTATTACAGTTTTATACATTCAGTCCACCATTACATTGCTCTATCTTGTTATAGTAGTTCTTTTCCATTACATGTTCTCATATTTCTCTTCAGTTTATATTGCCTCGGACATGTTTTCTTTCATCATATATAGCATTCTCTATTTTAATGCTTTATAGTTTTGTCAATTATTTTGAACTGTTATAGGAGATGTGCTCGTTCCATCCTGACTGGGTACGTTGACAAAATATTACAGATGGCATAGATGACTGTCCTACCTTCTACGAGGCATACGGGGTGGCACACAGGAGCCTGAGGAAGATCTAGCTCAGTAGATATTGCCCTAGTTATAGTTTAGAAGTATTAGTTTTCATGTTGTATCGAATTATTCCGATTGTTAGATGAGACTTAGTATATTCAGGATATGTACTTATTTGTGTTGGACATCTAGACTTGCGTGTTGTGATAACTCTATTATTTATTCAGCTTTTTCTTTTATCTGATTCTATATCGTGCTCTATCTTCCTTATACTTGTGATTGAGATTATATAGTTGTGATGTCATATTATACATCCGTGCGGAGATGACAGGTTATATGATTCAATTGTTAGTTGATAGATATTGTAGACGACCTATACAGCATCTTACCGTCGACACTACAGCGTAGGCTGGACGTACCCACGTTCTCATGCCCCTAAATATGGTGCGGGTCGTGACACGATCCTTCACAAAATCCCAAGTCCAATAAGGCTTCATCGAACCAACCATCCATCATAAGACATCTTGCGGGTCGGGGCACTACAGATAGTGCCTTTGGGAATTAGGTCAAGCCTATAGTATTACAATAGGGTTCATCTTTATGACTAAAGGTTATAATTTTTTAGTAGTCATATAAGGGTTGATTTTCATATTTGGGCATGTGAGATAAAGGTATGGTTGGCAAAATGATCATATAACCTTGGTAGTAGCAGAGTGAGATGATTATCTTAACTTCCCTATGAAATCTTGCCTTTTTTATTTCCCTATCATAGTAAAAGAGATTCAAATTATTCCCTAACCCTTGAATCACCCTTTAAGTTTTTAATACCGCTAAATTCTAATTCCCTTGATCGCGACCAATTGACTTTGGTCATCCCTTTTTATCGCACCAATATTTTTAATCCTTGATCGTACACAATTGATTTAAATTCAATTATGACCTGAGTCTCTATCAATAAGTTGCTTGTACTTAAAACTTCGATTTCATTCTTATCAAACCTAAATTCCATTTTAATTAAGAATTTATTAGCCCTATTCTTATCGTTCCAATATTTTAATCTCGATCGTGATTAAACTTCGATACCAATATCACTTTTACGTAAAACTCTGATTTATTCTTAAAAATGACTAAGTTCTGTTCCAATCATGATTAAGCTTCATACTATCCTTGGTCATACTGAAATTCTATGTTCGGTGATGCCTAGGCTACTATCATACTCTTCATCATGTCTAGATACTGTTTGACCAAGGTTAGACTGACCTTATCTACGATCATGTCGAATTTCGATTTTTATCATGTTTAGATTTTTACACTCGTGCCGAAAATCTTTTTTGACCATGATTTGATTTCCTGATCATATCTGAAATTCTCGTGATTTGTCGTGCTTAGATGACTTGGCATGACTAAACGACTCTGGTTCACGATCATGATTCTAATAATCGTGAATGTACGTGTTGACCTCAACCCACTAAATCGTGCCTAAAACTCTTGATCTCTAATCACGACTATGTCATGATAGATTTTCTATCGTACCTAAATCTTGATTCTTAGTCACTCGTGCTTATGTTTCATTCCTGATCATGACTAGGTCTTTTTCTTGCTCTATCATAAATCGTGCCTATGTGATTTTAGTCATCCCAAATTCGAAATCCTCGATTTTGCTCGTGATCAAGTGGGTTGATCCTTAGACATTGATTGTGCCAAACATTGCATTGCTCCTAGCGATGCCTAATCGTGTCGTTTTCGTATTTGAATGTGCCTATATAACCATGAATTTGATCTCATCGAGCCCAAAACATATTGATCATTCTATGCTCAGAATTGATTCTAACTTGATCGTAATTGAACAATTTTGATTTTTCTAGTCTTACTGCGCTTAAATAACTTGAATTTATTCTAAATTTTGCCTATAATTTTGATCCTCGGACACGACTATATGATTTATTAGTCGGGCCAAAATTTGGACCTTGATTATGTCTGGATAATTTTCTGTTCCTGCCAGAATTTGATTCTGCAGAAACTCGTGCTTAGGTTCCATTCCTAAAACCTGCCCAAGTTTTGGTTTTTGTAGTCGTATCTTAAATCGTGCTAAGTTAACTTAGATCATTTCCAAATTTTAAATCACGTTCGAACTCAGATACTATTTTATGACTTAATTAATCATGTTCATTAGATTTTCGATCGTGCCAATAAGACCTTGACTTCAAATCTTGTTTGTGCCTAAAATTTTATCTCAATCATGCCAAATCTTGTTTTGGTCATAGTTAATTTTTCATCTTGATCGGGCATGTACGACTTGAGACTGATGTTCATCAAACCTAAGCGCTACAGATCACCCCGTACTTAAACTACATTATATCTTCGATTCTTCTAGTCGTCACTAAGATCGTGCCCAATGACTTAAGTTATTTCTAAATCGTGCATATATAGTTTTGTTTATATCAAGATTCCATCGTGCCAAAATTACTAGTCCAGTCTAAATAATTTTGAATTAATTATCTTGATCGTGCCTAAGGCACTCACTAACTCTCTATCATGTTTTGAACCCTCCATCAATCTTAATTTTGAGGACAAAATTTCTTTAAGGAGGGTAGATTTGTAACCTCCGTTAACCGATTTCTTGGATTTTTCTAAATTTTGTTTTTTTCAAAACTCTGAATTTTTTGAATCTCGAAAAACGTGAAATTCTAATTTTGAGAATATTTTTCGACCATGATTGCTATAGGTCTTTGTCAGTCTTGGTTTTGTAAAAACTATATTTATGTGAGAAGTTACTTAATCAAATTATCTGCCCATTTCAGGAAAAAGATATATAAGTTATAAACAATTATTTTTATATATAAAAAATATATTAATGAGATTTTATATTGGAAATATAAATATTTTATTACTAATGATTTTGATATGGTAGGATGTTCGTTCGCCTCAGGAATGGGCTAAGACCGCATTGGTCCTTGTAACACCCAGTTTTTCAGACGAGGGTAATTTTGAAATTTTGTATTTTAATTTATTTAATTATGGTATTTAAAATTTTATTAATTTTTATTAATTTTTAATTATTTTAAAAACTATTTAAAATCATAACTTGTGATTAGGGTATTTCATTTATCATTTCTAGTTTGAGGGTATTTTGTCATTTTTTGGGTTATTTGAATTTATTAGAATTTATTTGAATTTATGGGAATTTTTAGAAATTATTTTGGAATTGTTTGAATGAGGGTTGACTAGGTTGACTTTGACTAGCAATGACCATGGTAGACTAACCTAGGAGCTAACCCTAGTTGAGTTTGGACTTGGTTAGGTCATGCAACCCTAGTTAGACTAAGTTGACCTACGGTTTAGTTATTTGACTCAAGTTAGGATATTAAGTCACAAGCCATGACTTATGGTTGAACCCTTGATTAATAACTTAGCCATAGAGGCCCAAGCCCATAGTCCATCACTAAACCCTAACCCTAACCCTAACCCATTATGGCCAGCCACATTGAGAACCCCACCCCTATTTATACTCTCTTCCATTTAGGGCTAGCCTTTTTTAGGAAAGAACAAGCTTAAGGAGGAGGAGGTATTTTCCAACTTTAGAAATTCATAGAAATTCCATTTTATCTCCTTTTTCCCTCAAACAAGTTGCAATAGGTTCTAATCCATATGTTCTTACTATTTATGGAAGAATATTTCAGAGTTTGGACAATTTGGAGGAGCTAGCTAGCAAGAGGAACCACCCCCCTTTTGAAACTTTTCATGCAAATTGCACATATAGGTAACTTCCTATTTCTTCCATAGATATTTGATTTCTTTGCATGAATAGGAAGCCCTAGGTGTCCCCTAGCCGTAGTATTGGTTTGGTGTCGAGTGGTATCCATTTCGTGTCCGTATCGGACACGTATCAATGCATATATAGGTGTTTGATGAAATGCTCGACCTTTGTATTTTCTAAAACAAATTACATATTTGGGAAGCCCTTGTTGTGTGTTTTCGAATCCCCACTTACTGAACACGGATTTGTGTCGCTTTCGTGTCGGAAATGGCCGTAGACACGCTGCACGCTGCCTCGTACGTATGCCCTGCTACCACGCATCTCGTGCACTACACACGACACTTGGACACGCCAAAATTGGCATGGATACGGGGGCAGTGTCTGTGCACACTCCTCTAAAGTTTCAGTACACCTCGATTCGTGTCGGACACGGAATCGAGGCTGCACTAGTCACACACTGCACTGATTCATGCAAAAATCTGCACTGATACGACCCTTTTTCTTCTGACACCGACTCACGTGGACACGATACAGACATATGTACATCCCCCTAGTCTAGGCGTACATGTGTGCACGGCCACGTGTCACCACGTGGCCCGTGTCGTGCACTGGACACCGTGCACGATACTGTCAGTGCACAGTCCGTGTCTGTGTGTGTTTTTTGTTGTTTGGACACGTTTGTATCCACTTGGTTGGACACAAATACTCCCATATGACACGTACACTTGGGACACGTGTCTGTTTGTCACTGTTTTGGGTTTTCGAATTGTTTTGATATCCAAATTGGGTTTTTTTTAGTATTCTGATACCTGTCAGTTCTTTTCCAGTTTTGAATCTCATAAATGTTGTTTTCATTTTCCAGAGTGTTCAATTCTTAATTTTACATGGGTTTTTGATGTTCATTAGTTCATTGGACTGTATGTTTGATTGTGAGTTGTGTATCGATGTGAGAATGGGGTGATAGATATTGCACTGGGCTCAAAATATGACTGATATATGTTGTTTCATTTCCAGAAATATTAATCCATTTTAATCCTATTAAATATGCTGTGTTCAGTTATTAGATGATCCCACATAATTGGGTATTCATGAGTAATACGATTTACTTATTAGATTAAGTTTATAACATGGATATGAGGATTAGGACATTGAGTTGGTTTCGAAATTTGCATGACTGACACCACATGAACTTTAAGGAGCCTGTTGTTCCAAAACTGATTATGCTAAGTCCCTTTTTTTTAAATCCATACATGTATATTAGTTACTGATAAGTTGATACATGGTTTAGGAATTTTTGAATTTAGTTTGGACTGTTATGAACTGTTGTTGGTTCTCAATTCTTGAGAACCCTATGAACTATCGTTTTACAAAACCTGAGATATAACTGAGTTTGGGGTTTCATGCCTTGATTCCATTTGTTAATTGTTTAATTAATATTAATTGCCATATTAGATCCTGGACATATTATTAGTTCATGTTAGATCGATTTTTACATTTTGATTAGGCTTTATGTCATAGAAGGAGAATATTAGACATTGCATTGGTTTTGATAATGTATTGAACTGTCTTTGGGTTTGAAATTCTTTTGAACTGTCAATTGATTTATTGATTCAATGTTTACTGAAAATTTCAAATGGCTACAATGTTAACTGCCTTACAGTGACCTGAAATCTAAGAATTGGTTTCCATTTCCTCATTGTTAATCTGAGAATTACTTGTGTGAAATCTGAGATTCATTGTTGATGTTTAGAACTCAAAATCTGAGTTGTTGGATGTTAAAAACCTGAGATTTAAAGAAGGGACTGAACTTAATAAGTTGTAAACTGTAAAAAAACTGATTTGGGGGTTTTGTTCTGGACTGGTTGAGTGTTGGTTGAACTGGAATTATTTCCATCCTTTTCTTCACTGATTTTAATCTTTCCTACATGTTACACTAGCACACACACTTGATTCCTACACTCTCATGTACACTCTCTCACTTCACTGTTGAATTTCCTGCACACAAACACTCTCACACACTTTCCCTCTTCCCTCACAGTCCCCTCACCCACTCTCACATTCACATTCACACACACACAGTTTTATCCACTCACTTCTATATATCCTACTTCCTATTGTACATGTATGTATGAATAATATACATATATGTAATGTGTATCTATATATATAATAGGTATGTGTGATATAAGTGTGTCTATATAGACTTTTGCAAGGATGCATAGATTATATTATAGTATACATGTCCCATATATACAGCTTGTTTAGATATAGAATTTGACATGGTGATTGTGTTAGGGGATGGCCTATAGGCATGATATAGCCTATGGCCTGTATGTGAGTCTGTTTGACTAAGGAGCCTAGATTGGGCTTGTACAGGCTTGTTAGACCTAGAATAGACTTGCTAGACTAGTGTAGACTTATTTGACCTGGTTTGACCATAGTTGACCTAGTTTGACCATAGTTGACCTAGTTCGACTTCTAGGGTTGACCAGAGTTGACCAAGAGTTGACTTAGGCCTAGTTTGATCTAGATTCATGTAGAATGCATTGTAGTGTTTTATTTTACCATTCTGGACTTGTTGTGACTTCTGCTATTCTGATAGGATCCAGACACCACTCCTCGGACAGTACTTTTCAGTTGGACACTCAGATACCAGGCGAGTACATTCTCTGATCATTTTATATCCTGTTTAGAATTATTTTCCTGCTTTAAATTACTTTACTTGATACTGTCACGTTGGTCATACGGATTGGTACTATATGGATCTTTTTGAGATGTTATCCCCCTCGGGAGCATTGGATACTGCATGTTTTGTGCGTTTCACGAATCATCACGTATCTCTATGCTTTCTCTGATTCACGAATTGCTTGTGACACATGTACTCTCATATTCACAGAGCCATCATGAATCACCTTCATGTATCACTCATTTTATGAGCCATGTGAAGTTTCACGAATCTTAACATAACTTGAACAGATCTTTGTGTACTGATTGGGGATGGAGGAGTAGAAATAGACATGTGAATATTATCCAAGTAGCTGTAGTCATGAATCACTCTCTTAGCTATAGTCATGAATTTCCTATGCCATTCACATGTTTATATTTTACTCTGACTCACTAGTCACTATTAGCTCTCTATGTATAGTAGATATTTCTATTACAGTTCTCTCTCTGTTTATATACTGTTTTTCTTCAGTTCATGTATCTTACTTTACTGCATGATTATATTTTCTAACCAGCTATGATCTGTTGAGATGTACTGTACTCGCTCATGTCCTGACTGGACCTGTTGAAAATATTACAGAGGATGAGGAGGAGGCCCTATGTACCACCTATTACGGAGCAGGCTTAGACGACACCTGCGACCTAGTTCCTCTGGAGGACCCAGCTGCAGTACAGGATGCTACTCCCATAGTCTAGGCTAGATAGCTAGGCTTTTGCTTTTCTTTTAGCATTGTTATTTGAATTTCAGTTGTTGTTCTGAGATGTAGTTTATATTTAGAGACTCGTATTGAGCTGGATGTTCTTGAGTTGTTATCTTAGACACTTAGATTTTCTCTCTCTCATTTGTATTACATTGTGGTTTGATCTCTCTATCTATCTTTACTATTCTGTATCTGCCTTAGATGTGATTGAGACTGTTTGTTATGTCACC
>JANAVB010004398.1:225319-237660 GCA_029216955.1 Iris pallida | reverse complement strand
CGGAGAATGGCCATTCTCGTCATTTTAGCACGGAGAATGGCCATTCTCCGTGGTTTTAATACGGAGAATGGTCATTCTCCGTGTTAAAACCACAGAGAATGCCATTCTTCGTTCTTAAAATCACGGAGAATGACATTCTCCGTCATTTTAACACAGAGAAGTTTTAACACGGTGAATGGTCCTCCGTGTTAAAATGATGGAGAATGGTCATTCTCCATGATTTTCATACGGAGAATTGATTCTCCGTAATTTTAACACGGAGAATAACCATTCTCCATTATTTTAACATGGAGAATGGTCATTCTTCGTGATTTGAACGAAGAACCATTCTCCGTGATTTCTAATACGGAGAATGGCCATACGTGTTAAAATAACGAAAATGGTCATTCTCCATGATTTTAAGAACGGAGAATGGGAATTCTCGTAGTTTTAACTTCGTGTTAAAACCACGAAGAATTACCATTCTCTGTTCTTAAAATCACGGAGAAAGACCATTCTCAATCAATTTAACACGGTGACGAAGAATTGCCATTCTCCATGTTAAAATGACGGAAATGACCATTCTCCGTGATTTTAATACGAAGAATTGATTCCATGATTTTAACACGGAGAATAACCATTCTTCGTGATTTTAACCATTCTCCGTGATTTCTAATACGGAGAATGACCATTCTCCGTGTTAAAACTACGGAGAATGACCATTCTTCGTGTTAAAATGATGGAGAATGGACATTCTCCGTCATTTTAGCACGGAGAATGGTCATTCTCCTTGTCAAAATACATGAGAATGACCATTCTCCGTGTTAAAACCACGGAGAATGACCATTCTCCGTGCTAAAATCACGGAGAATGACCATTCTTCGTCATTTTAACACGAAGAATGGCAATTCTTCGTGGTTTTAACACGGCCATTCTCCATCATTTTAACACGGAGAATTGATTCTCCATAATTTTAACACGAAAAATGACCATTCTCCGTAATTTTAACACGGGGAATGGTCATTCTTCATGATTTTAAGAGTATTTCTAATACGGAGAATGACCATTCTCCATGTTAAAACCACGGAGAATGGCCATTCTCCGTGTTAAAATGACAAGAATGGATATTCTTCATCATTTTAGCACGGGAAATGTCATTCTCTGTGGTTTTAACACGGAGAATGGTCATTCTCCTGCATTTTAATAAGGAGAATGGTCATTCTCCGTAATATTAACACGAAGAATTATCATTCTCCGTGATATTACCACGGAGAATGGCCATTCTCCTGCATTTAATGGCCAGTTGAAATTTGGAGGGCTATAACTTTTGACTGGGAGGTCGAAACGAGGCCCCGGTTTATCGCAAAATGAGCATATTTCTGAGAAGCCTGAGATACACCGTTCCATCGTTTGTCGGCCTTCTAAAATTTTAGAATCGCAAAAAATGATGTTTGGACTTCCATTTTAATAGTTTTACCGTTTGTTGGCCTTTCCGAAATTTTTTGATGAGTTTTTGAAGGAACGTTTGAAGATTTTGGAAGAGAAAACCTAGATTCGAAACTGAGCGGCGTATGGAAGAAATAGAAGTATCGAAATTTTTTTTGAAGAGTAGGGTTCAGGGGTGTTTTCAATAAATTAGAAGGGCAAAAAGGTCATTCAGAATCCCCTTTATATATTTTTCGCTAATTTGGACACGCGATGAAATGTTATTTTGCGGTGGATTTTACATAAAACTTTTTAATTTTTGGGTATTTCATAAATTTTCCCATTTAATAATATAGATCGATAATTGACAAAGGATGATACCTAGGTTTGACCATCGTAAATGATGATAATGGATTAGCGTAGGCCTAGAAATAGCCTAACATGATTATGACCCTATTGTAAAATGAGTCAATCTGAGCTAAAGTTTTATTTTGTGTCATGAAGGGATACTATCCATCGTAGGCTCACTTTCGATAGGTTGGCTTCAGAGAACAAAACTAAAAAATAAAAGTCAGGCATCGTCCTAAACCTAAAAGTCCTAAAATCGAAGTACCCTCCCATGGGGGAACCTCTTGTCCTAAACTACATTGCCAAGTAGCCCCAAGAATAATGAAGATGAGCGACATATTTTTATCATATTTATAGGAAACAATCAAATGTATTTTTTTTCATACTTTATTATTTTATTTGAATGCCATTATTAAATTATTATCATACAACAACAATAAAGCTTTATAGTAAATTTTTGGTGCTAGTTGTACAAATCCTTCTATTTGGTTTAGGGCCATTTCCTTTGTAATATCAACAAAAAACTTCGTCGAACCCTAGTGACTCTTGTGGTCAGCGAAGACAGTATAAAAGTTCTGACTGGGTGGAAGAAGATCAGTGGATCGGCCACATGAGTATATTATTCCTTCCATTTATGGTGGAAGTTGGGGGGCAGTGGGCCCAAAATGCATACAATACAGTATGCAAAAAAGTCCCTAATGTTACGTCGGGCATTGTTAAAATTATATCTTTAACCTCAATCTACGTTTGTTTAGGCTATACATAATCATAACGATTATCTTAATTACTGTCATGCCTCGCTCCTGGAGGAGTAATCGTCCTCACTAAGGCGTGATGCCGCGTGGGCCTAGATTAGCGCTCACGCAAGGCGGATTCCATAACGGCCGATTACAGGCTAAGCGACGGGGTCGTCGCACAGAAGTTCGAAGCAGAAACATTGAATAAACAGTATGTCGCCAGCAGAAAGTTAAAACAACATAAGTCATACAAATAGCTCTTTATTGAGTCTGAAACAAAGATTACAAATGGGACATGAGGCCAAGATTACAAGTCGCCCAAGATCACTTTTTTCTCTGTTTACAAGTCACTCTGCTCTCTTTCATCTCTCAATACAGCATAACGAACTAGCGGATGCTTCAGAAGGCGATATCCATACATTATGTCTCAAATAGGTGAACTCTTCAATACGGCCGCACGTCTCGAAACATCAAGGAACTCCATGCCTCAGCACATCCAAGCAAGCTCCGCATCGACAAGCAGGTACTTGTAACCTACGCATGAAAACTGTTGGATGGTCAGTACCAACCGTACTAGTGGTGTGAGTCCTCGCCCACTCAAACAAAATCAAACACATCGCACTGGTCATAGGAAGGCCGACGGTCGCGGGACGCCGGTGCGTCGGCCGGTCGTCGACCGAAGTGCCGAAAATGCCTCTAAGAGGGTTGGATGGAGCAGAGAGAGATGGGGAGCAAGGTGGTGTGGTTGGATGTAACCTTCGTTAACCAATTTCTTGGATTTTTTAAAATTTTGTATTTTTTTTCAAAACTCTGAATTTTCTAAATCTCGAAAAACGTAAAATTCTAATTTAGAGAAATATTTTTCGACCGTGATTGCTATCGGTCCTTGTTGGTCTTGGTTTTGTAAAAACTATATTTTTGTGAGAAGTTATTTAATAAATTGTCTGCCCACTTCAGGAAAAAAGTTATAAACAATTATTTATATATATAAAATATATTAATGAGATTTTGCATTGAAAATATAAATATTTTATTACTAATGATTTTGATATGGTAGGATGTTCGTTCGCCTCAGGAACAGGCTAAGACCGCATTAGTCCTAACCCTAGCCTACCAAGCCTAAACTCGGATTACAGGCTACGGTTGATTGGATGGTAGTTAAATTGTAATTAGCTCATTCATTAATTAGTAGTAATTTTATTATAATTAACTAATAAATAAATTGTTGATTTTTTATAGCCAGTGATTAACTAATAAATACTTACTAGATAAATTACGGACTAAACTAAATGAACCAACGGTTAGCAGTTAGCGTTAGTGTTAGTCATTCCAATAAGTTTGCCCTAATCCTATTACATATACATTTTTAGGGTTTTGCTCCCACTCCCCTATAAATAGAAACACATTCCAAGACTTTACAACCTAAAATATTTCACAACCTAAAATTCTAACAGCCGCCGCCCCTTCTCATGTGCTCTTCCTGACCTCCTCGACCACCACACACCCGACAGCTACATCACCACCACTATGACAATCACCAACCCCCATAGCTACATCACCACCACCACGACAATACACCACCACCAGAATACACCACGTGACAACCATTCTACCACTACAACCATTATCCATCGCCGATCCCAGTTCAGCAGCCCCACCATACTCATCACCACTGCCACCACCATTGCTACCGCTACAAGCCATCCCGACCGTTTCTCCAAAAATAAACCACAACCACTACCATCGGTACTAAACCACCAGAGAGAGAAAACAATAGAAGGGAAAGATGACCTCACCGCCTGACGACTGCATCCTCGCCTCTGTCGCGTCTCGGCCGGTACTGTCGACTTCTGGTCAGACCTCCCCAGCGCTCCTTCGCTCCGTGGTGCGACCAGCACCGTTGTCCAACGCCGACCCCAGTGCCCCTCTGGCCGAGCGCCACCCCTCCTGGAGAAACTGCCCTTCGAATCCACTGTGAGCTTTTCTCCTCTCTATGATTTTTTGAGGAAATAGGAAAGAGAGAGTGTTGAGCATTTCCTCCTCCCTTCATTTTTACATGTAATGTGGATTGAGCAGTCAGCCATTGACCCATTGAGCCCCCCTCCCTTTGAATATCGGGTTTAGCAGTAGCTTGTCTAACTTATTAATGTAATGCTATATTTTATAAATAATAGAATTCAGATTTGAAATGTGCAGTTGACCGACCCCTTCAAAATTGAGTCTTCGGACACATTCACCCCTCTTTCTAATTTTTTTTATATATATAATTATTGACAATGGGATTAGATCTTAATGAATTAGCGTTTATTATTTTATAGATTAAATTATAGTAGTGAGTATGGTTTAAATAGTCTTCATTGGTAATTATTTACAGTAATAGAGTTGGGAGACAGTAGGAAAATTCTTACTTCTATTAAAAAAATTCCTCTCTCTAATTTATATGTACTTAAAATAAATATTGTTATTAATTTATAAATCTTTTCTATTATGGTTGTTAAAAAACTAATGGGAGAGGATTATGACTCTGATTTTGGGCTTAAGCCCTACAATATTAATTTTAATATTTAAGTTTTTAAACCCATTTTTATAGGAAATATATAAATATTAATAAATCGTTTTCTATTATATATGTTTTCTACAAAATCATATTTATATACATATTGATTTAACAAATAAATAGCTTATTAATTATTATTATTCTAAATATAATAAACATATTTATATTACTTTTATTTAAATAATATTTCTTGGCCAAATTGTATTTAACAAATTAGGAATTTTAGTACAATGTAATGATTCCTATTTTTATGTATATATGTGTTGGAACAATTGGTCACCAATTGTAGGACCGATTGTAGGAACGAGTTGTAAAGCGCAATACTCTAGAGGGGGTGAATAGAGTAGGCAGCGGAAATAAACTATAAAAAATGTTAGTAACAAGATCACATAATATATATAACAGATATATAATAAAAAGTCGAGAGTTGAGAGCAAATGCAAACACAAGGATGTATACTGGTTTCTCTTGTGAGGACTAGTCTAGTTGGAAGAACTCTAGCTTCCAGTTGAATCCACTATGGAAAATCACTACAAGTTTTCATCCGAAGTTCTTGCAACTTCTACAACGCGAGCTTTGATCCGAAGTACTTGACCAACTTAATTTTGAAGAGTCTTTCTTTAATCAAGCCTCTGATTATAATTTCTCTGAAATCTTCCAGACCGTACCGCACTGGCAAATCGACTAGAGGATTATAACTGGCTTGGGATTTGAAAATGAATAGCTCAAAATACTTTAGAAAAAGTAGTGGGCTTATAGAGAAGAGATATGAAAGTGAATTGGTGTGTTGAAATGATCGAAATCCTTCTCTATTTATAATTTTTCTAAAGGCAAATTCTGGCAGAATTCAGGCAGAATTCGGACAGAACTCTATGAGAAAATCTCGACAAGATCCGTAACTGCGGGAAGACCAAGTTTAAAATCCAACATCCACTAACCGAACTCTGGCCGAATTTGGGCCGGACTCGGGCCAAATTCTGTTGGAGTTCTGTCAGGGTTTTTGTAAATTAGTTTTGGGCTTTTTGAAAAGTCAAGCAGTTAGGAAGTAGTTTGGTCTTTTGTAAGTGGGCTTGTTTTCAAAATAAAAGGGTATTTTAAAAATATTTCTTGGGTTGCCTATTTGCCAGTACGATGCAGTTTACATCGTATTCCTAGACTCAATAAATATGGAAAATACACTAATCAAATAGGAAAACCAATAGCCCTTTGATGACGTCTTTCTTCTGATATTTGAGCAAACATGAAGACGCCTTTTTCCTTAATGACAATCGTCCAAAGATAAATAGATCTGGAAATCTGAATACCTTTCGGTGGCTTCGTCCCCGAACCCCTACGGGTGGCGCTGCCCCCTCGACCCTTGTCCGCTGACCGGGCAGCGAACCCGATATGAGGCCCGGGATAGGTCGTTGGGCGGTTCAGAGAAATCTCCATGTATAACGCCGTCTTTGGCCCATTGCATATGTCCTAGTCTGACAAAGCTTGATCATGCTTACTGCATGTCTAAGAACATGTTAGACGAACAAAACAATATGATACAAGCATAGCATATGATATAGAACATTTGGGACAATGCTAAGTTTAAGTAGCAACATGATAAGTGATTACATGAATATTAGTGATGTCATTATGGTAAACTTAATTGATTAGCCATATTCAAAAACATGATATAATCATTGGGCTAATAATCTTTCCATTTTTTATTATGGCAAAGGTAAAGTTTAATATATATACAATAGATGCATGTATCACTAATAAACACATAATACTAGAATATTGTGTGCTAACTTAAACTTATTTCTCCCCCTTTGACATGATCAAAAATAAGCTCCCCCGTAATTAGATCTAAAATGAACTCAAGCATAAGTAAAGGGGGAAGGCAAAAACAATCATGATCAAAGATTAGGAGAATAGTATAACGACAAGTTTAGAAAATTGTATAACTAAAGTATAAAAAACTTATCAAAATACAACATAGTTGGTTGAACTTTAACAAAGAACACTAAAATCAAGCATTATATAGTTTACCAACTAGAAATCCAAAATGACATTCAAAACTCAATATGATAAATAAATATAACTGTAGTTTTGAAATAGACCAATAAAGGATTTAAATTAAAAGTAGATATCAATATAGTAGAAATCAATCATTGGTCATAAATAATTATTGGTCATAAATAATCCATAAAAAATCGCAGATATAGTATATACCAAATAAAAAATAAAATATAATGAGACTTTTAACAATGATAAAAAAAATATGATTCATAATTTGTCCATACAAATTATTGAATCAATTCCATAAAGAGTATAATCATCGAAAAAAAATCAAAATAAACTAGAATCTATGCAAAATCTATACCAAAGTCCATGCATTTGAATTCAATTACCATAGCATGATATATGTATATCCATTAGATAAAACATGAAGGCAATGAAGACAAAATACTTGAGAAGGAAAAATTAGTCAACTTGAGTGCTCCCCCACAAAGTATGACCAGTCTAAATATAGATAATCATGAACTTTGAGATAAAATCTCAATAAGAAATGCCAAAATTAATATAAACTCAAGTAATAATCAAATATATTTGGCAAGATTTCTAGAAACTCGAATGAGAGAATTAAAAATAAATAATATAATCATATATTCTCTCATCTAATACAAATCCAAATATCATGAACAACTCAACAAGATATTTTAAGTAAAAGAATATATGTCCATGATGAACTAGGTATACCACATATTAAGGGCATAAAGAATTGAAACAATTAAATTTGCTCCCCCTTAGAATATGAGTATCTAGTTTCGAAGAAATTTATATGCAAGAATAGATAAAAATAAATAATCACAAGATCTAAGGAATATCAAAGATATGTATCTTTCTTTTCTTTGATCAAATGCATGTAAAGTCCCAAACTCAAAACAAATATCATTTTTAGACAAATAAAAGAGATATACAATGAATAAATGCTTAAAGAGCTTAAAGATGAACAAACAAAATATATCCAATATATATATATAAAAGAAATATTTTAAGACATTAAAATATTTTGAAAACTATTTTTATAATAACATTTGAGTACCGGATAGATTCAATAAATCAAAAAGACTTTTCAAAAATGTGGAATTTATTACGAAAAAATTGTCTTAATAAATGTTCGAATGCGTCCATTTAGTCCTCAGACTGAAAGCTGACGATTCGAATCACGGAAACAATTTCAATAAAAGAATCCATAAATCATAATAAATTTATTTGAACAAATAAACATAACTAGAAATGTCCAAAAAAAGTGTATTCTAGATATATGGCATGTCAAGGGATAATTGACTTGAAACAATTAACTGCTCCACCTTTACATGGCTATATCCAAAATAATAATATTGACAAAATTTTAAAATAAAATTCAAAGACATATTTTTGGAAGTAGGAAACTAATTCAAAAATATTAGGTCTTCTTATCAAAGTTTTTTTTTCCTTTTTAAAGCCTTAGCACGGTGTCAACCTGACAACCGTAAGGTTAAAGAAAAGAAACGCTTTGAGATAGAGATATTCAATATGCATGACTTCTTCCTGCAAGAGTTACTGTTGTAGACAGAATAACTTGAATAAGAAGATAATATAAAGCTCAAAATTATTGAATATTACACAAGTTAAAGACGAAATCATAAGACCATAATATTCAATGAGTAGTCATAATATCAAATTAAGTTTAAATATAGAATAGAGTGACAGAAAAATAAGTATATCGAAAGATGACAAACATTAACCTATGAAGATCAATATATGTTACCTTTTGTAAAATTAAATCATTAAATAATATTATCCATCAAATCTAAAATCAAAAATCCATTAGATAACAATTGCAACTAGATCTCAATAAATCTTTAGTTTATAAAGCGTTGATCAATCTTGGGTTAGTTGTAGGGGTACTGTTCCAGCTAACGGAGGTTCACCAGGGAACACTTAAGTACCGCTTCGCTTTAGTCGTAGCCGTGGTGACAGACAGACCCTTTGTAGGCTTGTACCCAAAATAAATCTCTTCTTTAATAACCGAGATTAAGAAGAATTAGTGCAATATGAAATAAATTATGTTCTATGGACTTAAAAAAATCTTAGAACATTGTAGCATACGGTATAAGATGTATGAATTACATTTATCCATATGTGCTACAAAATCATTGGGTAACAATGAAATATAAAACCTTTGTAAATCAAAATATAGGACCTAGATACGTTAATGTTTTTGAAACCTAGGGGACTGGGTTCAGTACCTTGGAGAACTAGATAATAGTTGCGAGTAGACCTTCAATAAATCTTAAGTCTATAAAGTATTGATCACTTCGGGTTAGCTGTAGGGGCCGATTTCCAGCTAGCGGTAGTCCGAAGACTAGTACAATGTGTCGCTTCAGGCTATTTACACTGTATGACAGAAGGACCCTTTCGGCTTGTTCCCTAAATGACCTCTACGCTTAAGAACTTAGATTCAAAGGAATACATGCAGTATCATCGAACAACATCGAAATCCAGAATACCTAAATATAAAAGAAGTAAATATCCAAATAATGGTTTATCAAGATCAAGAAGAAAATAATTTAAATAAGAGTCATGTATCAACCAAAAAGCCAAGAAGAACATCATTAAAAGAGGCTTTGAGGAAGAAGCTAATAAAGAGAAGAACATAAATTTGTTCAAAGTAATCAATAGCTAAAGTATGAGATAAGCACAAGTTTGAAACTACTTTTCAAAATAATATAGAACTTGAACTTAACTCATATATCAGACAAAGATGTAACTGATTCATAAGAAGCTAATTACAATAAAATTTGAGAATCAATAGTGAATATATTATGCAAGCACAAGGTTAACATAAAAGTATATGTATATACTTTTCAAGTAAATAGAATACTTGTGCTAAACATACATACTTACAAAATATCGATCAAAGTAAATATGATATGTTAAAGACAAATCGGTAAGAAGTGACCATTAAAAAAAATTAAAGACGAAGAGTCAAAAACATATTCACCAAAAAAAATCTCCTATACATGCTTCAAGAATAAACATTAAAAGTAAAGAGCATACATAGACAAATGTGTCACTCTAGTAAAAATAACATACTATATAGTGTGAACTAATTATTTAAGCTAAACAGCTAGTCATGTTAGGATTATGTCTCATATTGATTCAAACAATAAACAAATTAAAAGATATCAATGAAAGCTAATAGCAAGACATCAGTAAGAATATGCTAGATATTAAAAACTATTTAGGAAGCATGTGACCGAAGTGGTTCTAGTGACCACACATCTGCTAGTATAATTGCATGGAAGATGACCTTTGTAGCTTTGCAATCACCAACATGTTCCATGGTTCTATTTGATATGAGAAGCTTCACCTGCAATATTAGGTGAAGATTTTGGTATCCAATACTTGGATCCATATTTGTTAGCTTTGGGAACCCATTTACACAAGTTCATATCAACAAGTTTTCTAATCTGCCGATGATTAGAACATGTCCATTCATACCATAATAATGACAGAAAGAATTAATATTAGTACTATGTGCAGCAGTATGAGAACGTGCAGTAGTGTGATATGATGTGCGTGGATACTTGTAATAGAAAGCATGGTTATGTGAAACTTTAGCTTTGCTTGCTTCCTTTCTAGATGATCTGTCGTGTGTGACTTTGTGATATGCTAAGTGTCTTGTGTTAGACTGAGTCGTAGGTTGTACTACCTGCTTTTCCAGTCTAATCTCTAACTTTTTAGAGTTAGCACAGGTCATCATATTTAGCAGAAAGAGCATCAATTCTACATAAAGCAATAGAATACTTCTTTTTTTCGTTTCTAATTACTCCTTAAGTTTAGCATTTTCTTGAGTGTTTTTCTCAATGCAATCAAGTGCGTCATGCAATCTAAACTTTAGTGTGGAAATCTTAGTAGAATTATCAGAAGGAGAACTTTCTAGCATCATTCAATAAGCAAGTAAAATTTTATTCTCTCGTTTATAGATAGAATATCCTTTCTAGCTTGCTTATACTTATCTAATACTTTCTTGTGTTCTTCTAACAGATCACTGAAAGCATCAGATAACTCATTATGAGAAATTCACTCTCTTCATAAAAAGAATTATTTTATACCTCGTTAGATAATGCCATTGAGCATAAATTTGCAGCTTGATGAGGTCTCTCTTCTTCTTCAGAATCTGTTGCTTCACTTTCATACCATATGCTCGTGCTAGTGTACTTGTGAGACGATGATCTACCTTCATTTGATTGTTCATAGTGACTCTCCTTTCTAGCAGTAGTACAATCTTCTTGGATGTGCCCTATCTTCTTGTAATTGTCACATATAAGCTCTTCTTCATATAAGGGATTGTGTTATACCTTAAATCCTAATTCCATTATGCATATTTGTATCATTATGAAGACTATCATTCTCTCTGGAGTTGCTAGCTTTGCTTTCATACCCGCACTCATAAGTAGCTTCAAGAACTTTCCAAATTTTATGAGATTGTGCAAGTAATAAGATTGAATACATTTATGTCTACAACTCAAAAAAAGATATGTATAGCTTTTGCATCAAGGCTAGCTAACTTCTTATCTTTCTCCGTGTAACTATAATAAGGCTTGTTGATTATAGAGGACGTGAGAATAGAAGTAATAGTAGGCTTTTTGTAGCCATTGACAACAATTGACCATAAGTCAAAATCTAGAGACTTTAGGTAGAAGCTCATTCGTGTCTTCTAATAACTATAGTTTGTTCTATCAAATAGTAGGAGTCTATTTGAGGATTGCTCTTCAGTTGTGAAGTACATACTTGCCATATGTGATACTGTGATCTATGTAACAGCTATAATAAATAAGAATATAATAGTGTTACCTCGCTTTACCTGTATAACCTACTCTAATACCAATTGTAGGAGCAATTGGTATGAGCAGCAATATCTATATAACAAACCCGCTCTGATACCAATTGTAGGAACAACTGGTATGATAGCAATACCTATATAAAGAGAACCCGCTCTGATACCAATTGTAGGAACAATTGGTCACCAATTGCAGGATCGATTGTAGGAATGAGTTGTAAATCGCAATACTCTAGAAGGGGTTGAATAGAGCAGGCAGCAGAAATTAACTATAAAAATGTTAGTAACAAGATCACAAAATATATATATCACAGATATAAATAAAAAGTAGAGAGTAGAGAGCAAACGCAAACACAAGGTTGTATACTGGTTTCCCTCTTGTGAGGACTAGTCTAGTCGAAAGAACTCTAGCTTCCAGCTGAATCCA
>JANAVB010004398.1:207819-220319 GCA_029216955.1 Iris pallida | reverse complement strand
TATGGCAAATGCCATGCTGGCCGCATGGCCATTCATTAGTTAGCCGTATATGGCAAGCCATCAGTTTAATATTAACGTTGCAGGAATTAGCTAAATAGTTGCATGCATTAGCTAAATGATTGCATTAGCTTTATTTTGTTGCATTAGCTAAAATAGTTGCATGCATGCATTAAAGTCGCACATGGCCACTTAGCCGCATAAGGCCATTGGTCAATGTTGGTCGCATAAGAAAATTCCGTGGCCGCATGGCCATATACATTTCCCCCCCCCCCCATTGTGGCTGCATGTATTGTACTATGGCCGCATATGGTCAGCATATGCATTAACATTTAATGCATGTACTGTGGCCGCATATGGAATGGTTAGCAATTAATGCATTAGAAAATGCATTAGCCATTAATACATCAGCATATGCATTAACATTCAATGCATTAGAAATTGCATTTTTGCACCAGGCCGCATATGGAATGGTTAGCAATTAATGCATTAGAAAATATATTAACATGCATTTACTTTATTTTGCATGGCTTTTACTTTATTTTGCATGCAGGCATGCATTAGCATGCATTAAACATGCATTAGCATGCATTAGCAATATGGCCTTTTTAGCAAGCTTTTGCCTGCTTGCAAAAGCAGTTGGCCGCATATGCAATCAAGCAGCTGGCCGCATGGGAAATTAACTTGGACGCATGGGTCAGCTCAGCCTTGGCCGTATGAAACAGTACTTGGCCGCATAAGCAAATTGATGGCCGCATGCAAATGCTAATAGTGAGCCGCATATGGGAAAAAGTCAGCCGCATGTATATTAATGCATATATTAATGCATACAAGCATGCATTTAATATATTAATGCCTTATATTAATGTATTATATTAATGTATTAATGCTTATATTAATATAATGTATTTAATGTATTATATTAATGCATTATATTAATGTATTAAATGCATTTGCATGCAAGCATGCATGCTTATATATTAAGCATTAGCCGCATGTTATATTTAATGCATTATATTGCTTATATATTTTGCTCAGCCGTATATGGCCAAGTGACTGTTGGCCGCATGAAATTTTTCCCGAGCCGCATGAGTCCCCCACAGCCCTTGCCCCTTCTAATATTTAATTACTAAATGTGTGCATATGCCAAATTAATTGTTCCCTGACACGATGGTGACCCGTTGTGGTGCACTTTTGACATGATGTGATAGTGGCCCGACGTGGCGCACTTCTGACAGTGAACATGACATGTATATTTTGAAGGCTGTTGCGACGGCTAGCATGTCATGACAAGATTGAATGGCCTGGACACCGTGGATGATTGTGTTTGTACAATTGAACCGATAATGTTTGCATCATGTCTAGGATAGGGATCCCTGTGTACCACAGTTAGGGGTACCTACTGTAAATGGCTAAGGCTAATAACTAGAATAATTCAGTAGTCATAAGAGATTTCCCCAGCTACAGGCGATCCCGTTATCCCGACCACCATTATTGGACTTGTAGCCTACCGACGAGTAGGGCACAAGTCTAGATTCACCGATATATGAAAAAGGACGAGGCACCGCTTAATGAACCCAAGTCGCCTGGATAACCTGGATTAGCTGCAGGACTTGTGGCTGGAGGAACATCTTACTGCATATTGCTAGTAACTAAGGCTTGGGATAACCCTAGTTAGCTAATGTAGAAAGTCGTAGTTACTGGTTGGCCGAGAACGATGTATGATGTAGTTTCAGTGCTCGGTTACTTTAGGCTTGATCGCATGATTGTCATTTTTAACAATAAAGATCAGAGGCTAAGTTCTGTTCAGGTAAAGGGTTACAACCTCGGTCCTTGTTTGGTTTAAGGGTTGTAACCTGGCTCCCGGAGCAGTTCTAAGTCCTCTCTTCGTTTATTGTCTTATTGTACCCCACTTCGTGCTTATAATGTTTTACCTTACCAACAGGAATTGGAGACGAGTTCTATTCAGGTGAAGGGATACAACCCTGGTCCTTGTTTGGTTTAAGGATTGTGACCCGGCTACTTGAATGGTTCCCTCGTACTCTATTATGATTGTTGTTATTCTTTTATTATCAAGCTCTTTCGTAACCACTTTTATTATTTAATTCTGATGTGCTGGTTTTAGTTCTTAAGTGAAGCCTCCTTTGTGGCACTTGCTCTTTCTGGGATCTGACCCAGCTGGTTTTGTGTGGCCAGATTTCGGAGCAGCTTCAGAGGATCTACCGACCTTCCAGCCCGATGGTGACCACCAGGTGTAACCAGGGCAACGAGTGGGTTTATTTTTTGCTCTCCCACTCTATTGTAAAATTCCTATTTTGAGGCGTTTAGCCGGCGAGCACCTGTTAGCTCGTATTGCATACCTTATTACTGTCTGCCTACGGACTGTAACATGATTGATAGATCCTAGGATTGATCATGTATGACTAAACTCTTGCTTGTCCTCACATTTTGTAACGACTAGCTTCATGATCAGCGGAACATGTAATGTTTGGGACGCCTTACTATTGTATATTTGGTGATCTTACATCTTGTAACTTTATAGCTTGCTTGAGATTGAGACAATTAGGCTGGTTATTGACCATAGGAGACTGATGGATTGTAGTTAAACCCTCATATGTCTAGACAGCCGTGACCGTATAGTGGAGTGGATTCCATTTCATTATACGTAGCTGGCTATGTATGCCCCCGCTCTCCAGTATTTTGGTTCTGGGGCGTTACATTGACCTAGGGTTTACCAGAGTTGACCAGTTGACCAAAAGTCAACTGTAAGTCAACCATTGACTTAAATCGACCTAGTTTAATTCCGTTTGACTTGCATTGACCCAGTTTGACCTGGTTAGGCCTAATATGACTTAGATTGACCAAGTATAATCTAGTTTGACCTTTTTTGACCTAGATTGACTTAGTTTGACGTGTCTTGACCTAGTTTGACTCAGTATGACTTAATTTCACTTCCAAACCATTATATTGATACAGTATTCCATCTATAGGTCCTCGAGGCACTATTCTTGGACTCAGTCGATCTATCCATCACATTACAGGCGAGTACATTCTCTGATAACTTTTTTAGTTTACGATAATTGTTATAATTTATGTAAATAGTGTAGATATGCTTGTTCTCGACACATTGGTCACACGGATTAGTATTCATGGATCCTGACATGAGATGTTATTCTTTGTTATCTTAGTATATCTTGTGCAAGTCCCTTGTAGTTCATGTGCAGTATATGGACACCGATTCTCGAGGAGACTTGCTCCCTTCTCGTAGAATCCCGTGTCGTAACGTGTCTTATTTGGATCCACTCTACCAGTCGGGACGGGGAGTACTAGTGTAGATGTGTGGTCAATACCCGCCTTGTATATCTTATGAACCTTGTGCATGCCAATCCTACACCACATGTATGATAGGATAGATCATGACCTTGTGCAGACCCAATCCGGCCACATGTTATAGCTAGTACTCTCACACCTAGATAGATGATTCTTGATTCTTGTACATGCCATGATCAGTTTTACTTGCCTTGTTCTAGCTCTAGATTTACAGCTTACCTTGCCATGATACTCACATGTACATTCCATGATTTTTTTTGTGTATACTCTCTATTTACAGTCTTATAGCTTTTGTCATATCTTGTGCACTGTTGTTAGTTGATTGTATTCGTTTCATCCTGACTGGATATATTGACAAAATAT
Organism: Iris pallida; assembly: GCA_029216955.1. Classification (NCBI taxonomy): domain Eukaryota; kingdom Viridiplantae; phylum Streptophyta; class Magnoliopsida; order Asparagales; family Iridaceae; genus Iris; species Iris pallida. The sequence goes on along the minus strand of JANAVB010004398.1, from coordinate 216,629 downwards.
TACAGATACTGATGAGGAGGATTATTGTACCTACTACGATCCGGATGATGTAGTGGGCTTAGACTTGGAGACCTTGGTTCAGCAGGGCTTAGCTCCGCCCGACGAGCCTCTAGTTTAGTTAGAGTAGATATTTTGGACTAGATCTTGTCTCCAACTTGCTACTTATGTTATGATATTATATTTGGGATTGTATAACTATATTACTTTGTGTCTCTCTCTCGTTGTTGAGCTGGATATTGTACTTGTGGTTTATATCTATCTAGTTTTTCGTGCCATAATTCTTCCTTCTAGATTGTGATTAAGTTTATCAGTATTTCATATTATATACCTTCGTACGGAGATGACAGGTTATTATATATTGTTTGTTGGCTAGTAGTCCTACAGCGTTCTATGCCATTTTTTCGGCGTAGGCTGGGCGTTGTCACGCACTTGTGCCCCTACCTAGGGTGCGGGTTATGACACATTTATAGTAGTGGCCCATGCAGGTCGAAAGTCACAATTAGTGCAATGTCGTAGTGGCGCTCGACTTAGAGTGCTGTTACGAGCCTGCGGTACGTATCTAGGATAGGCTATAGGCTAAGTTACTCAATCACAAAATAGGAAAACTTCCACTTACTGATCTTTTAACTGTCCTTTTGATATTAATTTTTGCATCTTCTGGAAGTCCTGGATGCCCTTCTCCCATGGCTGGTACGGCTGCGGGGCTGCCGCTGGCTGAGCTACGACTCTCTCCACTGCCGTCACTGCCAGATCAATGCCTCTGCTGAGCTCTGTTGTGTGCCTCTGCTGCTGGGTCTGCTGACCCTCCATGTACTGCCTGAAGAAAGCCAACAGCTGAACGGCGTCAATTGTCCCTGCAGGTGGCTGCTGATGCTGCTGCTAAAACATCTCAGGAATGACTGGGGTCGTCCTCTGAACAAGTGGAGGCATACCCCCAATGGCTACGGCAGCTCCTGTCTGATCAGGAACAAAAGGTGCTACAGTCTCAACAGGCTGCTGCAATGGACGAGAGGTGGCAGACCCCTCTCCAGCGGCTACTGTACCAGAGCGATGTGATCGTGTCTCCACCATCCTGAAGACAGATCGAAAAGGAAGTCAATACTGAGCAGGAATCGATAAATCAAAGGAGGATAGTTTATTGCAAGAAGACAAGTCAGTAAGATATATAGATGGCATGAATTGAAGCAGAATTTTTCCTAACTGTGATTGAGTACCTCTCCGTTAAAGCCTATCTCTCAATCCTATCGCAGGCTCGCAGTAGTATAACTAAGTCTTCGTACTACCACGATATCGTACTATTGCGACTCTCGACCTGCATGGGCCACCACTAAAAATGTGTCACGACCCGCACCCACTGTGAGGGTACTAGTACGTAATAGCGCCCAGCCTACGCCGCAGTGTCGGCGGTAGAACGCTGTTTTAAGTCTCTAACTAACCATCAACTCATGCAGTATATAATGTACTTATCATGATCAACTCCGAACGGAGGACAAGTATAAGATATTGAACTCAATCACAGTCTAAGCACGATAAGATAAACACAGAAGAATTAACTAAGAATAGAAGAACAACTACTAAATAATAACAACTCTCAACAAATCTTAAGTACTACACAAGTCTCAAAACTTCTGTAACAAGATCAACATGAAAACAGATACTAGTCTACTAAACTAAATCCCGATCACTCCTGAGAGTCGGGGCCAAAGGTGGTCATCCCGTCTCCAGGTCCATAATATGTAGGGCATGCATCCTCAGGGCAATCATCTGAAAAATTTCAACAGGTCCAGTCAGGACAGGAACGAGCACATCTTATCTAGAAAACCCAAGTAAATGACAGAAAACTATAAAGCAGTTATAGACAGTTGTATTGATGAAAATGGCAGTTTATATTCAGGTGATGGTAAGGAAAAACAGATAAAGTACAAGGAAAGTAAATAACTAAACAAGAGAAGAATTATAGCAATAAAGATTGTAAAAACAGAACTAGCTGAACCAGGGTAATATGATATAAAGTTCAGACAGAAAATGTAAACCAGTGTAACTCCAATGTAAGTCCAGTACAGGATGAATCTCATACAAGATGAATCCAGTAAGGGACGATTCCAGTTATAGTGATCAAAGATTCCAGGGTGAGTCCAGCCTATACTCTAACAGTATGTTTTAAAATATCAGAATCGACATGTGAACGGCTGTAGGTAATACGGCACATCACACACCTGGCCGGGTGTGAGATGGCTATCATTCTAATATAATTCCAAAGGAGTGGTTCCAGTATTTGGGTATGTTCACATGCCTATTCCAATATTTCCCCGCCCAGCAAGTACAAGTGAATCCAGAAAACGACACGAGAAATCGGGATGAGTCCAGCCAAACATAATGATACCAGCAAAAGATTCCAGGGTGATTCCAGTAGGTGATACCAATAGTGGTTCCAGAAGATGATGCCAGTAGTGATTCCAGAAATAGAGGCCAGACTAATGGTATGTGTGTCGCATACATGAATCCAGAAATATCCATACGTGTTGTAAGAATCACATAAAACTATCTAGAACTGAAGTACAGTAATTGACAAGTAAATAAGAGAACTATCAGAGAATGTACTCGCCTGATACTCTGAAAAGAGTAGTGTAATATCAGATGCCTGCACCAGAGTCACAATGTCCTAAACAGAGTAATATGGGTTAAAATATGTTTAGAATAAGGTAAATGAAGCCTACGATGCATCTACATGATTTTTAGGCCAATCTAGGTCAAAGTTAACTCTAAGTCAACTCTGGGTCAAACCAAGTCAACGTCTAGTCAAACTAGGTCAATCTACAAGGCTAACTAGGTCAACTGTCTAGGGCTTGGTCAACTTTAGTCAACACATTCTTATAGGCTTATTTGGTCAAATCTAGGTCAATCTAAGATACACTAACTCATTCTAACCCATAGACTAGTGTAACTTAGATACCATATATGCAATTATCATATATATAAAAATAGACCCAACTAATACTTAACTAAGCCCTTAGTCTAAACATGGATTTCCTCTAAGGTAACCCACATACACACACTAACTCACATGTAAAGATCAAGTGGCCAAATGGCCAAAAGTTCACATTGCCACCCCTTGACTAATACTAATCCATATCCTAATTGATTTCAAAACAAAACTCATACACTAACCTTGATACACAAAGGAAAGAGGAGCAACATCTTACATATATCTAACCTTCACAACATGAGCCTATACTCCTCCTTGCTCTTCCTGTAGCATTAGGGGAGTACCCTCCTCTCAAAAATGAACCCAAGACACTCTCAACTAACACTCAAACACACCTGAACTCTATAGGATACAACCTATTCAGACTGATACCCTATGACTTATATGTCAAACACAACTGCACATAACATATATGGATATGTATATCCCTGTCAACTCTCATCACAATTTCATCTTCATATATACAATACCATATCCCAATACTAGGACCTCACATCACATCCTAATTGAACTAACCAAAACACTAGTACATGTAAAAAAGAAAGGGTTCTACTGTCTCTAAGTGGCAACCAAATGCTGCTACAGGGGGTTTTAAAGCAGTCAGGAATGCACCAGCAACAGGCTGCCCTGCTATTGAAGGGGCTGCAACCTGGCTGTGGTTTCCTCCCCTCCCCTCTATTCATATAGCTCCCCATTCTAATCTTATAACTAACACAGCTCATGGACCAAGCACACATGTGCACATACACATACATATCACTCTACAAACTCATTTCAGCCTTACATATATATACATACATGCATTTACATACATATAGGCCTACCTACCAATGCTAACAAAAGGAAATGTGGACATGTGTGAGAAAGGAAATGTGTGACAGGTTCCTAGGATAGAGTGTGTGTGTGTGGAGTGTGTATGCTAATAGAAAAGGGTGTGAGGGTGTGTGTGTGGCTGAACAGTACTACACTTCTCAGAAATGTAGTGTTCCATAACAGTGAACAAAACTCAGGAGTTCATAACTTAATAAACCTCAGTTATTACTTAATCTCAGTTTTGGTCTAACAGGAACCAGTACAACAGGTTCAGTTTTCATCAAAACAGTGTGTGTGTTTGTGATATCAAGAGTGCAATTAATCCCAGTTTTCAAGACTGTGTATCAGTCTACATTCATCAAACAGTCCAAAATCCCATTATCAAGTGCAAAACCAAGACTAATAAGAAAAACCAACCTAGCAAGTCCTATTAAACATGTGGGAATCAATCCAGGCATTTAAAACAGCATTTTAATCAGATTAAAAGGAAATCAAATTCAGGATTTCGAATTTAAACACATGGTATCAGTGATTTGGGAAGGACCAATTTTTGAGTATCAAATCAAATTAATAAAATAAACTAGAGGTTGGTAATTGCAGATCCTTGTGTGTACGTGTTGTAGAGTGTCTAAGTATCCACGAAACTGGACACAATTCGTGTCCAAATACTGTTCGTACACAGACACCAAACTGTGCACAGACAGCGTCGTGCACGCGTGTGTGTCACTCCAGGACATGACACGTTGTACGACACAGGCCATGGTCACATCCACGTGTTCACCACATATAGGGCTACGTGTCCATGGTCCTGCACCGTGTCCTAGGTGAGTGTCGTGTCGGCTTTATGGCCGTGTCAGTGGCCAAAATGCTCGCGTGCACAGCGCGTGGGCGCGGCCAGTGCGGCCAGTACGAGGAGGATTTCTCCTCGCATACGCAACCACGTGCTCCCATTTTTGGGAGGATGGTGGCAGTCGATACCCCAAGCTCCTCGCCAAAAATGGCGTGTCCACGTGTCCTGTGTCGGGAGTTATTGACCCCGAGTAGTAGGACACAGTGTACGTGTGTGCACAGCGTGTCCAACACGAAAAACAGACACAAAATGACACAAAAATACTTAACACTCTTCACAAAATTTAATGTATATACCAAGATCTATCAATCCATGTAATTACATTTTCAAAAATCGAAAATAAATTCCTAAGGGGCATTCTATCGAACACCTAGCCTATCAAATGGATACGTGTCCGATACGGACACGAAACCGACACGAATTGTGTCCAAATTCTAGGGACTGCTAGGGGACTCCTAGATCTAGTCCTAAATACAAAGAAAACAGCAATTTAAATCAATTTGAGGAGTTTTACCTATTGGTGCAAATTATATGGAAAAGTTTCAAATGGGGGGTGTTCCTCTTGATGGCCAAATGCTCCAAATGAGCCCAAAGCTGAGATTAACCTCCAGAATCATAAAATATACAGAAATTAGAACCTAATGCAAGAGACTAGGATGAAAAAGGAGATCAAATGAATAAATGGGAATTTTTGGAAGGGGGAAGAATACCTCTCTTTTCTCCAAGTGTTGGAATAATAAAAAGAGACAACCCTAATGAATAATTATTTAAATAGGGTGGGGATCCCTATGTGGCTGGTCATTTAGGGTTTAGGTAGGGTTAGGGCTTTTAGTTATGGGCTATGGGCCAAGTCCTAAGTCATTAATCATGACTTATGAAGTCATAAGCCATATTAGTCAAATCAACTCCAAATCTCTCCAAACAAGTTCCAATGCCTTAAACTTCACTAAATTAGGTCAAACCAAGTTTACTTAACCTAACCAAGGGGTCTTAACCTAGGTTAGTCACTAGGTTAGTCTTCTAGTCAATACTAGTCAAAGTCAACTATAGGCCCAAAATCAATTCTAATAAAAATCATTAAAAATCACTAAAAATCATAATATGAAATAAACATCCTTAAATAATAATTATAAATACAAAATTTCAAAAATACCCTCATCTGAAAAACTGGGTGTTACAGCTCTTCCTCCTCCTGCACAACGGATTCTTCCGCCAGTTGCATACGTACTTCCACCTCCACCTTCTCTGCCTACATACGTGGGACAGATGCTTACTTTCCTCCAGCAGATGCTGGAGACTCAGAGAGCCCTGGCTGAGGCTCAGCAGAGGCAGACGCGATACGTCAGGGCATGGAGGATGCCCATCAGTTGTCCCTTGCAGCCGTGGAGTAGAGGGCTCCGCATCATGGGACGCGTACGAGGTACGGAGATATCCAGGACTTCAAGAAGCTCGGGTCTCGTGAATTTAGTGGGACCGAAGGTGTGGTCTATGTCGATGATTGGCTCGAGGATATCGAACGGCAGATGAGGGTCTCCCACCTCGCAGACCACCTGAAGGTCGAGGCGGTAGGTTTGCAGTTGCTAGACATTGCATGCACCTGGTTCAGGAATGAGCCTGTCCTAGCTGGAGAGGGCCATACTTGGGCAGAGTTCAAACTTTTCTTCAAGGAGAAGTTTTTTTCTCCTACAGACAAGATCGACCTGGTGAGACAGTTCCAGGATCTACAGCAGGGCAGTTTATCTGTGGAGGAGTACGCCGCAGAGTTCGGCCATCTGAGCTGATACACGAAGTACATGGTTCGAGACCCGGAGATCAGGTCGAACCATTTTAGGGAGGGGCTGACCTGGGATATCAAGATCCTCATTCCCTCCTTTTATGAGACTTATACCCAGATCTATGCGAAGGCCCGCAAGGTAGAGCGGGAGTGGGGCTTGAAGCCCAAGAGGGAGCCTGATCTTTTCTCGGGGGATACTAGCAGCGCGGGGGCTGCTAAGCGCCCTCAGCTTCAGCATCGTTCTTTCCAGCATCACCAGCCGCAGGTTCAGGCCAGAGCACCGGTTCAGCAGGTGCAGCACACTCAGCAGAGGCAGGCACAGCATGGGGCTCCTTGCAACTTCTGCAAGAAGCCTGGTCACATCTGGGAGGTCTGCCGGAAGAGGCTGGGCGTGTGCCTCTTTTGCAGGGAGGCCGAACATCAGTTGAGAGATTGTCCTACGAGCCATCGTAGGGTGGCTCGTGGAGTGGTGGCAGCTCAGGGGACACCAGCGAGAGTACCTGCAGTGCAGCCGAGGGGTCCACTTCTGACCCAGCAGCAGCGGTTTATACAGTACCACCAGCCACGGGGTGTTCAGGGAAGGGCTTTTGCTCTTACAGCTGAAGAGATCGAGCCAGTCGCAGATATTGTTGCAGGTTCGGTTCTTCTTGATTTTTTTCCTGCCTTAGCATTATTTGATTTAGGTGCTACGCACAGTTTTGTGTCAGTTTCTTTTGCACTTAGGCACAACATTATTGCTGAATATCTGGGTAGGACTTGCAAGATTATGACCGGGGAAGGTATTATCCTGGTTAATAATATTTGCAAGGGGTGGAGTGTCACTCTGGGAGGCGGGGATTTGAGCGCGTGCTTGCTCGTAATGCCACTTTCGAGCTACGATATGGTACTCGGGATAGACTGGTTGAGCAGGCACCTTGCTAGCATAGATTGTAAAGCAGGCAGAGTGTTGTTTAGTCCGCCAAGAGAGCCAGAATTTTAGTTTTTTAGAGGAGCAGCAGAGTAGGGAGATGGATTCTGTGGAGCCTTTTTGGCGGGGCAGGAGTTGCCGCATCCATTTATTGCAGATTTCTTGGATGTCTTTTCCGAGGAATTGCCGGGGATACCGCCGGACAGAGATGTTGAGTTCACGATAGACTTGGTGTCGGGCGCTTAGCCTATTTCTCAGCATGTCTATCGGATCAACAACAGCGAGTTGGCAAAGCTGAAGAAGCAAGTTGACGAGTTGCAGGACAAGGGCTTTATCAGATCCAGTTCTTCGCCTTGGGGCGCTCCAGTCCTGTTTGTCCCGAAGAAGGACGGTACGATACGGATGTGTATCGACTACCGAGTGCTAAATAACCTCACTATCAAGAACAGGTATCCTTTGCCCAGTATTGATGACTTGTTTGATCAGTTGAGCGATGCGAGGGTGTTCTCGAAGATAGACTTGCGATCGGGGTACCATCAGCTGAAGGTGAAGGAGGATGGCATTCCGAAGACTGCTTTTTGTACCCGCTATAGCCAGTATGAGTTTACCGTCATGCCGTTTGGGTTGACTAACGGCCCGACGGTATTCATGAACTTGATGAATAAGGTATTACATCCATACCTTGACAAGTTCGTGGTGGTCTTCATTGATGACATTCTCATCTATTCGAAGACGCTTGAGGAGCACGAGGAGCATCTACGGGTTGTGCTGGAGACTCTGAGAAGGGAGCAGCTGTATGGGAAGCTGTCGAAGAGCGAGTTCTTCTTGGACCGAGTGGAGTTCCTGGGCCACGTTGTATCCGGTGATAGGATTTTAGTGGATCAGAGGAAGATTGCGGCGGTGGAGTCTTGGTCGACACCCAGTTTAGTTGCCGAGATTCGGAGCTTTCTGGGTTTGGCAGGCTACTATAGAAAGTTCGTACAGGACTTCTCTCGAATAGCAGAGCCGATGACTAGACTCACCAGGAAGAACGTGGAGTTCGTCTGGACTAATGAGTGTCAGACTGCTTTCGAGGAGCTGAAGAAGAGGTTGACATCGGCTCTTATTTTGACGTTGCCATCTGGCTCCGGAGTATTCACGATCTACAGTGATGCTTCGGGGAAGGGTCTGGATTGCATTCTTTAGCAGCATGGGAAGGTAATTGCTTATGCATCTAGGCAGTTATGACTACATGAGAAGAACTACCCGACTCATGATTTGGAGTTGGCCGCAGTCATATTTTCTTTGAAGCTGTGGAAATACTATTTGTACGAAGAGCGTGTGGAGATCTTCACTGACCACAAGATCTTGAAGTACGTGTTTACCCGAAAGGAGCTGAATATGAGGCAGAGGCGATGGTTAGAGCTGATGAAGGATTTTGATATATCCTTACATTACCATCCGGGGAAGGCCAACGTGGTTATGGATGCTTTGAGCAGGT